>VZSF01008858.1:0-60502 GCA_013398295.1 Chionis minor
GATGCCGCCGCGCCCGTGGGGTCCGTGGCGGATGCTCGGCGCCTGGGAACGGCCTGGGAATGGCCTGGGAAGGGCCTGGCAGAAGCGACCCCGGAGGCCGGGCCGAGAGGAGGGTTGGGGGCGCACGGGGGGGATCTGGGGCTGACGTTTCACCTGCTCTCCCTTTTCCGTTTGCTAGCGTGTCCCGCTGGACAGGAGGGAGCGGCCGCCGCAGGATGCCCGCAGCCAGCTGGCCCGGGAGCCGGTCGGGCTGGATGTGTAGGCAGTGTGGAGCGTTTCAGAGCTAGCCTTGACAGTGGTAATTCCTCACTCTTTTCCCCCCCCTCGGCAGCTCGGACTCCGAAGGTAATTTTGAGACCCCTGAAGCAGAAACGCCGACCTGCTCGCCACTAAAGGAGTTCTGCGAGCCGCCGCCGCCGGGATCGCCGGAGCCCGAGGCCGGGGCCCAAGGTAAAGCGCCCGCGTGCACCTTCTGCTTTTCGGCTGTCTGCTCCGGATGCGGAAAACCAGGGTGGGGTCAAGGAGGAGAAGTTGCTTGTTTTGAGTAACGCCTGCCACATTTTTTGTGGTTGATGGCCGGGATGGTTCAAATGCCAGCACTCGGGGCTGCGCGCTGTGCTGAGGGCTCTTCTCTCACTTGGGTGAAACGCTGATTTTATCGCATCGATTTGGAGGGAGGGGGCTGCTCTGCGGACGCGGGAGGATCAATTAGCCTGCCTTGGCCCAGGCCTAGGCGGGTGCAAAACTGTCACTGTGCTGCTGTTTGCAGCCACCGGTTGCACCCTGCTGCCGCCCCCGAGCCCAGTGGGGAGAAGGCGAGAGGCTGTGGGAGGCAGCGCCGGGTTTGCGAGCTGCCGGGCTGCGCCCAGGGATGCAGAGGCTGCAGCCGGGATGGCTGCGATGGATTGAAGGAGAATCGTTGTGGAATCATTTTGTGGGTGAAGCTGCCCTCTGCCACTGGGGCTGGCCCCGGGGCTGCCTCCCGTCACGCTGGCCGGCAGGAGCTGCCCCACACGTGCCCCGCGTGCCGCTCGCTGCTGGCTCTGGCACGGGAGCTGACGTGGTGCTGGGTTTGTGCCCCCCCGGGGCGGGCGGTGGCGGAGGTGTCGTTGCACGGGTCTCCCTTCCCTGGAGTCAGCGGCCAGGCGTCTCTGCCCTGCAGCCGCTGTTAAAGATGCGAAAGCCCGACACTGCTGAACCCCTTTTCTGGAGAAAATGTGAAGGAACTGCTGAGCACGCAGGGGGTTTCGTTTGCCGGCGCGGTCCCGTGCTGTTGCTGGTTTGTCCTTGCGCCTCACAGCGGCTGCTGCTCCTCTGAGCGGGGCTCCCCATTAACCCTCGGCATTTTGGGGACCCGCTCCCCGCTGTCGTTGCACCCTTCTCTCCCGGGGGAATCGCGGGTGGCGTCTGTGGCTGCGCTTGGCGTTTATGTCTGTTTTCATGCTGCCAGGAGGAGGCTTTGAAGCTCTGGCACCTCCGCAGCAGCCGGGGGGGTTATCGGGGCAGGGTGGCTGGGCAATGTCAGACCTCTGTCCCCAGGGCTGTCGGCGGGAGGGCGGCCGCTCCGGGCCGTGGGGCAGCACATGGGGGGCTGGGGTGTCCCGAACGGGCCATCCTGAGCATCCTCTGCCTTCCCTTGCCCGACTGCCTCTCACTTTTGTTGCCTTTCGGTACTTAAAGGTGGCCTACGGGAAAGATGGGGACAAACTTTTTAGCAGGGCCTGTTGCGACAGGACAAGGGGTAATGGGTTTAAACTGAAGGAGGGTAGAGTTAGACGGGATAGAAGGAAGAAATTATGTACAACGAGGGTGGTGGGACACTGGCCCAGGTTGCCCAGAGAGGTGGTAGATGCCCCATCCCTGGAAATGTTGCAGGCCAGGTTGGACGGGCTCTGAGTAGCCTGATCTGGTTGAAGATGTCCCTGCTCATGGCAGGGGGTTGGACTGGTTGAACTTTAAAGGTCCCTTCCCACCCAAACTACTCTGATCTTGAATGTGCGCAGCTGCAGCTGGTACCTTGCTGCTCAGCTGGGGTTCGCAGTGTGAGCTGGAACCAGACCCAGGGTCCTGCCCACACAGGAGCCCGAGAACGGCGTCACCTCGGCAGTAACAGGGTGCTGTGGCTCTCCGTCTCCTGCAGGGGTGTTTCGCTGTTGGGATGGAGCTGGGTGCCCATCCATCCCCGTGGAAAACACAGGCTTGTTTGCCTTGATGGAGAGAGCGCTTGGTTTGTGCTTCCAATAATCGCAGCTCTTGGAATAATCCTTCCCTTTTAAGAAGGGATGATAGAGGCGTCTTTACTTTGGGGGATAATGTCTGGGGAGGGGGAGAAGGGAGATAAAGGCTTTCCTAGCAGGTATGGGGATTGTTTCTGCCAAAGCTTCCACTCAGGGAAGTGCGTAGCCTCATACTCCGGGAAGCCCCTGCATCCTGGGACGAGCAGTTCTCGGGACCAGCCTGGCACAGCAGCGAGGGAGCCGGCTGCTCCCGGCACCCCACGCACAAAGGTTGCAGTGTTGCCGAGGGGATGATCTCCAGCAAAAGCTGTTTTTCCACGCTGGCTGGCGGAGAGCGGGATGTTGGAGGCAGCAGGGCCGAACCCGTAGTGCCGCTGTATCCGGAGCCATCCCTCCCCTGCCCATGGCTCCAGGCGCATCTCTCCCGTGTCTCTGAAACAGTGGAGGGAAGGGATCGGGTGGGTGCAGCTGGGGTTTGTGGCGTGCAGAAGGCATCCCGGGGCGTCCAGTTGCCCTGCCTTGGGTCACCTATACATCCAGCCCCGTCTTCGCAGGGCTGCTGCGCAGCAGCACGTGCCCTCCTGCCTGGCTGCAGCCCAGGAGCAGCCGCGGCGAGCGCCACGATCCAGCGTAATGGCTGCTCCTCAGCGCCGAGACAGCTGCCCTGTCGCTGCCAGGAATCGCTGCTGCCGATGCCGGTGCCGGCGCAGGCCGGGCGGCCGGACGAGCCCAGACCTGCGGGCAGGCGGAGGGACAGGCAGAGCCTCTCCCAGGCTCGGGGGGACCGGCAGGAGCAGACACTCTGTTACAGCTGCGGGCTCGCCTTTGCTTGGGAATAAGTCGGGAACTCGTGGGACAGAAGCTGTGACGCCGGGGGCTGGCTGCTCTGCGCGCAGCTGAGAGGTGGCCTGGGTGCATTTTGCATGTCCCCTCTTCTCGGGGACAAAAATCCAGCCGGTCCCGGGGCCGCGGTGGGGCTTTATGCCCACTCAGGGTCGCTCAAACAGTTTTCCTCTTGCTGTCTTGCACGGTGGCGGCTGTAATCCCGTCCCCTTCTTGCAAAAGTTGCCTCCAGTCGTCTGCCAGAAGGAGATATTCTGTGCAAGGAAATGAACAGGAGCAACAAACACGGACCCATCGGTGATGGGAACGGGCTCGTTGGCGTTTACTCGGTTACCCTGACGCGGGGCACGTGTTTTCCGGTGGGTTGGTGGCAGCATCGTTTGCCGCTGTGCTAATTCTCAACAGAAAAGATTTAAAAATAGATCAACGTCTGTTAAACAAAACGGAAAGCCAAAAGAGGAAAAAAGTCGTTAGCTATGTAAGTCGGAGCTGAATGCACCGGCCAGATATCCTGTGCTCAGGCTGCCTGTGCGAGGGAGCCGGGGAAGGGGGCGCAGCGTGACTCACGCTGTGCACAAAGCGTGAGCCGAATCGAAGATAGTGGCGGGGTTGTTCTCGCCGGCGTTTGGCATGCCGGGCGGCGCGGGGGATCGCTGCCGCTACCCTCGGTGGCTGGACGTGGGATGAAAAGGGCGCGGAGCCTGCGCGTCGCAGCGCCGCTGCTGCCAAGTTCCACTGATTCACTTCAGGGAGCGAGGGGTGGCGCGCGGGAAAGCGGCTTGGTTCGGTGGTGTTTGTGTTTAATTTCGGCCTAAGGAAGGCAAGCGTAACGATTACAATGCACGCGCACAAAGTGCCTGTTACTGCGGTGCCAGACTGTCCTTTCTGGGCATTTTTCTTTAGAGAGAAGAAAATCTCCATTTTCCCTCTGTCATATCCCCTCCACGTACAGTGGCCAGAGCGGGGGAAGGTTTGCGCTCCGTGCACAGCCCCTACAACGGCTGTTTTCAGGGATCCAGAGTGCCCTTTGTTGGATTTGAGTTTGGGATGGATCCTGGAGTCACCGAGCGCGCCTTGCTGCCGGCGCTGCCTGTTCTCATGCCGGGGCTGAGATGTGCCGCCCTGCGGGGCGCAGCGCCAGAGGTGGAGCGGGAGAGCTCGGGGTCACCTTGTCGGGATGCTGCTGGAAGGCGTCTCTGGGATGCGGGCGAGAAGAGCTGGTCCCAGGGGGACAGACAGCTGGTGCGCTGGGTGAGCACGCGCGGCCGCCTGGGCTCCCGCGGGGCGTTCGGCACGGTTCCGGCCCCAGAGGAGGGTTGGGACAGTGGGACGGCTGGCGAGGCGGATCGCCTGGGCTGGTTTCCCTGGCAGGAGACGTGAGCGGAGGGAGCGTGCGCCGAGCCAGCGGCGGCTCTCCAACGTGACTGTGTGGGGGTGGCAGGGAGCTGGGCTCGCTTCGGGATGTAAATGCGTGCAGAGGCTGCGGAGGAACAGGGGGAGCCACACGCAGCTCGCCCAGGTTGGGAAGGGCTCCCTGGGAAATAGGCAGTGCAGTCCCAAGGTTACTGCGATGCTCATACGCAGCAGAGCGGGGCAGCTGGGGGGGGGCCGGGGTGCAGACCTGGGCTCTTCCTGAGCCCCCCGAGGCCCTTCGGGTCACTGGTTTCTGCATCCTGTGTAATCGTTCCGGCAGGAACATGCGCTCCGGTCGTTTGGCAGCTGATGGGAGGCTGCGTTGGAGGCAGAGGAAACGCACAGGGGGAGGAACCGCTGGGGCCGGGGGGGCTTGGGGCCAGGCTGTCCCCACCCCCAGCCCTCGCTGCGCAGGGAGACCCATTGGGGTGGGTTTGCCGGGGGTGCCGTCGCCTTCAGAACTGCTTCACAGGAGGGTTTTGTCCTGCTGTCATCAGCAGGCAGGAGGGGCAGGGGCTGGCTCCACATCCCTGCGAGAGGCGGCGGGATGGTGCCCTGGGAGCACCCCTGGTCCCGGCAGATCCCTGCGGGAAGGGCTCTGCCCCACCAGCCACCGCGCTCTTCATCCTGGCCGCGCTCTCCGGAGGGTGCATTGACCCTGTAGCTTCGCCTGCCTTTGTCCCCTGTGTGGAGCGACCTCGGTGCCAACGTGAGCCTGTCCCGGGGTGGCCTCAGCCCCTGCGGCTGCGGTCCCCGGGGGAGGTGAATAGCTCAGCCCAAGCAGGGCTTGAGAATCAGGACGGTGGGGCATTGCGTGAGCGTTCGGGGGCCAGGGATGGGGTTCTGCGGTGGAGGTGGGCAGGCTCCGTGCCGCCCCTCCAGCTCTCCTTCCTCCCTCGGTCCCTTGGGCTGTGGCTGAGCGCGGCTGGGAACTCGCCCAGGTGGTTAATGCCTGTCTCGTCGCCAGGGAAGGAGGAAAAAAACCCCCGGAGCTTGCAGGAGGGACAGTCCTACTTCAGAAGGTTGCCAAAATCACCGGCGAGCTCCTGAGCATTCCTTCACCCGCGCCTTCTGGCTCCCAGTATATTCCAGTTCCTCAGCCTCTCGGACTGGCTGAGCGGGCGGGCTGTGCCGCCGGCAGCGGGGAGCGGAGCAGCGGGGCTGTCTCAGGTGCAGAAAACAAGTGAATCACCAAATTGGAAGACCTGGGCAGGTGGTTCTAATTTTCATGAAGAAATGGTTGTTCTGAGCGATGGTCACATGCGCCATCCCTTCGTCTCTCCCCGCCCTGCAGACATCCAGAGCAAGGAGAGGCGGTTTGCGTGCCGACTGCTTGTTATTCAAGAAGTAATTACTCATGGCTTGGGTTAGAAACCAGGATGGGCTTATGTCTGTGAGAACGGCGGCTGCAAAACCTTCCGGTGGGAATGTAAAATGCATTTAAAAGGTGCCTTTTGCCCTGACTTTGAAGTCTGCTCTTCTATTCAGGGCTGTCTCGGTGAGGTTTAAAACATCTCAGCAACACAGCAAGTGTAATAAAGTTTTCTTTGGGGTCTGTTAAGGAGGTTTTCCTGGTTCCTAATGATGGAAAGGCCTGGCAGGCGCTGCCGTGGAGTGTTTTCTGGCTGCACTCCAAGTACGTATCCACTGGATTTGTGTTTACTGATGCGTTTTCTGGGGCAGCAAGGCAATGTCTGTTTGGAGGGAGCTTTTTTGCAGTCGGAGGGAGCTTTTTTGCCGTCTCAGGGAGCGCACAGCCCCTCATGATTCATTTCCATGGCTTTTAGCATCTTAGAGATCAATTATGCAAACCACAAGCCATCAGCTGAGTCAGGGTTGCTGGCTCGGAGTCCTGGATTAGCCCAGGGACCAGATATTTGCCTGATTCACTTTCTTCTCCCGCCAGCCTGTGACTGGCTTGGTCGAATGTGAGCTGGCTGCCAATTCCCCGCGATAGGAACAGCCTTTCCAGGGAGGCGCGCTCGGGGCTGCGGGTGCCTGCGGGGCGGTGCGAGGTTGTCGTTGGCATCCCCCGGCCAAACCTCCTCCCCGCAAAACGAGCGTGTGCTCGACGTGGCTCCCTCGGCGACTGTCACCGGTGTGCCCGGCAGGGCTGCAGCAGTGGGGGGGGACCGGCAGGTTTCCCGGGCATCACCGCGCTTACTGCTCCCAGCCAGCTGTCCAAACCAGTCTGGTTCTCAGGCAAGCACTGGTTTTGTCCCGTCCCTGGAGGACCTGGCTGGGCTGCATCTCCCCAGAAAGGTGCCAGGTCCTGCGTGCTCCTGGATGGGTCCCATTCTGCCTTATCCCAGGAGTCTGTGCAATGGTCCCTGGTTGAGAGGTGGGAGAAGGGGTGCAGATGAGCTGGGCGGAGGTGACACCGCACGTTTCCCTCTTGTGCCTTCGCACGCCTGTGCTGAGGTCCTGGCTCCGGGTGCTCCTCAGTGGGTGTAGCTTTCAGGATGCCTCGGTACATCCAGAGCTTCCCCGTCCCCTGGCAGCAGAGAAAAGATTAAACAGTAAAAGGATTTAGGGGAAGGGATTGGAGTAATAGTGATTAAGTCATGGATCAGGATTTGTGATTAAGAAACTCTGACAGCAGCGTGGTGAGCCTGGCACAAACGCACAGCCAGGATTTCTGTGGACAGAGGTGCGGGACGGAGCGGTGCGGAGCAGAGGGGCTGCCAGCGCCTGCGCCCCGCTCCCGGCAGGCCCTTTCCTGCGGGATCGCCGCTCTTTGGGGGTCTCATTGCTCTGCTGCCCTGTCACCAAATGCACGGAGGGGTTTTTGCTGTCCTGGCGCTTTGGCTCCTGGCCGTGATGCATCGCAGCCACCGTTTGTGAGCGAGGGCATCGGCCACACGTGGCTGCCGTGTCTGGAGCTCACGGTTTGCAGGGGACCCTCCCGACGGCCGCGTGTCCCTGGAGCGGTGCCCTGGTGTGGGCACGGACTGTCTGTACCGCGGGGCAGCCCCGCATCGGGCGCCCGTCGGGAGTGCTGCGGGTCTGCAGGAGAGCGAGGGCCGGGGTGCCGGGGGAGAGCAGCGGCGCTGTCAAACCCCCTCCCGCACCTCGGGCTGCGGCGACCGGGTCCCGGGGGGCAGTTTGCATCGGGCAGCTTCCCTCTGCCGGGTGCACATCCAGCGCCGCAGCCCCGGCACCGGCCACCTGCAGCCGGCTGAGCTGCAAATCCCCTCTGCAGCCTGTTCCATGCTTATTCATTAATCGCAGCGTCCCATTCCCGTTGGCCCCGAGGCCTGCTTAACCACCTGTCACGGTGTTCTCCCATGTCATGGTTCCCTGAATTCCTCTCGGTAATTTTTAACTCTCCGCCCAGGTGAGCAGTGACTCCCTGTCACCGCTGTTCCCGCTCGGATGTGGATATTTCTGCCCTGGGAGCAGCCGCCCCGCGGTCGGTCCTGGTGGTGTCTGGACCTTGGGAGCCTCGCTGGGCTTTGCAGCCCCCCGGTGCTGGGTGGGAGCAAGTTGGGGGCAGAGGAAGGGCATAAATGGAGACGTTGGTAGGAGAGCTGGCGTGGTGCAGGCAATGCCTCCCCGCAGGGCTCGTCCTCGGTGTGCAGTTTACACACGGTGTAAAGCACACAGTGTAAAACACACGGTGTAAAACACACGGTGTTTCCTCCACTGCATTCACGGGCTTCAGGTTCTACAGGAGTTGTTATGGGGTTACGCAGCCATTCTGGCAGGCGGGGAGGGTGAGCTTTGGGTCAGGGCATCTCCCCTAAAATCTGACCCTGGAGCAGCTGTGGGGAGGGGAGAGGAGCCCCTCTGGAAGGGGGTGCACTGCAGAGGGGGGTTTGACCGGCTCCTTTTGTCTTTTCAGAGCCAAGTGGCCATGGTGACCTGCTGGTAGGGGGAGCCCACCGGGACAGGTCGCCTGGGAAGCGCCCCGAAGATGAGGCTCAGCCGGAGACCGGAGCCGCTCCAGCCAGCTCGGGTACCAGAAGGGAAACCGATGCTGAAGACTCGTCCCTGACACAGCCGCCGGCTGGAACCCAGGCTCCAGCTGCGCTGGGAAGCGGGGCTGACGCTGGCTGCACCGCCGTGCCTGTGCCAGAGCCGGCCCCGGTGCCCCATGCGGGCAGAGCCGCCCAGGAGCGGGTCATGTCGGGAGAGGACACGGCGGATGCCGGCACGGGGCTGGTGGAGCCAAAGGCTGATGCCCTGGCCCGGGAGTGCTCGCCCAGCTGGGGCCAGCTCGGGAAAGAGAATCCACCTTCACTGGGGAGGAAGAAGGAAGAAACCACAGAGGAGACACCGGTGCCCCAAGCATCCTACCAGTTCGACCCCGAGCAGTACGACGAGAGCGTAAACCCCTTTGTGACAGGAGGGTGCCGGCTGCAGAGCTCCCCCCCGCCAGCCCCGCGCCGCCTCCCCCAGCCCAGCGGCAGTCCCGGTGAGCTGGGGGGGGACCCGTCCCCAGAGCCCAAGGGGCAGGTGCCAAAACCCGAGGCCGATTGTACGGAGGGGGGAGAGAGCCCAGAGGCCAGGAGAGCTGCGCCCAGGAAGGGCAGCAGGATCCCGGCCAGCAAGCTGACACCGAAGAGACACCGGGAGTCCCCCAAGAAACAAGCCGAGGATGCGGAGAGGGGTCCCACGGAGCCGCTGCCTCCCCGGGGCTCCCCCCGGCTGGGTCCCCCGCGCTGGGACAGCCTGGGTCTCAACCCGCTGCCAAACTCGCCGGCTCTCCCCAAGGGCTCTTACCAGTTCGACCCCGATCACTTTGACTCCGTGGATCCCTTCAAGCCCACCAAGACCCTCGCCAGCACCGCCGCCGACTCCTGCCCCACCGCCGATAACAGCCTCAACGAAATCCTGGAGTCTCAGGCGCTGGAGGTGCAGGATGATCTCGTGAAAGGCAGAGACTCCCCGAAGAAGCCCAAGTCGCGCCTGATAACGTGAGTGCCGGTGCAGCCGGAGCGCGCCCGCGCGCGGGCAGAGCAGCAGTGGCGATGGCGATGGTGTGATGGTGGTGGTGGTGGTGGTTGTCCTGCCCCGGTGCCTTCGGAGCGGTACCAACGTGCACCTCGGGTTCTGCTGCTGCCCCGGTTTTATCTGCCCCTTGTCCCGGCGGAGGGGCAGCTCCCTCTCCCTGCCGGCACCCGGGTCGCTCGGGAGCGGATGGGAGGAGAGGGATGGGTGTCCCAGAGCGGTGCCGGTGCCCCCGGTCCCAGACAGAGCGGGGAGGGCTGGACCAGCACCCGCTTCGCAGGATCCCCCCCCTTGGAAACCAGCTCGTGGGGTCAAAGAGTCGGAGCAAACCTGTAAGGGAGGCTTGAGCCTGCAGGGCTCGCCAAGCCCCCACGAGGGTTTGGGGTCTGCCCGAGCGGATGCTGCTGGGGCACCTTGTGAGCGGCCACTGAATTTTTGTGTGACGGGGGAAGAGAATAGAGGTTAAACAGGTAGATTGTTTGTTGCTTTTATCACATCTGCACAGGCGCTGGGGAGCTCGTTGTCCCCTGCTGAACTATTTAAGTGCATATTTAGTTCATGGACCGTGTTATTTGAACCCCCATGTAAGCGGGGACGTTTCATAGTGCCTCCCGGGAATGCAGACAGCATCACTGTCCTCCTCTGGGAAGAGGTTTGATGGCTAAACCTCACTCTTTTCTTGTGTTATGGTTTGAGGAACCCAGAACAATTTATTGTTGTTTAGACAATTATTCTCTTGCCTCATGATCCCGCCCCACCTGGGAAGGAAAATTGGGAAAAACAAGGAAATCAGAGGGTTGAAATATAAACAGGTTTCATAGAGTATGACTAAATAATTAATAATTAATTAATGGTCATTAATAATAATAAAGAACCAGTATTGATCCCAATACCAATATAAAATACACAAAGATTAGATTACACTCAGCCCATTCTATCCGTAGGAAGCTGTGCACTCCCAGCAGGGAACAGCAAATGTTGGACACTGGGAGCGCTGCGGCTTTGGGAGGAAGGGAAGGACCCAGGGCTCCAGCATCAGGGCAAGAAGTTCTCTGGATCGCAGCCCTCAAGGGAGAGAGAGAACTCCTCCACAAACTTTTATTTCTATTGAATGTGCTGTTTGTGGTATGAAATAACCCCGCTGGCAGCTTGGGGCAGGTGACCGGGTCTCGCTCCTCCTCATCCCTGCACCTGGCCAGCGCGAAAACACCGCGGCCTTGAAACCCCCCAGCATAGCTGGCTGTAAAGTCAATATTTTCACCAGTTCAGACACCAGAGTCTTCTAAAAGTGCAGTTTTCCCAGGCATTAGAAGTGGAATTAGTCCTGCGTCGCTCAAACCGGGACATCTTGGTGTTTCTCCTGTTGTATTCCAGATGTCCCCCAGGCTGTGTCTGGGCAGGGCTGGCGACTCTGCCGGGCATTTGGGAGCCCGGAGCATCTCCGCAGGCAAGAGGAGCCGAGGGGATGTTGCACGAGGGAATAATCGCCCAGCTAATTTTGGGTCCTTCCACTATAATTAGTGATTGCACTTAACAAGCGTAATTGGGACCCATTGCAGGGGTAAGCAGGAAATCAGCTTAAAAGGGGAGATTTTAGGAGCACGCACTTCGTGGCTGATCTGGCAGTAAAGCCGGCACAAACCGTCACTGCCGACAGCTGCTGCAGCGGGGAGACGAGAGAGCGGGTTCCTGCAGGGAGAGCAGGTAGCCTGAGGTTTGTTTGCCTGCTAGGTTTTGTGTTGGATGGTTTCTCTTAGGAATACTTTGCGGGGTGTTGATGCGGTTTTTTTAAGAGTCGGCGTTCCCGTGTGGGACCGCGGGCCAGCAGGAGCTGGCGGGGGCGGGGGGCAGCAGGGGGTTCCCAGCTCCTTCCCCGTCACCTCGGAGCAGCACGGGCTGCTCCGGGCACTCTCCTCCCTGGCGGTGGGATTTGTGGCTGAATCTCACCCTGCCACCGTGAGCAGCAAATGCGGAATCAGAGCGTCTTTGTGCGTGTGTTCCTTCCGAAAAGACAGAGCCAGGCCGTTCGCTGTGCTTCTCCAGATGGGAGTTAATATCCAGGTCTTTTCACATGCTCTTCTTCTCTCCATCTGTCTGTCTCTCTCCCTGTCCATGCTTTGGTGCGTCAGGACCACTGAACAAGTGAAATTTCTCTGTTTTCTGTTGTAAGTACTCTCTCCTGTATTTCTCTCTTCTTTTCCTCTGCTGGTTTCTGTCCTCTCTCTCTGGGTGCGCGCTGGCCCCACTCGTTCCATGGCATGCCGGCTCCTTCTTGCCCTTTGGCTCGCGCTCTCCGCTGTCCGGTTTGTGTCCCGCACCTCTGGGGCCGGATCCCTGGGGAGCTTATCCTGGCGAGGGCCTGGGGGTGCGGGGGAGAGGAGAGGAGAGGAGAGTGTCCCGCAGCGTGCGCTGCGCCTGCTCTCGCCACGTGCCGACCCGCAGCGCCTTCTGACGATGCTCAAGCGCTCGGAACCAGTGCGTGGGCTAACAGCGGGGGGAGCGGGCTTCTGGGCAGTCCAGGTCCCTGCAGAGACGGGTAGATTTTCATCCTGAAGATGAGGGTGTCTTTTACCCCCTCCCGTGCAAAACCGCCAGGGAGGCGGCTGCTGTAGAGGGCTGGGGTGGGACGTGCCAGCTGGGAATCGAGGGAGCCAGGGGGCTGTCTCCTCTGGCTCCAGGATGTGTCATTCCCGGGGGAGCTTTGCCCTCAGAACCGGCTCCAAACTGGGCTCTCTTTAGATTTCTGGTGGCTGCCAGAGCCGATTTGCCTGTGGCTGTCCCCTGAAGCATCCCTCCTGTGCCCAAAGCCGGGGTGGTGGAGCTGGTCTGCGAGACCCTGGATGGGTTAGGAAGCACGACTGGAGTGAAGCAGCCTCCGTGCGCTGAGCTGCGCCGCTGCAGGGGGGCCATGCTGCATCCCCCGCCGGAGCAGCCCCGCGGTGGGACACCAGTGAAATATCGAGTGCCCTGTGCTGTCCCCCCGCCCCAGGGGTTGCTGCTGCCCTGCGCTTCCATCCTGCGGGGACGGGGTGGGGGACACGCAGGAGGGACCGGGGCCACCCCCATTTAGTTGTCCCAGTGATGCTCGGTGTCTCTTGTGAGCCCCCCCAGGCCCTCTGGGCTCTGCTCTCGTGCGAGGGGAGTGGGAAGAAGGAGCGTGCTGGGCTCAGTTCCTGATCTGTCATCCGTCCTCATGCCCTTCGTGTCCGCTTAGTGCCGCCCGCCGTATGCATGGGCAGAATTAGAGCCGGGCTCAAGCGCTGACATCTGTGTCTCGCCCGAGAACCGATCTGCCTTTTCGCAGCGCGATGTCGAGCAGGGGACGCCCGTCCTCCGGTGCGGGACCTGCCCGTCCCCACGCGGCAGGCAGGGACGCGGGCAGCGTGCGGGGGTGCCCGGCTGGAGGTGCTGGGAATCGGCGCGTGGGCGGCTGCGTGTGTCCTGCGTGGGCCGTGGGGCAGAGCCGGGGGTGTCTCCCCCCACCCCGTTTCCCCATCCCCGTGAGTACAGAGCTGTTACCCTGGTGTTTTTGGGGGGGATCAAGCCAGGTGCCAGACGGCGCGGTAGCACCGGCCCCAGGAGGTGGCGTGGAGCAGAGGGGTGGGCAAGGACACGGTGAGCTGCCGTTGAGCTGCTCACATTTAGGGCACGATGGAGAAAACCAGTCAAGAGCGATTTTTCAGTCTGACCCAGGTGTGCACTTCAGCGTGCAGATGAAGTTTCCGTGTGCCGTGCCACGGGGCTCGTTGCGCTGTGCGGGCGCACGCGTGCCGTGGAACGGGGAGGTGGAGCGAAGCGGGTGGGGGTGAGTCTTTAGACCTTGGTACAGCTCACCCCAAACCTGCCCGCGTCCCAGGTCTGGAGGTGGAGACCCCTCCCCACCTGTATCCATAGCAGGCTGGCGCGCTCCAGCTGAGTGAATGTCCGTCTATTGGGAGGCTGGGGCACGGCAGCGGGCAGGGGGAGGTTGCTGAACGTGGAGTGAGAGGGTGGTGAGATGCAGGAGAGCTCGTGCTCTCCATGTGCCGGGATGCATGCCGTCTCATCGCTGACCCCCGCCACCCCCGCGGGCTTTGCAGACGTGGTCCACATGGTCCCCCACTGTCCGTCCGCTGCCCCGAGCTGAGCCACGACACTGACGCCGGTGTGTCACGATGCGGCCGTGCCTGCGGTCCAGCACAGCCATGCTCCGGGGTGGCGCGTTTCGAGGAACCAGGACAAAGTCCCAGGGAGAGCTGCCTGGCTGGAGGGCAGCCAGCCACGGGACCACCTGCGAGAGCTGCCCAGGCTAAACCTTCTCCCACCCGCAAGGCGCTTCTCCTCGGGACGGCGTGCGCATCTGGAGGGAGCGTTCGAGGCACAGCGGGTCGCGCCGGTGCTCTCCTGCAGGCGCTGCAGAGCTCTCTAACGGGCCTGGCTCACGCGGGAGACATGTGGATGCTGCAGGGATGTCCCAGACGAACCTCCAGCTGCAGGGACAGGGCACAGGATGGCCTGGAAATGGTTCCTTCCTGCAGAAAATGAGCAGGCGCTCAGACCTCGGGATGCCGTCGCGCTGGATGCACGGGGCAAGGATGCAGCAAGGGGAATCTTTCTTTGTCGGCTCCTTTCTCTCTCTCGCCGTTAGCAGCTCGGGGTCCTTTCCCCGATCCTTACCTTCAAAGGGAATAAACACCTCAAAGACAAACCCAGTCGCTCTGTAGTCGTGTGTTTTGTTCGCCTCTTCCTGCTGTTCGTTGCAGAACTGGCTCTGCCTCGATATTTCACTGGTGAGTGGGGCTGCTGCGCGGCGGGGTGCACTGCTAGCGCTGGGGCTGCCTCCCCCTGCTTGGGCTGTCCCGCACGCGCCCCCCCCTCCTGCCCGCGCCGCCCGCGCCAGCCCGCGCCGCAGCCCGACGCCTCTCTCTCCCCCGCAGGAGCGGCTGCAAGGTGAAGCAGTACGAGGCGCAGCCCCTGGCGCTGGACGTTTGTGCTCAGGTAGGTGGGCCGCGGCCGTGGGAGCTGCTGGCCGGGCGCAGGGCGCTCAGACGGGGGCGGCGTGGGGGACCTGGGCTGGCTGAGCTCCGGGCTGGCGTGTGCCGGCAGCAACACCCGGCCAAAGGGACGGTTCCCTGCGAGCAGCAGCCCCAGCCGTGGGAGAACGCCTTCCCTGCAGGCTCTTCCTGGTGGGAAGTGGGGAGGAGAGCTGTGCTTGGTGCTCACCCCCGGGTGAGCCTGTCCTTTGCGGGGCTCCTCGCCAAGAAACCTTCTCTGTTTTCCACGTGGCTCGTTGGGGACCGCGTGTGTGCACTGTCTCAGCCCTGTCCCCAGAGTGGGCCGGGGCAGAGCACCGAGCTCTGCGGTCGGGTTAATGGATTTTGCTTGTTAATCACTTCTGCCCCTGGCACCATGTGTTTCCTTCTGCCGAAACCTGCCGAGGAGCTGGTGGGGAGCAGCTTGTCAGTGGATGCTGCGCTAAGCCCCCCGTCCTTTCCAGGGACTATCCAGGCAGCCTGGTTGCCTCATCCCCACGGATTATCTCAGTCCTGCTTAACCGCATGCCTTGATCCTGCAGGATGAAGGAGCGTTGATCTCAGAAATCCCAGATATTGCAAATCGGGATGGACGTGCCACTGATGAGGAGAAGCTGGCTTCCACCACCTCTGCGCAGAAGCCAGCCGGGCTGGAGAAGAAGGGTGAGCCAGAAGATGACCTGGAGTACTTCGAGTGCTCGAACGTTCCCGTGCCGGCGACCAAGCACAGCACGGAGGCGGGTAAGGAGCGTCCCCGTGCCACTGGCTCTGGAGATATGCCGTGTGCGCACCCAGGCAATCCCTACAGCTGCCGGCGATGAAGCGGTGCTGCTGGGGCAACGCAGCTTCGTCACTGTTTATTTACGCTGACAGGGCTAAAGGCTGCCACAAGTTATAATGAAACCTCCGACCGCTTATCTGTGCTGTTTCCATTATGGCAAAATCCCGGTACGGTGCCGTCTGTAGAGACTCTCGGTGCAGAGCGCTCTCCCCGTGGCACTGCGGGAGGACGTGGCTCGGGCTGGCAATGCTCCCTGCCCGCGGCACGTGCTGCCCCAAATCCGCACCTGAAACCAGTGTCCACCTGAAACCAGTGTCCACCAGCGAGCAGAGATGAGGGCTGAGCCGAGCAATTGTCTTCTGCCCCCCCCGGGCTGCTCGCTGCCTCCCGGGCTGTGGGGTGTCCTGCCCAAAGCCGGCGGCGCTGCTGGGACTCGGTGTCCCAGCGCGAGAGCTGCGCCTGATGGAGGTCTCCATGCCGCTACAGACCTCCACTAATGCCTCTGGTGGCATTTTGCTGTCAGCCTCCTATGTAATTAGCCTCTCTGACCAATCCATTAGAAGATAATTAAGAGCCTGGCAACATGACATTTAGTCAATAGCAAAGCTATAGGTGCAAGCAGGAGGAATTACCGCACGAAAGGTTTGTGGCTCTCCCACGTACGGGTTCCCATTAATCATTTCTCCTGGAAGCTGCGCAGAGCTGCGGGCTCTCGGGAGAGGAAAACAGCCCTTTGTCTCTCAAGGGAGGAAAAATGTGATCGTCAGCGGAGAGGCTGGGGGGTTTTATTTATTGCTGCTCGTCTCGGAGGGCCAGGCAGGGGTGCGCAGGCTCGGTGCTGGCCCGGGGGTGGTGCCGCGAGCTGTGGCAGTGGCCGTTCGCCGGGTAGCAGAAGTAAATGGGGAAAACGCCAGGAAATCTGCACTCACGAGCATCCTGTTGCCTCCCTCCTTTCCTAGCAGGGCTCCAGCAATGCTTTTTCCCTTTGCCCACTTAACACCAGTAGCCAGTCCTGCCTGGGGTGCCTGAGCGGGGTTCGTAAGTTGTCTCCCGCGCTGTGTGGGATGGCAGCGTGTCCCGCAGGAGGGGACCGCTCCTCCCTTTCTCTGCTGCTGCTCACAACAGCGGGGGCCGTTGTGGCAGCTCCTTTTTGGGAGGCGTTGGGCCAAGCTGGCATGGGCTGAGCCCCATGCGATGTGGGGTGGCCCGAGCAGCTTCACCCCAGGGCTGCGTCCTGCCCGTGCCCCCAGCCACCTGCAAAATGTCCCCTGCGTCTCCATCCCTCCTCCTCAGCCCCCCGCGCGCCCCAGCAGTGGCTGGGGTGGGTGGCAGCCGCAGGGACATGGGCACAGGGCAGAACTGCCACCAGAGGGGAGTGTTGGTTTCCACTCGGGGAGGCTGGCAGGGGTGTCCTCCCTGCAAGGGCAGGAGCCAGGGCAGGGATGCGGGATGTGTCCTCCCTGCAAGGGTGGAAGCCAGGGGCCAGGGGTGCAGGATGTGTCCTTCCTGCAAGGGCAAGAGCTGGGGGCAAAGAAGCCTTTTGGGAGGGGAAGGAGGATGTAGAGACTGGGGAGTACCCCTCTGCATCCCAGCAAATCTGCGTGTGCCGCCAGGGTCTTGTTTCCGGGTAGCTGAGAGCTTGTATTTCCTTGTCTTTAGGCTTTGAAAAGGAGATCTCCAAGCAGGTGGAAAAGGATGGGCCTGGCATCTTCCCTGTGAGTGCCTCTTGCTTCCTCCTCCTGCCTCGCCCGCAGGGATGCTCGGGGCAGTGGTGCGGCGCGGTGCCGAGCAGCCATGCGGTGCCGAGCAGCCGTGCAGTGCGGTGCTGAGCAGCGGTGCCAGCGGGGCAGGGCGGCGGGGCTGCGGCTGGACTCGTCCTCCAGCCCCACGTGCAGAGGGTTGGGGGGGACCCTGCAGCAAACCTTGCTGCTAATCCTAGAGGTGCCACCAAAACCTCCCTGAAATGAGTTTCTTTGGGAGCTGAAATTCTTGAAGAGCCCCCGCAGGGACCTGATAAAAATGGCGGTGATTTACCCAGCAGGAAATCACCAGGAGGAGCCTGGCAGGGGACGGCTGCCCCCGGGTGGGCACTGCCACCGATGGGTGGGAGAGAGAGGTGCTGGGGACGCAGTGGGGCTGGTGAGGAGCCGGGGCTGCGGCCGTGGGAGGGCAACGCGAGCAAAGGCTGTGTTTGGAAGTGGCGGAATGACGGTGCAAGGGCAGAGGAGACCACAGGAAGGGACGAGCGTCAGGGCAGGGGCTGTGTCTCACGTGGAGGAGCCCCGGGCTGGCTCTGACGGCCGGTCGGTGCCTGTGCCTGCTACGAGGGATCCTCAAACGCTGCTTTGGGGAAAGCAGCTGACAGCAGAGATGGGGGGATTAATGAAAACAGCTCTGCAGTCACCCTGGCACCGCGGCAGTGGCACGTCTCCATCGGGACCCCCCCGATGTGCCCCGAGGAGCCATCGAAGTGGCCCCGAGCCCCCTCGGCTGCAGGGGGTACCCCATGCCAGCTTAGCCGCCCCTGACCAAAGCTGCTCAAGGTGGCAAGCAGATGACAATGAGATTAGCAACATCAGCGCAATTAGCTTCTCTGAGACAGATTTAACTATGCTAAGCCCCACAAGGACATTAGGCAAAGTGAACCTTTTGTTTGGTGCTGGGGAGAGCGTGGGCAGACGCTGCTCCTGCAGAGGAGCACGTCGTCCCAAACCCGGCGTGTGGGGGCATCTGCAGTGGGGCAGGCAGTGGGCAGCGGTACTTGCAGGCGTCCAGGTGGGCGCCTGCTTTTGGGAGGTGCTGTGAGGGGGTTTCTGCCAAAGCCACAGGGCTGACCCTCCCCAGCGTTGGGCTGCCTGGCCCCAAACCCACGCCCGGGGGTGGCTCCTGCCACCGGCCATCGCTTGCCCGCTGCTGCGGGCAGCAGGGCTGTGAGAGCCCCTGAAGGGCTCGGTGGTGCTTGAACCAGGGCAGCAGTGGGAGCGCAGGGGAGGAGGAGCAGGGGGGAGAGGAGCGCTTTAGTGCTCTGGTTTCCAAAACACAGCAAAAGCAGAGTGCCTCCTCCAAAGCACTTCTCTATTTATGGCCTGGCAGCCGGTTCCCAAGGAGATGGCTGCTCGGGGCTGTCACTCGGCTGGGATGATAAAAGGAGAAACAGGCGGTGGCGTAAGCCTCGGATTGAAGGAATGCTTTTCTGGAGGCCTTTCAGGCTGCAGGAGCCCCCGAGGGAAGGGATGGGGCCGGCATCCAGGCAGCACGAGCTCTCCCCCCAGTTTGGTCCCTGTGGCTGCAGCACTGGTGGAAAGGAGCTGGGTGCTGGGGGCAGAAAGCGGTGAGGGATGGGGGCACCACCACTTCAGCCCTTCGTAATGGAAGCAGGAGGGTGCCCAGGAGCCCTGTGTGAGCATTTTGGAGCTCTCCCGGAGAGCTGGGCGCTGTGGGATGAGTGGGGCTGTCCCGCAGGGAGCAGACTCGGAGCTGGCTCAGCCGGACTCTGCTCCGCACGAAGTGCAGCCTGTCCCCCCGCCAGCTCCCCCCTGCATCCGGGGTGATCAGCGAGGCCCAGGAAATGTCCCTGCAGTTGCCGGCAGCAGTTTGGATGCGTCGGCTGCAGCGACACCTCTACCTGACTGGGAGGTGATGGAGACAGGCGACGCGGACCCTCGCAGACCCCCAGCGCGTGGCTCACGGTCAGCCAAGATCCTCCAGGCTGGGGAGAGTTTAAAACCAGCTGCGGGAAAGTGAAGGGATGAGACGTGTGAGCCCGTCTCTGCTCAGAGCTGCGTCTCCTCCTTCTGAAATGGGCCCCTGCTCTGCCTCCCCTTTGGGATGCTGCTTCCCCGGTGCAGCCCCAGCCCCCGGCCAGGGACTGGGCAGAAAGTGCACTAAAATCCCCGCTCTGGGCTCTGCCGGGCGTCGTGTTCCGGGCGCTGAGCTGTCAGCTTGTGCAGGTAGGGAGGGCCAGTGCCTGGGCAGAGGCCGGTAAAATTGGGGAGAACACACCAAACAGGAGAATCAGGGTGCAAAGAAAACCCACACAGCATCCCAGCTGGGTAATTGCCCCCCAGGGCAACCCCGGGCTGTGCTCCGCGGACAAGCCCCCCACGGCTGTCACCAGCGCGAGCAGGAGCGAGAGTCCTCTGGATGGCATCTGCCTCAGTGAATCCGAGAAGACGGCGGTGCTCACGCTCATCAGAGAGGAGGTAACGGCCAGGGACCCCCCTCCTACCCGGGGCTGCCCCGGCTGCTGCCGCAGGGGGAGCGGGGGCAGCTCTGCTCTGCCCGGGGGGGCCCGATCCCCTGCGCATCACAGCACGGGAGACCGCCCAGAGCGCGTCCCGAGGGTCCCGTGTTTGCCTCAACCTAGATAATCACAAAGGAGATCGAAGCCAACGCGTGGAAGAAGAAATACGAAGAGAGCCGCCAGGAAGTCTTGGAGATGAGGTAAAAGCCTTCTCCTCACGCGTTCGCCTGCCCGGTGTCCTGCCCAGTGCGGTGCTGTGCTCCCCCTTGGGCGGGGGTTCGCGGGGCTGCCGTGGGCTGATATGGCTTGGCATCGTCGGGGCGGGCTGTGTCAGGGGACGTACGCTCTGTGCTTGTGCCTGCCGGTTTCTTTGTGCCAGGACTGAAACCCCCTCGGCTGCGCGGCCGGAGCGCCACGGCTGGAGGAAGGTGTTGGGGTAGAGCAGGGGCGACGACGGGCATCGCGGCACCGACGGGGGCGCTCTGCAGACAGGCACTGCTGGGGCTGCCCCTGTGGCGCGGGGAAGGGGCAGCAGGGCAGCTTGTTGGCAGCGGAGCTGTAGGTGCAGGTCTGCAAAAAAACTGCTGCCTCTGACCTGCTTTTTTGCTCCTTTCCTTCTAGGAAAATCGTGGCTGAGTATGAGAAGACCATTGCCCAGATGATAGGTGAGGTGCTGCCGCCTGGCCGGGTGTGCGGGGCTGCCGCAGCCGTCCCCGCGCAGTCGCCGTGTCCTCACTGTTTATTCTCCTTCACAGAGGATGAGCAGAGGACAAACATGACGTCTCAGAAGAACCTGCAGCAGCTCACGATGGAAAAGGACCAGGCTCTGGCAGACCTAAACTCGGTGGAGAGGTCCCTGTCAGATCTCTTCAGGAGATACGAAAACCTGAAGGGCGTCCTAGAAGGCTTCAAAAAGGTCCTTACTTTGGTTCCCTCTCCCTCCCTGCAGCCCCGGTCCCTGGAGGCAGAGTTCCCGTGCAGCGTTGCCCCCGCTTTGTCCCCTGCTGCAGCCCCCTGGCTCTCCCGTCCCTGCGGCAGAGCCGCAGCCGAGCCCCGGGAAACCCTGCCTCCATCTACACCCCGAGCTCGATGAGGGGCTCCAGCACGAGGGAGAAGCTGGTTCCATTTAAAGCCTTTTTCTTTTACACCCAGAACAGGATATTCCATGCCATCGGAGCAACGGCTCCATGCTCAGTCCCAATGCAGATGGATGTAATTTTTTTTTCTTTTAGAACGAAGAAGCTCTGAAGAAGTGTGCTCAAGATTATTTAACCCGGGTCAAGCAAGAAGAGCAGCGGTATCAGGCCTTGAAAGTCCATGCCGAAGAAAAATTAGACAAGTAAGGTCATGCAGGAGACTGCCGGGTGCGCTGAGGAGCTTTCTGGGTGCTTCGAGACCTGGCAGGGCAGTGTCTGCGTTTGGCTTTCCTGAGGTCGGAAGGCAGGAGCTTATTGACGTGAAAAGCTGCCTTTTGCAGCCTGGGGCTCAAGCGACTGTAAAAGCCAGCACAAAGCCCTGAATGGGTTCTCGGATCTCTGCTTAGGTTTTTTTAATGGAGAAACTGAGGTTCAAGGTCTCTTTCCGGTCACTTTTGGCTTCCTGCTTTCAGAGGGCTGGTGTCTGTGGGGCGCGAAGGGGTCGGGCAGGTACGGAGGCTCCGAGTGATGTGGGTGAGGAACCGGTTTAGCTTCACTCTGAGAAAGCCGAGTTTCCATACAGGAGCTTGGAGGGGCTGAATTAATCCAGTTTCACGTAGGTTTTCCGTACGGGAAAACCACCTCTGATGCATCCGGGCAAGCAGGAGCCGCTGCCGCGCGGTCCAACATTGCACCGTGGTGCTCCTGCCTGCACCCAGAGACGTGACCAGCGTCCCCTTCTCTCCAAACCCCACCGCAGAGCCAACGAGGAGATCGCCCAGGTGCGCACCAAGGCCAAGGCGGAGAGTGTGGCGCTGCACGCCGGGCTGCGCAAGGAGCAGATGAAGGTGGAGTCCCTGGAGAGAGCCCTGCAGCAGAAGGTAACGCGCCCGCCCACCTCCGCGCAGCCAGCTGCGCTGGCTTCGTGCCGCATTCCCATTTCCAATGGTGCATCCCAATGGTGCTGGAGGCGTCCTTCAGATTTTTGTCCCAGGAAGTGTTTTGTGGCTTAGTTTTTTGGGGGGGTATTTTTTTGTCTGCTTGTTTTGTTTGTGTTTTGTGGTGGGGTTTGGGTTTCTTCTGGTTGTTGGTGGTGTTTAAATGCACGACCGCGTCCCCTCCGAGGGAAGGGGGCACGAGCTCTGCCCAGTGACGTGCTGGTCCGGGGCTGGCCGGCATTTGGCTGTCCGGAGCGTGGGCAGAGGTTGCCCGCGTGGGCCGAGTGGAGCACGCTGGGCTGCAGCTGGGCAGCTGCGGGGTCTGTCAGGGACAAGGAGCAGTGAGCACCGGGGGTCCCTGTGGCACCTGGATGGTGCGGGAGGGGTTTTCGCAGGGACAAGGCGTAGGAGCCGGCTGCCCCTTCCCGCGCCGGCTCGGTGGCAGATGGGCCGGGGCGTTATCCCCCATCTGTGCCACCGCGGGGGTCCTCAAGGTCTGCTTCTCTTCCAGAACCAGGAGATCGAGGAGCTGACCAAGATCTGCGATGAGCTGATAGCGAAGCTGGGGAAGGCAGACTGAGCCCCACTGCCCCTCGCCCAGCGCTCTGCACTTGGCCGTTTTTCTCCCGACGTGAGCACCTTGCCTTATTGCCCAGGAAACCCCCCGCAGAGAAGCACACCCGTCCAGCTGCCCGCTCCGCTCGGCCGCCGGACCCCGCGGCCCCCCGCGCAG
Organism: Chionis minor; assembly: GCA_013398295.1. NCBI lineage: Eukaryota > Metazoa > Chordata > Aves > Charadriiformes > Chionidae > Chionis > Chionis minor. Next base: position 22,290 of record VZSF01008858.1, read on the forward strand.
AGCCTGTCCCCACACCGTCCCTGTGCAGAGCCTGTCCCCACACCGTCCCTGTGCAGAGCCTGTCCCCACACCGTCCCTCTCTCTGTTTCCTAAGGGACTGGGTTCCCTGCAGCCAGGCTGGGTGTGCGTGTCCCTGCTGGGGTCCGCAGCGAGTGGCTGCCACGCCGTCTGTCTGCACGGATGCCACCTCTTAGCTGGGAGGTGACACCCCGGGCTCTGTCCCCCTCGGCTGGGCTGGGTCTGGTTGTGTCCCCATACGCTCTGTCACTCACTGTCCTCACGTGCGCAGTCGCACAGGCTCAGCCGCGCGGCAGCTCCTGCCCCAGGACGTGGGTGATGCCGGGGTGGGAGCCGCTGGATCTTGCACTGGGGAAGGGGAACTGGCACGGGGGTGCACAGCAAAGGGGCTCGGGGACCCCAGGCACCCACCTGGGGTGGTGGTTTGGGGTCACCAGCATGGATCCCCAGGCTGAAGCAGCCTCCCAGGAGGTTGATCGGTTTTTGGGAGAGGCAGCAGTATTGGAGGGGCTGGTCCCGGCCTCTGGTACACGGGTGAAACAGCACAGCGCATCCTCGTCCCTGGCCACGCCGGCCTCGGAGCAGGGAAGCTGATGTCTCTGCGTTCGTGCACTTTATTAGCATTTATGAGCACTCAGGCTCTCCGCTCACTTCTTCCAGCCAGGCACGGTCCTGCTGCACGTCTCGCTCCCCCCGGCACACGGATAGGGCCACTTCACCAGGAGTAACTCAAGTCCTCTCCAAGGAGAGCCTGGCCAAGGGCAGGGCAGGAGGTTTCTGCACCAAGAGGTGTCTGAGAACCGGGGGAGATGTTGGTTCTGGGGAGCTGAGACTTGTCCGTCTGTCTTCCCCGCGGCCGCCCTGCCCGCAGCCCTGGCACCTCCTGAGGCTCATGAGCGTGGGGCTTCCAGCCCTCTTCAGAACGCGCAAAGCCTCTTGCCGTGGGCTCCCCACACCGTAGCGAGGTTAGTTCCCTTTGGGAGTTGCAGGAGGAAGGAAGCAAACCCTGAACTGCTTCGTGATTCTGCTGACTTAAGGCTCTTTTCCCCAGTCCGGGCACGGAGGAGTGCAGTACTGCCCCACGTCTCAGGCTGCTGTCAAAAATGCCCTTACAGCACTGAATATTAAGAGAACCAAACAAAAGCCAGCCTTTGCAGGCAAGGGCAGATCCAGACAGCAGTAAAATACACATTGAAACCTGTCTGGATGCAGCCCAAAATCTGATTTTCCCGGCAGGTGAGCTGCCTGCTCTGTTTCAGAGGTGTTTACTTTCCCGCACGCTCCGAGCGGGATTGCTGAGGTTGCCGTTGCGCTGTGCGGGGCTGCGGGGGCGACGCGGTGGGTTTAAATGCGGGTCCCGTGCGCGCCCTCCTGCTCGCGCCGCTGCCGGAGCCGACTTTGCCGGCCGAGTTCCTGCCGCTGGGCAGTGCCACCTTTCCCTGGCTTTCCCTGGTGTGCCTGTGCCAGCGGGCCGGGGGCGCTGGGGTCCCTCGGGGTCGGTGCAAAGCCGTCCCATCCTGCAGAAGGCGGACGGATGGTATCGGGGAACGGCCGCAGTGGTGGAGGGTTGTAAAGCGTCGCGCGAGGGAAGTATTTGCTGTTTGGACTGTTTCCTACCCAGCCTGACTAAGACTTGTGAAAACCTTTTTGCTGCTACCTTTTTGTAAAAGAATTGAGCTGTTTTCCTTCTATTTTCTGATTCCCCGTGTGGAGCATGCAGTGCAAACATCCGTTTAAATCAGAGCCATACACCTGATATATATTTTGTTAGTTATATTATGTATAGAGAGAATTTATTATAGGCTTAAGCAGACAAAGCTGCCCGTAGCCGGCCCTCGTACGCAGAGTCGGGGCCTGTTCACCCTGCTCCCAGTTATCCCAGTGGACGGGCTGGTCGCTGTGCAGTGGGGAAGCCGATGGCTGGCGCTGCTCGGAGCTGTGCACCTGCGGCTGTGTGCTGAATATTCACCCTTTGCACAGCTGACAGAAAGGAAAACCCCCTGTTTTTCCCTTTTTTTCTCCTTTTTTTCCCCCCTTTTTTCCCTTTCTTTCCCTCTTCCTTCTTCCTTCCTTCTTCCTTTCTTTTTTCTTTTTTTTTTTTTCCGCTTTTTTTCCTCCTCTTTATCCTCCTGGCAGAAACGCCTCTGTCCGATGACCTACAAGGACTATTTCTTTTTTGGGGCGTCAAAGTGCCAGTCCCAGCCCACTGGAGCGTGACTCCCCTTCCCTCCATTTAATCAGTGTTTGGGTTTTGCAGACCGGCGCCGCTCTCCTCCTCTTCTCCCGTGTCCCGCTCCGGCAGAGCATTCCTGCCTGGCTGCAGGGAGCTGGGCGGGTGGTGACGGCAGGCACTGGCCCCCGGAAGGTGCTGCCCCTTTGGACCTTCTGGGGGTCCGTGCAGTTAAACTAAAGCCCTTGAGACCTGGGGATTTCTTAGGGAGTTGGGATTTTCTCTTTGCCGCCGTTCGGACGCCGAAGGGAGCAGCTCACCAGGGCAGCGCTGCACAAGCGCTTGGAGCTCGTAACAAGTCGCTTTGGGGCTCGTTTCTGGTTTGGCGCGCGGGTTCACTGTCGTGCTTGTGGCAACGCCCAAGGTGCCAGCGCGAGGCCGACGGAGCCGAAGCGTGGGGGACAGGTCCGGGCAGGGACCGCGGGTGCTGGAGCCATCGGCGTCGTGCCGGGCGTGGGGACACGCTGCCCAGCGGGCTGGCGTTGCGTGCCGCGCTCCGGCTGCCTGCGCATTCACTTCCCGCTTTGCCCGAAGGGCTGAAATGTGGTTTCTGTGCCTGCTGCGGCCACTGCGGGCGATGCACCGTGTGGGGCAGGTTTGCTCGTTCCCGGGGTCGGCTCCGAGGAGCGCAGCGACCGGCTCAGGGCTCCCTGGGAGCCTGGTCTGTCATGTTTGAGCTTGTTCGGGGGTGTTGCCCTGGCCCCAGAGGTGGCAGGTGATTGCAGAAGTCTTGGTTTCACCGCTCTCAGCGCTGACCCAGAACCCCAGCCTGGGTACGGCACCGCCGGCGCGGCCGCCTTCCCTCTCCCGAAGTCCAGCCCGGCTCTGGAGAGCGGCTCCCGTGGCAATAATCCGCTCCAGCAGCATCCTCCCCGTCTCTGCTTCCCAGTGTCTCCCGCTCCTGCGCTCGCTGCCTCTCTCACCCCAGCACTGTCGCGTTCCTGTGCCTGCCAGCATGCACTTCCAGTCTGGGCAAAGAAGATTCCTAAGGAATGATTTATTAACTATAATATGGTTATAGTTACATATATATAAATATATATATAATGGTTATAGTTATATATAATAGAGGGCGTGTGTGTGTAACTGCAAAGGGGCAGGACCGTTGCACCTCGCGTGCCGCCCTCCGGCATGCGGAGCGCAGCAGCGCTGTGCCCGGGGCTGGCTGGGCCCCGGAGCTCCGGGATGCGGAGCGGCAGCAGCAGCACGACGTATGCAGGCAGGGAACCTGCAGGTGCCCGTGCGCCGGGAGCGCAGCCTGGCCGTGCTCATCCCATCTCTTGCAGGAGAGTTTCCGTGTCCCCCCCAGCAGCGGCGGGCGCCTGCCCCCGCGCCACGAGTGTTGCTGTCTGCAGGCGTGCGTTTGCCAGCAGATCTCTGTCTCCGCTCAAGTGCCAACCAGTGACCACCCTGGCTGCAAGTCGCTCCCCCGGTCCCTCCAGCCAGCCCCCCCAGAGGCAGGAACTTTCTCTGCATTGACTACTACCCCACCGTGTCGTACCATGTGTGTAACTGCCGTCACCATTGATTTTATATGTACAATAATTTCTCTTTTATATGTCAGGTAAATATTTGTAAGAGTTATACTCACACAAATGAGATTATAATAATGATTACTAATATATTTTTTTTCCCATGTTTCATTGCCTGAATTAAAATTGTGTTTATCACTCTTGAAACCTTTCGTGGTGTTTGTAAGGTCGGTGAAGGCTTTTTGGAGACGTTGGCTTTATCTTCCAGGATCTGGAAGATATCTTTTGTGTCATTTTTATTAACGCGCTTTACAATGCCGTTGGTTTCAAATAGGCGCGGTTATCGTCTCTTCCGGAAATCTGCGTTCATCAACTCCGAAATTCGGACCTGAGATGACTTCGGGGCCCCCTGGGTTCCTCCCACACTGCAGTGATGCTCCCGGCGGATCCTGCTGACCTGTGGTGCTGCCGGCGGTGAGCTCGGCCGGGAGGAAGAGCTGAGGCAGCGGCGAGGTGTTAGGCACTGGGGCTTGGCTAATCCCGGCACTGCCCCGACACCTTCCGTGGCCTCGGGTAAATCCCCCGGTGAGGACACAGGCCGCCCTGCAGGTGGGCGCAGGGACGGCTCCGCTGGGCTCCCAGCCCTGCGCGGGTTTTCAGTCGTTCTCTCGCCCTTCTCTTCTGGTGGGTTGGAAACTTTGGAGGGTTCTTCTCCAAATCAGCTGCTGCAAACAGCAAGAAAGGGGTTATTCTCTGGATGGAGAAGATGCTCTTGGACAAGACCCTTGAGGGCCAACTGAGATAACATGGCCAGAGAGGGAGAGGGTTGCCAGAGCAGGCACGGAGCAGAGCCCAGCCCAACAAGCATGGGCAGATCCGGCCACCTCCGCCGGCACTGGGCCAGTTCTCTGCCCCACTCCCATGCCCCGGACCAGCCCGTGCCCTTGGGGAGCCACGTCCCGTCCTCCCCTGCTAAGATGGCATTAGGCAGGGGCTGCAGTAAGTGTGTTATCCCCAGCCCGGTGATCCAATCACCCGGGCGGATTAGCCCTAAGACCTTAAGACAAAACAGAGGCTACGCACCCCGTGCCGCGCACTGCTGAAAATGTCCGCCCTGAAGACCCTCCTGGCCCTGGCCATCATCACGTCCCTGACCCGAGACAGTAAGTGCCCGTAGCTGAAGGCGGCGCTTGGCGGGTAAATGGCTGTAGCTGCGCTCCTGCTCCCTGGCTGTCCCATCCCTGCTGCGGGCGGGCGGGTGCCCCTTGTGCTCCTGCCGACCCCGCTCCCATCCCTGCAGAGTAACGGCATTTTGGGGGGACGGTGGCTTTCTCCTCCTAGGAGCACTCGGGGGAGCACCCAGCCCCTCGCCCTCTCTCTGCCGCTTGCCCAAAGCCCCCGCGTGGGTGCCCGGCAGGGACCGCAGGGACCGCAGAGCCGCCAGGTCCCCATCGCTGGCCGAGCCCGGGGGCACCCGAGCCCGAGAACCGCGGCTCCTCAGCGCTGGCGCCGTGTCTCCCGGCTCAAACTTGGTTCCCCGAAGGAGAGAATCACACAACCCCATCTTGAAGGGCGGGAAGGCAGTTGTGCTGCTCAGCAATGCCGTGAAGCGTGGGCAGGCGGGGAGGGTTCCGGGATCGTTGCACCCAGGGAAGATGAATCCCTAACAGTTTTCAGCTGAGGGTAGGTGGAAGGTTGTGCCATGCTGCGAGGAACCATGAAGGAGAAGCAGGAGACAAGCGATCCCGCTGTGGAAGCCGGGGTCAGTGGGGGTTGACGGCAGGAGTTCACCGGCATTCGGCCCCATGAAATCCCAGTTTCCCTGAGACACTGGTTTTCTCCTTTCCTGCGAGCTGGAGGTGGGAGCTCTGGCCACCAGCTAGGCCCCGCTGGCCACGAGAGGGCTCTGCTCAGCCAGCAAAGCAGATAAATCTTACTCCCAACATCAAGGCTAATTTAATCATCACCATCAAAATCGAGTATTCATAATTTCCGGCGGGAGCAGGAACTTCAGGTTTGGGTTTTTGGGGGGGAGAGGCGCTCTGTCTGCAGATATTTAAAACTGTGCTGTTATTTAAAGTCTCTTACCATCATAAAATGATAGTAACACTTTCACATTTGCTCAGCTGGTTCCTAAATTGAGCAGGGACCTCTGGCAGTTGCGCGTTTTCCCCCGCTGAAGGGTCAAGCAGCTCTTACACCTATTACCAGCTCTGACGCACGCAGGGGGCGGAGGCGGGGGGCTGGTTGTGATCTGATGTGCCTGTGGCCTCCTTTGAGGACAATTTGGAGATGACTTGTCCTTCCCGACACCTTGCTGCCCGTCACTGCAGTTGTCCCCCCCCCCCGGCGGCACCTTTTTTTTGGTTGTCAAAGCGTTTGTCAACCTTTGGGCTGACAAAGCGTTGCCTGGGGGAGCTGCTGTCATCTGAAGGTGCACAAATGCACAAAAACTACCTCCACAGGTTGGATGAATCCTCCTTTCTCCCCCAGAAATGCTCATCAAAATGGAATTCGGCACAAGAAGACAAAGATCTAGGGTGTTGGGGTTTTTTTTAATATTATTTCTACCTATTTTCCCTGTAAATGGAGCTACAGGGCTCTCCGTTTCGGGAGGTTTTTGCAGAGCAAGGACTCGGAAGAGCTGGCCTGCCCAGTTTAGCTCTCAGCGCTTTGAGTCACACTTGGAAGAGTTTTGCATGAATTTCACGGATGGGAGAGACCCCCCCCACCCCGAAGCCCGCGGCGTGCCGTGGCCTGGCCCATTCCTGGCCAGCAGAACGGGGGGCTCGGAGTGCTGCCGACCCTCGCCCGTGTCTCCCTGTCCCCATGCTGGGGGTCACCAGTGGCCGTGGAGACCCACAGGTCGCAAACGGCACTCGGGGGTCCGGCAGGGCACATCGCCCCCGCTCTCACTCCTCCTCCTCCTCCCCATCTCCCCACAGGTAAAGCGCTGAAATGCCACAAGTGCGTGGCATCCAACGAGAACGACTGCAACAAGCAGGGCTCCCACAGCTGCCCCCAGTACGCCGACGCCTGCTCCACCATCACTGCGCCCAGTGAGTCCCTTCCCGGGGGGACCGGGGGTGCTGGGGGGGGACCAGAGGAGCTGGAGGGGGACCAGGGGGGCTGGAGGGGACTGGAGGGGCTGGGGGGAGACTCAGAGGTGCTGGGGGACCACAGGCAAGGAGAAGCGGAGGACCTGCTGGGGCAGACCAGAAGCCAGCTTCCTCTTGTCCCCGTGAAGCAGGGATGAGCCACCTGGCTTTTTCCAAGTTTTCAGTCCTTGGAAACGTGCTTGTGGTCTGAGGTAACTCACAGCCCTTCCCTGGCATATGGGAATTCCTTCCTTGTGGAGTGCTGCTCCCATCCTCCAGAAATGCTTCACCACCCCCAGTGCAACCTTGCGGCTGCGGGGCAGCAGCGCGGCCGGCGAGACGGGCCGAGATGGTTCCCGGAACCAGCCCCGACTCCCTCCTCGGGTTCACTTTCCCCACGCGGCCGTAAGCGCGCGGTCGCTCTTTCACAGCGGGACGGTGCCATGAGCTTCGTGGTGGCTTGGGGTGGTGTGGCCACGGGGGCATCCCTCGGCCACCCGACCGCTGCGGGGCTCTCCCGGCCATCCGATGTGCGGGAGGGAGACACTTTTATCGACATCCGCAGTGCGAACTGCTGGGATGCGGCTCTCCTTTTGCTTTTCCTTTTCCTTTTCCTTTTCCTTTTCCTTTTCCTTTTCCTTGCCCTTGCCCTTGCCCTTGCCCTTGCCCTTGCCCTTGCCTAACTCCCCCACCTGAGCAGGGCAGGAGCGAAGCCCCTGATGCCCAGGAATGCCTGACCGCCCCATGCCGCCTGTGCTTTCCTTGCAGACAGCGTCATTAAGTCTTGCTCCTACAAGTCCTTCTGCGACCAGGCGCGCCGCGGCGGCTCCGGGGGGGCCACCCTGCAATGCTGCTTCAGCGACAACTGCAACGGGCCCCCGCAGGGCTCCCGCAACGGCGGGGGGGCCAGGCCGCCGCACCTCCCCAGCCTGCTGGCCGCCGCGCTGGCGGGGAAGCTGCTGCTGGGCTGGCTGTGAGGGTCCCGGGCGGGGGGCGGCCGGCCCGGCGTAGCTGCTTGCTGCAGTAGCCTTAGGGGCGCGCGCAGGGGGGCGGCCGGCGGGTTCGCGCTCCGCTCGAAGCGCAGAAGAGGCCGAGCCGCCAGCAGACAAATAAACGCTGCAGTTGAAAACGGTGTTCCCGGCCTCTGCCTCTCGCTCACTCCCTCACAGGAAAACCAGAACCTCGCAGGAGAACGGCGCCAGCCAAACTGGTTTGGCTTCCCAGTGCTCCCCACGGGAATGGGAGCTCGCCCGAGCGCAGCCACCCTGGGACCGTGTGCCCGGCAGAGTGTCCCCCCCCTCCAACACAGCGCCCCGACAGATGATTTTGGGATGCTTTGTGTTAACTGGAGTTTCACGTCTGCAGGGAGTGGTTTCTCGCCTCCTGTGGCTGCAAATATTCAGGCCGGACAGACGATAAACGTATTTGGCGTGAAATATTGGCCGAGCCTGTTTGGTGCGGCTCCTTGCACCGCCAGGGGGGAGGAAATCCTCCGCCGGGACCCCCCACCGCTGCAGCGAGCCCCGGACACGGCGCACCGGGGGTGGGCTCGTCCCCGGAGCAGCAGCACTGGCTGCGTGTCTGCAGCCACAGCGAGCTCAGGGCATCCCCGGGCTGTCACCACCACCTGCAGCAGGTCCTGCTTTTCCTCTTCCCACCAGGTTTTCCCTTTGAACCCCTAATGAGGGGGTGTGTCCCGCAGGTGCCACCTGCTGAAGTGTGACTGTATGTGGGAGTCCTCCGGCCGCCCAGAGGCCCCCTGGGGCTGGTCTGACGTGGGGAGGGGGTCTGGCCCGGGAGGTTTTGCCATCTGCGGAGAAGAAAAGCAGCGCCCGGTCAGGTAGGGGGGAGACGCAATGAGTGTGGTGTGTCTGGGGGGGGTGCAGGACACGGGGGACTCCGGCAGAGCTGCCCCACGGGAATCTCGGCTGCTGCGTGTTGGGGTAAAGACAACGCTCCCGAGGCTCCCGGCGAGCAGACGGCATGGACGGCACCGCGGCGCCCAGGTGAGCAAACCGCTCTCTTGGGGATGCTTCAATACGTGACGCTTTCGCGTGTGAAAGCGTCTGCCCTGAGCCAGGCGAACGCCCGCGCTGCGCTCGCCGTGGGACCCGCAGCGTGTCGGGGGGAGCCCGAGGAGCGACCGGCAGGGCGCGGGAGGCTCCTCTCCCCCAATGCTGCCCAGGGTTTTGAGGCTGCCCCATGCACGGGGGCTCCTCGGGGCAGCGAGGTCCCGGTGAATCCTGCTGGCCCCATGGATCGCAGGGGGAGCGCTGATGGGGGGGCTCGCTCTGCCCTCCAGGACAATTAGCATTGGTGCAGCCTAAAGCTCTGCTAGAAAGACCCCCCCCCAGGAGTGCCCGGTGCTGCTTGGCTTGGTAAGGAGGATGGTAAAAGGGAATGAATGAGAATGAGGAGGAAAGAAAAGGGAACAATGGAGGGAGGAGGATGTCTGGGAGCATGGAGAGGAGAGTGGGAATTGCCCTGCAAGAAATGCAAGGCAAGGCAAGGCAGCACACCGCTGCCTGGAACCCACCCGCTGCTCCTCCAGCAAAGCAACCTGCTGGGAGTTTCCCTCCGTCATAACGCGACAAAAAAGGGAACAGGTACCGAAACTGAAAAGAGCAAGTTCAAACAGAAGAAAAGAAGTAATTCAGCACGCTCGGATCCTGCCGTGGAAATCCCTGCTGCAGGATGCTGCCGAAAGGGAGACCTCAGTGAGTGCCGGAGGATAAGAGGGTCGAAAGTGCTGGAGAAGATGGATATCAAGCCTTGTGAGGGTTGGCACCAACCGAGAGGGATGCTTCACAGCTGCCACTAGAGGGGAGACATCCCAAAGCAGGCTCTTCCGTGTCTCCTGTGGGCCCTGCTCCTTCTCCAGGGCACAGGAAAGGTGTTTTCCTGAAGGGGACCGTGGGTGCTGGGTGGGACCCCCAAAGGCCCTGGGGGCAGAGACGTGCCCTGCCCTGGGGATCCCTCGTGGCCCTACATCCGCTGACGGGGTGTCTCTGCGAGTTCAACGGGCTGCTCGTACTCCCGGCCAGGCTACGGCAGCGAAATACATTGAAAAAAGCATAGGAGGAGGATTGGCAGGCTGTGAGTAAGGGAAGAGCAGCAGTGTGACCAACTGCCATGTGACTGTGCCGCGGAGCACGGAGCCGCTCCAGAGCCAGGCTGTGGCGCGAGTCACAAGGTCTGCAAGAGATGCTGTAAAAATACTCTGCGGAACAGTTAGTCGTTGCGAAGCCAGCAGGGATTGGGGGGGGAAGACAGGGGTTGGCAGGGCGAGGAGAGAGAGCTCCAGCGAGACGTGCCGGGGGCAGGCGGTGCAGCCAGCAGTGGGACGGAGAGGACACGCGTGGGGCGATGGGGTGTGGGGGACGCTGTGCTGACACCCCAGCTCCACGTCTCGCCTCCGCTGCCATACCTGCGTCTCCCCCCTATGGTGACACTGAGCTTGATCCCCCCCTATGGTGACACTGAGCCCACTCCCCACAGGTGCAAACCTGGGTTTAAGGGGGGAAGCGCTGCAGCGGGCTGGGGGGTATCCGGGATCTCCGGAGTTTGCCTGGACACGGTCCTGCCCTCTCCCAGTGGAGCAGCCAGGCCTGCTTCGAGGCAGGAGAGTTGCTTTTCCAACCTCCTTGTTTTCTCTTTGTTTGCTTTTTTTTATTATTAGTATTTATTCTAAGTATAATCTAGTTGTTGTGGCCTTCATTTGCATAACGTGTTTTTTCATGCTTCAGGTTTTGGTTCCTGTATAGCACCTCCAAAAGCTCTACAGCGAGTGCTTGGCACTTTCGGACTCTGGCTCCATCGGTGTTTGCAGCTGGGCGAGGAGGGGCTTTGGGGGCTGCAGCCACCCCTGTGCGTGGGGAGACGGGCGGTGCAAGGAATGATGCACCGGGAGCGCCGGCAGGAGCAGCTGCGGGGAGAGCTCACCACTTCTTTTCTCCTGATGTCATTAAGAAGTGATGTGGTTTGGGCTGCAGCTTCGGGCAGGGCGTGGGGCTGGACCGTCCCCCCAACGGGGAAACTGCAGCGGGATGAGAGCGGGGAGGGAAGCTGCTCCTCCGGCACGTGGCCGCGGTCGGCTGGCAAGGAGGAGAGGAGAGCAGCTGCGACTGCGGAGCTGGGTGGCGCATTTATTGAACGCTGCTGAATGCGGCTCTGAATGAGGACAGATGGGGGACACGGCCCAGTCTGGGTCCAAGAGGAAACTTCTGGAAAAAGAATTGACCTCTTGTGCCAAGTGCTGGGAAAGCGCTGCTTGCACGGTGTCTGCCGGAGCAAGGCTCCCTGCGCACCTCGGCGGTGCTGGCAGCACCAGCATCGGTTTCGCCCACACTGGGAGAAAGTGCTTCGGGGCCAGATGCAGCTCCGGAGAGAAAGCAGGGACTTTCCGAGGGTGCCGCCGCGGGGAGCCCACGCTGTCCTGGGCAGTGCGGCGGGGCAGAGCCAGTGTTTCCAGCTCCCCAAATCCACCCTGAGCTCTAGCAGCAGCTTCCCCAAGCGATGCCCCTGCCAGAACCGTGACCCAAACTGGGCAGCTCATCCCCACTCAATGCCGTGCTCCAGCATGGGATTAAAGCCCGGCGAGAGCGGGTCCTCGCCCAGCACGCTCCGTGCGCTGATCCCCGCCGTGACAGACTGTGGTTTCTGCTGCTCCTGTGGCCGCGACACGGGCCCGGAGCGGAGTCACACAGAAATGAACACACACGGTTTCAGTAACAGCATTTGGGCAATCTTCTGCAACAGGGAAGGGGGGGAAAAAAACCCCCACTTTGTTCTAAAAATGACCCGGGCCATAGGAAATGCTGGGGGTTGAGGCAATGTGTTTACTTAACACCCCTTCGTCGAGCGAGCACTGCGCAGCGCGCAACTGCTCTGAAAAAAAAAATAATGAATGCAGAGCACTGGATCCTCGAAACTAGAGTTTTGCCTTAAAGTGAGGGGCAGAAAGGCCCCCGGTGCCCCCGCAGCGCGGGGCAGGGAGCGGGAGGTTGGGGTCATTTGCCTTGGCTGGAAACGAGCAAAGCCGGTGCTGGTCTCTGGCCGGGCACTCTGCAGAGCCGGTTCCGGGGGGGTGGCAGCACCTCTGAGCTCTGGGGCTAAATTGGCCCAGCCAGGTAGGGACTGTTGGGTGCGGGTGACCTTGGCCGATTGACTCACCAGCCACTGCCTGATGCAATCGTGAGGTTTTTTGGGTGACCGGGCAGTGCCTGCAAGCGTCATACGTGAGCGATGGCCCTCGGCGTTGAAACGGGGAGCAGCTTCCCTGCAGGCACCCTGCGGGAGGTTCAGGACGGTGACGAGGACCCTGAGACTGTCACAAAGGGGAAGCGTGACCCGCGCTGCTTTCAGTGGTTTTGCCCACTCAAAACAGCGATTCTTAACTCCGGGCTTTATTTTCGCAGCCTCCTCGGGTGAGGAGGAGCCATGGGGCGGTGTGAGCCCCGGCGCTGCAGCACGCAAATAACGGCGTGCGGCTCTGCTGCTGGCTCGCCGGAGACCTCTCTGCGAGGGCGGCTGCTGGATTTTGGGGAGCCGAGGATACCCAGGGCAACCGCTGTGTTAGGGCAGGGTTTACCCCTCTCGCCCTGCCAGGGCGGGGGGCCAACCCCACCAGGGGCTTCTCCTTTCCCAGCAGCACCGCTGTCAGTGCCGCAGGGTTTTTGCGGGGTCTGCACTGCAGATCCGCATCTCCGGCCCCGCTGCCCGCCTGCTGCTGGCTCCGAGCTCTGCCAGTCCGTGCGGGCACCAGCAGGGATCCGGGAGCATCTGCCGGCTGCTGCGAGGATGCGTGAGGGCCACTCCGGGGGAAAACTCCCAGGTGGTGCCGGGCTGACAGGACCTGAATCCAAACTACTGCGAAACCGGGGCTGAGCGGCCCGAGCGCAGTGCAGACGCTGGGCAGTTCGGCGTGGTGTGTGCCGCGCTTGCCGGCTCGCTCGGGTTTGCCCGGCTGCCGCTGCACTCGAGGCTGCGCGCCACAGCCAGGCCAGGCAACGGGGGAGGCTCCGCAAAGCGGGAAGGATGCCCCGCGTGGTTTGGAAGCCCCGGGATTTGGGGTTTGTGTCAACGTGAGGAGTAACCAGAGCGGGACCAGGGCAGCGCGCCGGCCCTCGGGAACTTCTCCTGCCTGAGGATCCGCTTGCTATTTTGAGCATCGGAGGCAGCGGCGCAGGCGCTGCTGCGGGCCGGGCTGCGGTCGGACTCTGCCCCGGGCAGGGGCTCGGGCAGGGTCCTGCCCTGCCGGGGGGCACGTTCAGGTGGCAGCGACGCAGCCGTCCCCAGGGATGCCAGGGGCAGCTCTCGGGACACTCCGCCGAGGCGCCCCGGTGACCGAGCAGGAGCTTTTGGGGGACATGGATGTACCCCGCAGTTTTCTGCCCGGTTTGGGGGGATTTGCCAGGAAGGGCCCGAGCCCGGGGAGGGGGGGCGCTCTGGGAGGATGTAGGGTGCAACGCTCGGGGCGGGGAGCGGGACCGGGGTCCCCCCGGGGGGCGCGGACGGAGCCGGCGCGCGGGGGCGGGGGGACGACGACAGGACCCACCGCGACACCCACCGCGCCCCGGGGACACCCACCGCCCCCCAGCGCCGCGCGGGCGCCCCGCACTCACATCCGGGGCCGGGTTTGCTAATGGGAGACGTAATTAACCCGGAAAGAAGCGACGCGGAGCCGGGGCACACCCCCTCCGCTGCGCTGCGCTCCGCCGGCCCTGCGCGGGGCGCGCAGCCCAGGGACGCCGCGGGGTGAGTGTGTGTCCCCCGGCCCCGTCCTCCCTCCGCGCCCGCGGGGCTCCCCCCGGGAAGGGGCTCCCCCCGGGAAGGGGCTTCCCCGGCCCCCCGCGCCGGGAGCGGGCTGGGAGGCGGCCGGGGGTGGGATGGGATGCGATGGGGTGGGATGGGGGGCGGGAGGGTGTCCGGCCCCGCGGTGGAGCGGCCTCCGTGGGTCCGGTCGGTGGGTCCCGGGACGCGGCAGAAGCTCCGCACCCAGCGGCTGGAAGCGGCTCCCAGCACCCGCGCCCCGGCCGGGGGGAAGCGGCCGCCCTGCCCCGCCGGGGGTGCAGCGGCACCGGGCGTTCTTTGGGGGGGGTAGGACGGGACACGGGGGGAGCCGGGGCAGCCAGCGCTGCTCCTGCCGGGACGGCCGCGGAGCCGGGAATGGGATCCCCGCGGGAGCGCCGCCCGTGCGGGTCTCCGCCCTGGGTCCGCGGCGGGAGGATTCGGGATCCGCGGCTGCTCGCAGCGCGTTCCCCGCTGGGTTGTGGGGCACAGGGGTGTCCCTGCCAGCTGCATTCCGACAGGTTAGTGGTGTCGTTAAGGCAAACGTCTGGAGTTAGCAGGAGCGAGTTGCTGGGCTCTGCCCGCACCGTCTGTCCCGTGTCAGGGCCGGCTCCGGGAGCTCCTCGGCTCGGGCGGGTGAAGGAAGTGGGTGCTGTGCCCACTGCACCCTCGCCCCGCACCCCAGGGGCTGCGTCGGAGCTGCGTGGGGGCAGCGGGCATCGCGCCTCGCAGCCCTCGTGGGACGGGGTGGTCGTTCTGCGCCCCCACTGGCACTGGGGCAGCTCCAGCAGGCGTGGGAGAGGAGGAGGAGGATGCTGTGGCTGCCTGCAGGTGCAGAGGGAGCGAGGTGCCCAGGAGATGCCTCTGGCCGGTGCCACCAACGCTCTGAACGTCAGGTCTCCCATCGCCGTGGCTTTTTCCTGCTGCAGGGTGTCCCTGTCATTGCGCTCCCATGGCTGTAGCTGTTCTGGGAGCGGGATGGAGCAGGGCACGGGCAGCCGTGGTGGCGCGGTGACGCACTGGCGTCCTGCGGGTGCTTCCTGGAAAGTCTGGCTGCGCAGCTGCACACGAGGCCTTTGAGCCAGCAGTGACCGGGCACAGAGGGGGCTTGGGCGCGCTTGGATGGTGCCCTGCACCTTCTGCCCCTGCCCGCAACGCGCCCCCGTCTCCCAGCGGGCGGGCGAGAGCGTGTTTTTGCTGTAAGCCTTCTATAGCCTAAGTGCTGTTGTCGCCTCATGAACTGAGCAGAAAAGGGTTATCCTTTTGGCTGGGATATTATGACTCTCTAAAAGCCGGGAAGTCAGTTGCTTCAGTGGTGGGAAAGAGTCCTGGAAGTTCTCGATGTGCTTCACTACGAAACGGCATAAATTCACAAACGAGATCTGGTAACGAGATCCTGAGGGTCTGTTTGGGTGTGATGTTCGGGAAGTTCACGTCGTCTCCGGATGGCAGATCAGCCTCCATGAGTCCGGCGTGGGCACCGTCCATAAGTCGTAGCCTCCTCTGCCCAGTGCCGGTGCGATGTCCATCGTGTTTCCGTAAGGGATGCGCTCTGAAGCTGTGAGGCCTTCAGGGACTCATCTGCGCTTTTAAATGATGCTGATTTTCCGTGAGGTCCCTCTTGTTCTGCCCCTCAGGTTTAGTCTTGTGTCCTTCCCGCAGCAAACACAAGTTTGGGTCTTGCATAGAAGTATTTATGACTCAGAGTTTATGAAGTATTATATAAATAGTTAATGTTAGTGCAAACTGAGCCTTTTCTGGCCCTCCCGGAGTTCCTGAGCAGGAGGACCAAATACCCACATACTGCTGGAACTGGAGATGCTATTTTTATCCTTTTCCTATGGAAAACTGCGATTGTCAGTGGCTGCAAGGAGACAGACGGCTGGTGTCCTGCAGTCAGGGGGATGTGAGGGGACAGGGACCTGGCTGGCCGGGGGATCCAAGCTCCAGAGCGGTGCCCTGCCCGCAGCAGGGACGGGGCAGATTGCCGCTCGCGCGCTGCTGAGCAGGAGCGCGGTCTGGAGCTTGGAGCAATCCCAGTCTCCTCTGCCCAAAGGGGTTTGCGTATCCAAGTGCAATCCGAGGTCAGCTCACACAGAAGAGTTGAGCTGGTTCGTGGGCTTCGAGCTGAGCCCACGTTAATTAGGGGTGGTGAGGGGGAATGTGGGGAGTCCCGGGAGGGGTCCCGTGGGTCCAGCAGTGCAGCTCCCAGGGGCTGGGGGCTCGTCCCTGCCCTGCCTACGGCAGACCTTGGCTCCTTCTCATCCCTCCCGTAAGTAGAAACCTCTGGACTTTTATTAGCAGCAGGAGAAAGAGAGAGTTTAAGAGGCCTGGTCTGAGCGTGTCAGTATGGTGGAAGGCGCTTGGGAATCTGCTTTCTGTGTGCTTCTCCCCGTCCACAAAAATAACCCCACAAAAAAGTAGAAAAAGGTGAAGTGCCCACATAACCCTGCGTCAGGGCAAATGTGTTGTTTTAAACCGACCTCTTCTACTGAAGCAGCACGATTTCCCTCTTAGCAAAGCCCTGATACCCATCTCAAACACTGGTGATAAACTCCGAGATCCCCACAACAGGTTGGCTTGTTTTCTGCCACCCCTACCTTCGCAGCTGCACCGCAGCTCTTGCACAACACTTGCCTCTCAGGGCCCCACTCCACTGCAGCTCCTCAGCTCAAAAATAGTATTTCCTCCTTTTCTGCATGAGATCTTTTATTTGTGCAGCCTCCACGTCTGGCACCTGCGTGAGTCACCCCTCTTCTACCGGACAAACCGCACCACGTTCAGCTCCCATCCCTTCGGTAACCGCTGCCCCCATCCACTCTCAGCCGTGGTGAGGGGGCTCTGCCTGGGGGGGGTATGTGTGCTGCCCGCCCACGGCTCCCGGTGCTGCTGTCGCTCCCGGCGCGGGGCTGGGAGCGATGGAGCTGAGACCCGGTCCTCTGGGGCAGCCCCATGGCAGCGGTGCCGGGGTCCCGTCCCCCCCGCCGTGGCTGCGCAGCCAGCTCTGCTGAGCGAGGTGGGTGGCAGCTGCTGCCAAACGAAAGCGGTGGCCCCGTGCACCCACTGCTGCTGACTCAAAGCTGCTGCTGCTGCTGCCGCTGCTGCGGGGCGACGGAGCGCGGTGCTCAGGCTCCCCCGCGTCTCACGCCCACGGGGGACACAGGCAAAGCCCGGTTGCGGGCACCGCGGCTGCCGCGCTCTCCGGTCTGGCCGCCCAGGGCCGTCGTGCCCATGTTGGGGCAGGCTCAGTGCGGCATCTCTCCCCGCTCCCGCTCGGGGTCTGTGCGGCGGCTGCCCGGGAGGTGGGTGTTAAGCCCAGCTCCCAGCCGGGGGGCAGCGCCAGGGGCCCGTGCCCGCGGCAGACCTGGTGCCATGGCTTGGCCCTGCGGCGATGGGTCATTGTTTTCCCTGCTGACTCGGCATCCTGGCTGCACAGATTTTCTGCTGGAGTTGCAGATTGTTTTCCATTTCCTGGGAGTGTGCTCGGGCGCTCTCTAGCATGCAGTCCTCTTCGGGATTATTTTTCATTACATTTCCCAGGGACTTGGTGTCTCCCGTCAAATCCTCTGTGGCTGCTTTGTCCTCTCCCGGTGGGCTGAGCTGTGGCACGGGGCTGCCCTGCGCTGCTGAGCTCTGTCGCTGCAGGGCGGCTTGGTGGGATGTGGCTGCCGCTGTGACGGGGGCAGTTTGGGGCTGTCACTCGGTGTCGGTCCGTGGCTGCCCCGGAACGTCCCGGTGGTGCTGGTGCTGCCCTGTGCCACACGTGGTCTCGTGCTGGCGAGCGTTTGTTCAGCCGCACGCGGTGACCGAGTCCATCCGCAGCTCCCAGGTTTCCCAAGTCCTGCAGTTCCTCGCTGAGCTGTTTTGTTCCCGATGTGCCCTGCTCCTGCCTGCCCCTGGGGTCGGCGCGCTGTCACCCCTTGTGTCACGGCAGCGTGCTGGGTGACGTTTGTGTCTGGCAGCTTCCCCACGGCGCAAAGGCATGGCGGTACCCGTTTGACTTGGCTTCTTGTGTGTCAAGCCATGGACTGTAGAGACCTGGGAGAGGCTGGGGGATGGAATTTGGGCAGGTTGGGAAGCTGAACCTGCAGGAAGCTGGGCCGTGGGCCGTGGTGTGGAGGGGGGAGCTAGCTGAGGGGCAAAGCCCCAGCCCCTCCGTCGAGCCGGCGGTGGCTGCAGGTACAGGAGCAGCTGGTTCCCTGGGGAGCCAGGGCTGTGGGAGCAGGGCACCCACCTCTCCCTGCCGGTCCCTCCTCCGCAGGGTGATGTGAGAAGGAGCCCGGCATGCCGTACTTGGACCGACAGAACCGTATCTGCGGGTTCCTGGACATTGAAGAAAATGAGACCTGTGGCAAGTTTCTGCGGCGGTATTTCATCCTGGACACCCAGGCCAACTGCCTCCTGTGGTACATGGACAACCCTCAGGTGGGCTCCCGCCCTGCTCCCGGCGTCGCGTGGGGCTCATCGAGCTGGGCTCGTCGGTGGAAGCTGTTAGCCAGCCGTTAGCCGCATCTCGGGCTCCCGCTGGGCTGCCATGGTGCAGGCGACTCCGCCGGGTCCCCGATGGAGGACTCTGGCTGTTGGGGTCTCCTGGGCTGAGTGCGGCAGAGCAGCCCCCTCTGTGGTTTCCAGGGCTGCCTAGGAGTCTAGGAAGAGCCTAGGAATCTCGAGGAAGCTGGGGAAGCTAGGAAGAGCTCTAGGAAGCTCTAGGAAGGCGCTCCTGGAAACCCTGCGGTGCCTGAGCACTGCTTGTGGGCTGGGGAGGCGCCTGCCTTCCCGAGGAGCATCTCGCAGCAGGTTCGTCCTTGCCTGGTTCGAAGGGGAAGCTCCCGCTGGCCGGAGTTGGCACAGGCTCCAGGTCTCCGGGCAGCGCCGGCGGGAGCGGGGCCCGTCTGGCACCGGAGGCGCCGCTGCAGGGGGTGGCGAGCGGGATGGGGCGGTTTGGAGGGGACCGCGCTCGCGTGCAGCACAGCGTGGCAGGTCACATGAGGGTGGGTGCGAGATGAACCAGGTGCACAGAGAAGGGAAGCGGCCGAGGCCGGCAGCGTGACCCCCGGGCACTAAATGACAGCCTGGCTCCCCTCTCCTGCTTTCTCCCCGCCATTGAACTCCCGTTGCTCACTCAATGTTTTGCAGAACCTGGCCATCGGTGCTGGCGCTGTCGGATCTCTGCAGCTGACCTACATCTCCAAGGTAATGGCGGGGTGGGGCAGGAGGAAAGGGAATGCTCCCTGCTGTCCCCTTATCCGTGTGGCTTTCCCGGGAGAGGCTCACCCCAGCAGCGCTGGAGGCGAGGTCCTGCCCGAGCCCGTGCTGTCCTGATGGGAACGGGAGCCTGAACGGGTCTGTGGGAAGGAGGAGCGTCCCCGCAGCGCGGCCGATCCCAGTGCGGGGACTGGTGTTGGTCTGCACCCTCAGACCGGTGCGGGACGGGCTGCGAGGTTGGGGCGTGGGAGGAAGAGGAACTGCTCTGCCATGAGGAAGGACAGGGGGCAGCCAGGGCTGAGCGGGGATGAGAGCACAGCGTCAGTGTGAGCTGGATGCCGAGCTGGCAATCGGCACCGCGCTGCTGCTCCAGCGCTGGACCGAGCCAGGGTTCGTGCTCGGACCGCGGAGCCCCCCTCGCTGTGGCACAGAGTCCCCATAACCCGGCGTGGTGCCTCCTGCTGCAGCCCCAGGGTTGCGGACCCAGTCACAGAATCCCAGGCCAAAAGGGACCTCAAGGATCTTCTGGTCCAACCTTCTTGGCACAAGCACAGTCTAGACAAGATGGCCCAGAGCCCCGTCCAGCTGGATCTTAAGAGTCCAATGATGGGGAATCCACCATTTTCCTGGGGAGATTATTCCAAGGGCTAATTATTATCAGTGTGAAAAATTTTCCTCTTGTACAGGAATGAAGATGGGGAGGTAGAGATGGTCCCAAGGTCCCTCTTGGATGGGTCTGGGGGCACCAGTAGCTCTCCCCTGTGCCTGGAGGGCAGCGCCCTGAAGGATGACACCTTCTGGAAGCTCGGTCTTCTGCCTGCCTTAGTGGCACTCTCCGGCTTCCACAGGAAGGTGAAAATAGTGCGATAAATGAGAGCTGTTGCAGGGCCCATGACTGGAACGCGTGGAGCTGTGGCTGCCGCAGGGCCGCAGAAAGCGGAGCTGCCACCGTCCCTTACCATGCTGGGGGAGCCGGGGCTCGTGGCCGCGGTGCTGGGCTCGGCTCCGTGGTGGAGCCGGATAAAGAGCCGGACGGATCTCTGTTCCTGCTGAATCATGATTTATAAATTAAGCGCAGATGAAGCAACGCCGGGAGGTTGAGCCTTCCCCATTTCAGAAGGAGCCTCACTTATAAATTATATACGTTTTAGTCTAAATGCAAATTGCTGTAGGACAGCATTTGGTCGCAAACTGCAGGATTGGGTTATGCCAGCGGCTTTAGCTACCAACTGTAAATATGCCAGAAAAATGGAGGTTTGCTTGAGAAAACATATTTAAAGCATTATAGACTGGCTCCAAAGGAGGAAGCCTGTCAGAATAAATACTCCACGAATGCTGTGCTCGGAGCCCCGGGGAGTATTATTCTTACATAAATGATTCCTACTCTTTAGGGAGAAACCACTGCTATTTTCCCTCAATTTTCTTAATTGCTGACAAGAGTGACTGTGTTAGTCCAGCAGAAACTCGCGTTTTCAAGGCCTTTGAAAGCTTTCCGTTCTTTGCAGCGCAGCCAGCGCCGGGGGCAGAGCGGGAGATGAAAGCCCCGTCTCCACGCTGACCTTCCCCGGGGACCGCGCGTCCGTTGCTGCATGTGGTCTGCGTTCCGTCCGACACGGGCCAGTTCCCAAGAGCTCGCGCAGCTGCGCTGTGGCTCCCGGGCTCCTGCGCGTCTCCTCGCGGGCACGGCCGTGCTGCTGGGGGTCCTGCCCGGCTGTTCCCGGGGGGAAGCAGAGCCTGGGGTGGGAGCCGTGTCCCGTGGGCTCCCGCGGCGGCACCCAGCACGGGGTGCAGGGGGAAGATGGGCTAATGGGGCTCTGCCCACTGGCCACGTTCCTTTTCCCCCAGCTCTCCTCCTCGTTTGCAGAGCGGGTAATTGCGGGGCTGGTGATGCCTCCCCTCTCACCGGAGCGGCTCCACGACCCACACTCACGCTGCGGCATCGGTGCTGGACGGGGGCTCGGATGAGCTCGGGGAGCCCCAGCGTCCCCTCCGTGACGGGTGTGTGGATGGAAACATCCAGCTCTCCTGCGTGCCGTTGGCGTCTTCAGAGTTTTCTTTCATTTGCTCTGTTGCAGGTTAGCGTCGCCACCCCCAAACAGAAGCCGAAAACTCCGTTCTGCTTCGGTGAGTGAGGGGGACCCCAGCCCCAGCGCAGCTCTGCCGGGGAGGATGCCCCACCATGAGGGGCTGTGGCTTGTGTCCCTCCCCGTGACCCCCTGGCTGCTGCCGGAGAGACCCGCGGCACCGGCCCGCAGCATCCTTGCGGCTGGGAGGGAAGGGGCTGCTGGCAGCGCCCGGTATTCCGTGCTAGAGGGCCAGTGTAGGGCAGGTGTGAGCCACACCACAGCCCCGCGTGGTGGCCCTGTGGCTGTGACCCCCCCCATGCAAGATGCATGGTCAGAGCCTGGCGGGGGAGGCAGGACCCTCCGTGATGGTCCCCTTCTTCCGGTCTGCTCCTGAATCCTTTCTGTGTGTCCCATTGTGCTGCACTATTGTGCAATATAGGGTTTTTTCTCCCTTTTTTAGTGCCAGCACAAGCTTCTGTTCCTGCTGGTGCAGGGAAAGGGTGTTTAGTATCCAATTCCCCCCCCTCAATGGCCTCAGCCCAACCCACGCTGCCCCAGTGCCTCCTGTGTGAGCCCTGAGCTCGGGTTTAGAGCAGCGGAAACGGCAGCACAAGCACATGCATGTCCCAGGGGATCCGTGTAGCCTTTGCGATACTTTACCACAAGGGACGTGGCCCGAGACCGGAGCGCACAGCGCATTCCCACGGGGATGCTCCGGAGGAGCCCGGTGTGGCAGAGCCCGGGGCACGAGGCTCGTGGGAGTTCCGGCAGGATTTTGTGCAGTTAAAAACATCTCCAGCTTTTTGGTGCAGAAATGCCCCGTGCGAGGGGGTGGCGTCAGCACCGGAGTAACTCCTAGTTTGGGCCGTGCCGCAGCCGTGGTTCAAGCCTGGCTTCAGCCCTGCCTTCCCCGTGCTCTGGTGGACGGAGCTGGCGGCCACGTCCCCCCTCCACGTCCCTTGGCCGCTTTTCCGTGCGAGGGGTTACGAGACTGGTATCCGCAAAATCGCTCTGGGACCGGGGGTTGAGAGATGCTGTCGTCTTGATTTATTGTTTAATTTGTTTTAATAATGCGGAGTGCCGAACGGGCTCCCCTAACTCTTCTCTTCGCTCCCTCCTTTGATAGTTATCAACGCTCTGTCTCAGCGCTATTTCTTACAAGCCAGCGATCAGAAGGACCTGCAGGACTGGGTGGAGGCGCTGAACCGGGCCAGTAAGATCACGGTAGGTTGCCTTATGCTGGTCTCTGGAGCCGCTGTGTCCTGCCTGGATGGCCACGGGATAAGCACGTGGAAGAGCTGTGCTTTGCCTTCTCGTGGCGCTCGCTGCGGCCGCCTCCCAGTCCCAGCTGGGGAGCAGCCGTGGTGGTGGCCGGGCTGTCCCCTGCCGGGAGCGGGTCTGTGCCGAACTCGCCAGCCGCCCTTCTGGGTTAGTGCCGAGGCTGCGGCAGGAAGGGATGGAAGCGCAGCTGGTGGCTGCAGCGTCGTCTTGTCCTTCTGGAGCCAGCCCTGCTCCTGGCACGTCCCTCGTCTTGCTGCTGCCTGAAGCAGCTGCAACACGGGGCTGTAGCTGCCGGAAGCCCCTCGTTCCCAGGGGAGCCCCGGGACCCCGGACGGCCCCGCGAGAGCCACCCTGGGGCTGCATGTGGTTCTGCCGGCGTGCGGGGCCGGGCTGGTTCGGATCCGAGGGAGGGACGCTCCGGGCAGGGAGGGACGCGCTGGCACAGCCGTTGGGCGTGCGGCGCCGGGCGGCTTCGCCGTGTCCCTTTGCAAGGCCAGAGCTGCGCGGCGGCGCCTCTCAAGGCTCTGGCTTCAGGTGGGGGGGTGTTCCCTCCACCATCCCCAGGGATCCGCCCGGTTGGGATTTACTCTGCTGCCGTTTGCTCCTGCGTTTCTGCCCTCCCTGCCCAGCCGCTCGGGGGGACGGCGGCTGCACCCTGGGGAAGGTCCTGCGGGATGCGTCCCAATTCCCGTCTGCTCCGGGGCCGTTCCCTGCTGTCGGCTGGGACACCCACAACCAGCTCCTCGCTGGGGCTGTCCAAGGGCGTCTTTCTTGTGCTTCAGTAATTTATTTACCCCATTTTCATTCTTCCCGGAGCGCTGGGCCTTGTGACGAGGCGCAGCACTGCACTGTAGGGCATCGCGGGGCGGGTTGCGCCTGGATTCAGAGCGGTTTGTCTGCCAGCTCCGCTCATCTGCTGTTGTGTTCGTAGAGCCGTAAGCTCATGGTCGCTGACCCGGTAACTTGTGGAGTCTGTGCTCCTCGGCTGCCCGGTGCTGCCGGCGCTGAGGGATGGTGCTGTGCCGCCTCTGCGGTGCCGCAGGAGCAGCAGCGCCACCGGCACGCCGCGTCTGGCGCTCAGCTGGCCGTGCCCCTGTGCCGAGACTCCCGGGTTCGGCGGGCGCGGGACAGTTTCTGCCCGGCCTGGGGACGCGGGGGATCCCCGAGAAAGGCTCAGGGGCACCGCAGGCTTCTCTCTACCTGCAATTAGCAGCATTGCCAATGATTAATGCTGGCAGGGTTCAGCGCTGATGCGCGTCGTTCATGGTTTGTGAGCTAAATGTAAGGAAAAATCATAATGAGCAGTTTAGGATTGGGTCCTATCAAACAACCTTTTATCCTTGATTTTTTTGTTTGTTTGTTTAAAATCACTGCAGTGCTGTATTGTCTCTGTGGGAAACTCATCCACAAGGCCAGACCTCGCTTGTATTTTCTTTTTATATCTGCAAGTACATTAAACGTGACACCTTCTGTGCCTGAAGCCACCAAAGGGACTGCACGGGCTCTGGCTTGTACCCTCTCTTTTATGGGTTCAGGTGATATTGGCCACAAAAAAAATCACCCCCAAAGCCAGGTAGGAGTTAGCTGTAACCGCAGCCCGCCGGTGACGTTTGTCCAGGTGCACCCACGGGTCGTTTGCTCGGGGTCGTTTGCTCTGGGGTAATTGCCGCGGTTGTGGATCTGCCGGGCTGGCTGAGGTGGGAGCTGGCAGTAGGAAGAGACGCAGCTTCTGTTTCTGCAATAAACCACGGTGATTTTAATACCCTGATGTCAACCAGCCCTTCCCAGCTCCGGCTGCGTCCTCCCGGCTGGCCGACCGGCTCATCCAGCCCTGCAGGGAGGAGTTCTCTCGGGCTGGCTGGGAAACACGGGGCCACTGGGATGCGGATGATGCTGCCGCTCTGCCCTGCGTGGGAAATCCCTCTCCCTGCTCTGCAGCTTCCCGTGGGTCTCTGTGTGTGCCTGGGTTTCCTTGGGCTGCTCAGAGTTGCAGCGGCTTCATCGCTCTGGCCTGGGTGGAAGGGCCATGGGGAGACATCCTGGCTTTCGGGGGGGGTTTGGACCCCTACCAGCCCCTGGCCTTTGCGTGGGCTCCCTCTTCCCTGGGGCTCTGCCGCGCTCCTGGCCGTGGGGAGCATCGCACCAAGCACACCCGTGTGTGCTCGGCGCCATCAGAGCTGCTCACCCGGTGGGGACAGAGGGACAGGGCGGCGGTTTGGGTATTGCTCCCGGTGCACAGGTCCAGGTTCGGCTTCCGCTTCTCATGGGGACTTCTCCTCTGCTCTTGGCAAATGGGTTCCTGTGTTTCCTCACCCTGCATGCTGTCTCTGTAGCTGGCGCCTCGGTGGCTCAAGGCACGAGGTGTGCAGCGAGCCGGTGTGGCTGTGACAAGGGACTCTGCTCGGTTCTGCAAGAAGCAGCACTGACCCATGCCGGGTGCTGAGCAGCACCTTCCCCCTTGCGCTGCTGCCTGCAGAGAGATGCAGCTCCTCCCCTCTGCCCCGCTGCCCGCACACGCAATGTCTCTGCATCTGCCTTGTGAAACCATTTCCTCCGGCCGCGTGGCCCGTGCCGGCTCCCCGGCCTCACCGCGCACCCGCCTCCTGCTCACCCGCATTGCCGGGGCAGGTGCCTGGTGTGTGCCGGTGACCGCAGGCGCTGGTGCTCCACGCGGGGCCGTG
Source organism: Chionis minor (assembly GCA_013398295.1). NCBI lineage: Eukaryota > Metazoa > Chordata > Aves > Charadriiformes > Chionidae > Chionis > Chionis minor. The sequence continues at coordinate 47,130 of VZSF01008858.1, forward strand.
CAGCGCGGGCGTGAGGGACCCTGCCCTGCTCTGGCTCCTGACTCTCGGAAAAGCGGCGTTCCCAAAGCAGGAACCGGAGCGTGCCGCTGCCGCCTGCCCCGTCTGCGCGGGCAGCGTGGCCGTGGGGTGGCCCAGGTCTCCTCCTTGGTCCTTCCTCCTCTCCTCCCAGACCTCTCCTGCGTGTGGGTGCATCAGGTCACAGCACAGACCTCTGTCTGTCCCCCGGGAATTAAGCCGGGTCTCAGGGGGGGCCGGTAGCGCAGCCGAGCGCTCCGCTTGCCCCGCCAGTGGCACACGGAGCGGTTTGCACGGAGAGGACCGCGTGTCGCTCCCTGTGCGCCTGGCGGTAGGAGGCAGGAGGGTGGGTTGGAGCCAGAGACCCCCGTTAATGGTGTTAGAGAACTGGAAGTGCAGACTCGGGATGGAAAACTTGGACGCCCGCCTTTCTGTCCGGAGCCGGGTGCTGGAGGGAAGGAGCTGGGAGTGGGGAAGGCAGGATGCCGGGGCTGGGAGCCGGGTCCCCGCAGCGCAGCCTCTGCCCGGGGCTGCTGGCGGCAGAGACGCAACCTGCCAGGCCACGCGTTGGTGCGGGACACGCGGGCGTTTGGCGTGTAAAATAGTGCCCGTCTGTCTGTCTGCTGCGCCCCGCGGACGTGCAGCGCCTCAGCGTCGCGGGGCAGAGCGGGGCTCCTCGTTAAGCCTGGCTGTAAGTAGAGCGGGGACAATTAAAGCAACGAGTGTCTCACAGACGTGTTGGGCTGCAGAGGCAGGTCGCAGACTCCTGTGAGCTGGTGCTTAATTATTCACCACCTCTCATCTCTCATCTCTCATCTCCTGCCTCCTGCAAACCGCCTAGGTGGGGCCCACACCCTCCTTAATTGGGGTGGCTTGTTCATTTATTATTTTTTAAAGGGACGTTGCTGCATTTAGGCTGGAGGGACAGAGACAGCGGTGCCCGGTGGAGCCGTGGGGCTGCCCGGCACTGTGCCCTTCACCCCTTTCTGTCTCCCGTAGGTGCCGAAGGGCGGCAGCGTCCCACCGGCCACGGAGATCGCGAAGCCCCCGGTGGTGCCCCAGGCCCAGGAGAGGAAGCCCCAGGTGGCCTACAAAACCGAGATCATCGGGGGGGTGGTGGTCCACACGCCCATCTCCATCAACCAGGTGAGCTGGCCGGCTCTGTGCATCGTCCCAAATCCTGGGACGCTGGTAAAATCCCTGCTGTGTCAGCACCCCGCTTTGGTCTCTCTGCTCCCCGTGTTTTAAGAGCAGCTCCTAAAACAGGGCAGGAAGGCGGCAGGTTTCTCCATGTGCAGCAGGGCGAGGGAGTTCCCACACATCCCGCTTTGCTGTTCCCGCACCTCGCTCCGGGGGCCGTTTGCGAGGGGTCCCGGCCGCTGGCTCCTGTGCGGCTGCTGTCGCTGCCCCCCGGCTCCAGGCTCTGCACATCCCTTGTTGCAGCTGGGATTTCTGCCCGGGGACGGGAGGGCACGGGGAAAGCGAGTGTCAGGGCGTTATTGCCTTAGCATCCTGCCGTGCCGCGCCGGCGCCGAGCGGTGGGTGGAGGAACACTGTTAACACAGGGCAGCCGTGGGCTCCATCCTCTAACCCGCCCGTGGGAGCAGCAGAGCTTGTGGATGTGGCTCCCCCGGCGTGGGGCGCGGGGGTCTGGGGGAGCTCTGGGGGCCTGGGGGAGGTCCGGCCATGGGGCTGGGGGCAGCTGCTGGTTTGGGCTGTTGGGGAGGCTGGTTTGCACTTTCGTTTCTGGAAACCAGCTCGATGCCTGCAAACCCTTCCCACTCGCGGGTGTATAAATAGCTGCGCCCTGCAGCACCTCTGCTTTGTGAAGTGATGAGATGGGGGGGGGGGGGGGGGGGGAGGAGGAGGAGGGAACAAATCTGCCCTCCTTCCTGCCCATCCCGCACCATCCACCTGCTGGTCCTGGGTCCAAATGCCCCGTCGAGGTGCCCAGGGCAGAGGGACCTGGCGTTGCTGCCCCCGTCAAAGCAGCCACAGGGCCTGACCCGTGCAGGGGCAGTGGCTCTGCACCCCCCGTCCTCGGCACGTGGCCGTGGGTGTCTGCCACCTTCGCGCACTTGTCCGTCCCTGGGTCCCGCTTCAGCTCTTATCGGTGGCAGCGCTAAAAATAGAGCAGAGAATTAGATCATTGCAGTGGTTTCTTGCTGGCAGGCGCTTTTAACGCTTGCCTGGCCGCAGGGTTTGTCGGGGAGGGGGGACGCAGAGGTGTGCGGAGGCACATGGGATGGGTCAGGCTGGTGGCCATCCCTTGCCGGTGCCACTGCCCCGTGGGACACTGCGGGACCCTCAGTGGTGTGCGTGGGGTGGGGAAGGGCAGGGAAGGCTGTGTCTCCCCCGTGCGCCCCGCTTGCAAACCAGTGGCAGCCGCCAGCCCTGCAACTTTTCTTTTTTGTTTCGGTGAATTAAAGCTGCTTTTTCCTCCTGACTCCGGAGCTGGCCTCCCTCTCCTCCCCTGCCACCACCTCCCGAGAGCTGCGAGCTCCATCCTCAGCCCTTGCCCAACTTCTTTCTTTCACAGGGGGGTTTTTTTTAGAGGTGGTGCATCCGCTGCCGGAATGTTTTCCGTGCTCTTGTGCATCTGTGGTTTCCTGGCTGTGCCCTGGCTGGCCGGTGCTGCCCCGCAGCGGGGAGCCCCGTGCTCCGGCTGCAGCCCCAGACCGACCAGCAGCATCGCCCCGGCTCCTGGGTGTAACGCTCCCTATTGCAGCAACATCCCCACTCCTGGCAGTGGACACGTACATCCGTCGCGCTGGGCAGAGCCGGTGCAGCCCAGGTGAGGGGAGCGGGCGGCTTCCCCTTCCCGTCTGCGTGGAGCTCGGCTCCGCCGCTCCCCGGGGGTGCCCAGTGGCAGTTTGGGGACAGCCGAATGGCTGCTCGTCTCTGTCCTGGAGAAACCAAAGCAGCCTCTCGAAGGTGCTGGAAGGAGCAGCGCGGGCAGGTCGCTGGTTAACCGCACCGGCAGTCGCACCCGCGCGGGTGCCATATAAGGCGGGTGGTGGCAAGAGCCACCCCGGCTGCCATGGCAATTCTCAAACCTCAGCACGGAGCTGGAGGAAGGGGTTGGAGGGACGGGGGAAGGAGACGAGCGCAGATGTTTCATCTCAACCACCCTCTGCGCTGCCGAGGGGGAAGGGAGGGCGCTGCCAGGGGACGGGGCAGTGCAGGGGACACAGGGGTGATGCTGGCAGCGGGGCAGGGTCCAGCCCTTGAGATGCGCTGGGAAGCGCTCCGGGTGAGCCAGGGGATGGTGCCGGGCGCACAGCCCGTCGGTGCTCCCAGCGGTGAGCGTCGCGCTGGGGGAGAGACAGCTTGGGGCCAGGGGAAGCGCCATTTTCCTACCTGAGCTCCAAACATCACAGTTTCTTTCGGGAGAATTCGGCTGTGAAAATGTGGAGCGGGGACTTGCGGCTTTCCTGAGCAGGTTATTCCCATGATCTATGTCCCTCCCCAGTGGCAGAGCATCCCTGCTTTCTAACTCGGGTCTGGCTCCAGCTTCCAGCTGGTGGTTTTCACTCTGCTTCCCTCTGCCAGGTGAAAGAGCTCCTCGTACCTGGCCTTTCCCCTGGGCAGGTTGGTGGTGCAGCCGTGTCACCTCTCGGTGCTCAATAAGGCAGCAGACACGTCCTTTAACTCCCCTCGGCAGGGGGTTTTCCTCAGCCCTTGAGCTGCTTCTGTGGCTTTTCTGTAGCCTTTCCCGTTTCTTAACCTTGTTTGTAATGTGTGGGTGCCAAAAGGGCGAGTAGTGCTGGGGCAGCAGGCTGAAAAGCTGCATGTGATGAGACAAAATCAGCTCTCGACTCTGGTTTGTTCCGTGGCTCATGTCCAGGCGTGGCAATTAGCCCGTGGCATGCGGCGCTGCGCGCGGGGCTTGCTTCATTCCCTTCCCTCCAGCTGGGGTGTCCTGCCTCCTCGCAGGGAATTCCCCTCCCTGCGCTCTCCCGGCCCCCCCGGTGACCCTGTGCTCCTCTCTGGTTGCAGAACGGCGGGGACGGAGGGGAGGGCAGCGACGTGGCCACCCACCCACTGCTGCGGCGCTCGCAGAGCTACATCCCCACCTCGGCCGCCAAACCGCCCACCGGGCCCCCCGTCCTCAAGAGTGGCTACTGCGTGAAGCAGGGGAACGTGGTGAGTGCCGGGGTCCGACGGGAGTGGGGGGCGTTGGGCTGGGGGCACTGGTCCGGCTGCTGCCCCGCGGGTCGGGGATGCTGCTGGATGCGCTGGACCGCGCAAGCATGGGGAGAGCCCCGGCGCCCCGCACTGAGTGGTTTCCTCCTCTCTCTGCCAGAGGAAGAGCTGGAAGCGCCGGTACTTCGTTCTGGATGAGTTTTCCATCAGTTACTACAAGTGCGAGCAGGTGAGCAGCCCCCGCCTGGGCCTGGCAGGGGGGCTGCAGAGCTCCATGGGAGGCATATCCCAGTGCTGCCGGCCCCCAGGGACGGCCGGGCCCCTCATCATCTCCTCTCATCCCCGCAGGACAAGGAGCCCTTGCGTTCGATTCTCCTGAGGGACATCTGCAAGACCCACGAGTGCCTGGTCAAGTCTGGGTAATGTTCCCGTCCCCGTTTCCCTGGAGTTCTCCGGTCCGTTCCCGCCAGAGCCCCAGGTTATGCCGGGGCCGGAGCAGCCGGCAGGAGCTCTGGCTGCTGGTGGGAAGGAGCTCCCCGAGGAGCCGAACCGGAGGAGGGACGAAAGGAACTCGACTCCCTCCTTGGGGGAGGCGTGGGATGGGCGTGCTCCATGGGTCTTGTCTCTGTGGGTCTGCACGAGGCCCTGCACGGTGAAGAGCATCGTGCGACAGAAGGACAAAGGTGTTGGTTCATAAAGCGGCCCAAAGCCATATGTTGGCATTTTCCTTAAGCTAGCGCAGCTGGCTGCACAGCGTCTGCAGAAAGCGCTGAACAAATCAAAGTAACCTGAAGACTTGCAATGAAAAACCAACTAACGAAACAACCCTCTTTAGCGAAAGTAAAAATACAATTTATTAATATATCTCTAAAGTGCTTATTCTTAATAAGCTCACATTTAAAATGAGCTGTAAATGAGACGGATTACCAGTCTGGGGAGGGGCGGGGGGTTGCCTGCAGGCGGCAGGAGCTGGCGTGTGCCTGTAGCTGAAGGCAACGATCTCTGGGCAGCTGGAGTCTTCTCAAAATCCGCGTGAGCGCCAAGGTTTCCCTTGAGTCTATTTTTCCCTGATATACTCTAGAGATAAGGGTAAATAAGGATTTTTTTTTTTTTTNTTTTTTTTTTTTTTTTTTTTTTTCCATCCACGATGACTTCTGGGTAGCAACTGTCTCTTTCTTCCTGTTTCTAGTGACCTCCTGATGCGGGACAACCTCTTTGAAATCATAACCAGCTCCAGAACCTTCTACATCCAGGTAAGGCAGCCGGGGCGGGTTGGCTTTTCCGCGCAGGAGGTTGAGCCCTCGGCAGCTCCTGCCACGGGCCGATCCCAGCAGCCTGGCGGCCGGGAAGAACGCAGGCAGATGGGTTTGGAACAGCTTCACCCGGCCAGGGAGAACTGCCGGGGGGTTTCACTTCTCCCTTGGGCTTATTTATAATAGCGGCTGTTTGTGTGAGCAGGAAAGAGCAGAGGCGGAAGCACGGGGTGATCCGATGAGCATCCCAAGCGTGCGGGGCCGTGCCCACGCCCGCCCTGTCCCGCAGCTCTGGCTGTGGGGGCGTCCAGTGGGTTTCCCCCCGGCTGGCTGAGCTGGGCAGGGGGAGGCAGCAGGCAGAGGGTGCTGTGCGCGGTGCTCTTGGCATTCGCAGCGCCCCTCGGCACTTGCGTCCCCGAAGAGCAGCTCCCGTGCTGCACCATGCCGTGCCGTGTCGTGCCGTGCTGTGCCGTGCCACGCAGTGGATGCGTGAGCAGAAGCTGCCCAGAGAGCGTGGCCCCGGGTGCAGACCCCTGGCCTCGGTAGGGGCAGGGTTGGTAACACCCCAACAATATTTATCTATTTCCCTCCCCCAAATGCTCTGTCTATTCCTGGTATAAAAACGCTGCAATGCGCAGGGTGGCTCCCCGTCTGCGGGGGGAGATGGGGTGGTGCAGGGATTTCTGAGCAAGCGTGAATTAGTAGCAAATCCCCTGGGAACCGTGGGAGCCCGTCCGTCCGCCTGTCCACACTCACCTGCAGCCGGGACGGAGCCTGGGGGCTGCAGAAGGCGAAGTCTCTCTGGGAACGTGTGTCTTGCAGGCGGACAGCCCCGAGGACATGCACAGCTGGATCCGAGTCATCACGGGGGCAGTCCAGGCCCTGAAAACCCGCCCGAGGGTAGGTCATGTCCTTCGGCTTCATATGTAGTGTCAAATGAAGATCGTGCCCATGTGCAAGAGATTTATTGGGTGGCTTGTGGAAGCGCTCGGTTAGCCCATTTCCAGGGTGAGATCCCTGCCCTCTGCCAGCCGCTGGAAAAGTTTCCTTTACAAAGATTGAAAAGTGAGATTCAGCCATCGAGCTGGACCTGCGTGAACCCTGCTCTGCTCCGAGGCACGAGCGAGAGTCTGGCTGGCAGCAAAGGGCCGTTTAATTCAGACTTTCGCTTTCCTCAGGCTTTTTTTCCTTTCTGCGGAGCGTGTGAAGGGCCTGGTCCTGGTCCCCAGGGCTTTGCAAACCGCTCACAGCAGTTGCACGCACGAAAACCCAACCCCATCCAGCGCTCACTCTGCGTCTGTGCTTGCAGGAAATCTCCTTCATGAGATCCGCGTCCATGGTCAAGCCCGGGGGCTTGGCGGCCCCCTCCCCACAGAGGCAGGCGGAGCAGAGGAGAGCGCTGTGCAAAGCCCCCTCCACCTCCTCCTGGCAGCCCTGGACGCCGGTGCCGCAGGCGGAGGGCAAGCAGCCAGCACCGGAGGAGATGCCCGCGCCGCTGAGAGACTCGGTGTTCCTGCCGGCTTTCACGGAGCGCGACGCCGGAGCCGCACCGGGCAAGCGCGTGCGGCACAAGTCAGAGCCGCAGCATCTCAAGGAGAAGCCGTTCGCCTTCGACCTGGACGATGAAAGCATCCGGACCTCCGATGTCTGACCGGGCGCCGAGCCACCCCCCAGCTCTGCGTGCCGCCTCCCCGGCTGCCGGGGGTCACCGTGGGGCAGTTCGGGGTGCACAGCCGCGGCGGGACCGGGACGGCTGGTCTCTGCACATCCGCTCAGCGCCTCGCACCGAGCTGAAGGGGTCCCTTCCCTCCACCGCTGCTCTTCCCTGCGATGCAGGATCCGGCTGGACCCGTGTCCCGGTGCCCCACTCTGCCAGGCAGCGGGGTCCCTGCCTGGGCTTTGCCGCGGGCGCTCCCTGTTTCGGAAGCTGCCTCCGGGCAGGGCGACCTGTGGGCACCTCGTGCTGCCGTCGCGCTGGTCCCCAGCACAGCCTGGATGAGGAGCATCCTCTTCTGCGACCGCATCGTTTCCCCCAAAAAACAAGCCTGGAGGAAGCCACAGGAGGTCTCAGGCGCGTGAAGGGGAGTGTGGCCTTTCTTGTGTTTGGAAAAACTTTTTTTTTTCCCTCCCCTTTCCTGCTGCTCAGCCTTCCCCGGGCAGCTGGGCAGAGCCGGGGAGATGCCAGCCTGCGGCTGCCTGCACAAGGGATGCACTGCAGCTTCCCGTTTTGATGGCTTTTTCCCCAGGAGACCAGTTCTTTACACTGCCTGGCTAATGGCGTATCAACAGGTCTCTGGGCTTTTAATTATGTCTTTTTATACCCGTGGCCACTCTTAAGCCCCAGCGCTGGCAGGGTCCATGCTCAGCCCTCCCGAAAGGCTCGTTGGAAGGTTCTGGGCATGAGCCTGGGCCGGCAGCCAGCACGATGGGGGCTCCTGGGGACGGGAGGATCCTCTGGTTCCGTGTCGGTGTTGTGCTGGGTACCTCTGGGCACCAGAAAGCCGTGCCCGGGTGGTGAAGCACTTTTAGCAAAAAAGCAACAAAAGCCGAGCGTTTGGTGAAACCGGGAATTCCTGTCCAGCCGACTCGCCTGCTGCCTGCCTTGGAATGAGAATGGGGAGAAGTTTTTAGAGCAACGTGAACCCACAAGCAAACCAGTTCCTGTAGGAGGTGTGATAAATAGCATGCAGAAAAGGCAGGTGTTCCCTAGGCAGTGAGATTGTCTGATACCTTCACCCCGAAATGCGCGTGTAATCCCTGGGTGCCGTGCGGGACGCACCGCCCCGTCCTCACTGCCAGCAGCAGCAGGTTATGTTGGCCTGACTCCGGCAGAGCTGCAGCGCGCCCATCCCGGCAATTTGCGCTCCCGTCGCCCGCGGGATCTCGCCCGGACCCGAGGCACCGAGTGCGGCGCATTGCCCGGGGCGGTGCCTGTGTGCCATGGAAAGCAGCGCGCGTTTGGGGAGGAAAGCTTTAATCCGGCGTTGCGTGACGCTGACAGAAGAGCAAGGGGAGGTGTCCCCGGTGCGCGGCTCCCGCAGTCTGTGGGCGTCCCCGGCAGCGGTGCCCCGAGCGTGGCCTGCGGGCAGGAGCAGTGTCCCGGGTGGGCGCTGTGGCTCTGGGCATGGCTGCAGCGGTGCTGGGGCTGCCCTGCGACGGGCACGGGGGGGTTCAAATGCGCTTGCTGCAGCCCAGCTGCACTGCTGTGTCTCGGGTCAGACTCGGGCTCGCTTTTTCCCATCTTGGCTACACTCCAGCTGATCAGTCCAGGTGGCCAGTGTGGGAATTCCGTTGCAAGCTTGGCAGTGCGTGGAGCGGTGGAGTTGACGAGGCTTCCCTCTATTGTGGACTCGTTACCTGTTTGGGGGTTTTTCTTTCTTTTTTCTTTCTGTTTTTTGGCATTACGTGTTCTCCGCTCTGCGAAATCAGCTCCGCGTCCTTCCCAGAAGCAAAAAATCTGGTTTGTCCCTGCCCTTCCCGTGTCTCCAGCTGTTTGACAGCTGTGCTTCAGCCTGCGCAGGCTCAGCCTGGGATCCAGCCGAGCTCTATCGTTTTACTCCCAGGCGCTGATTAGCCCAATGGATCTTAACAAGATTTAAATTGTGTCTTCCCACATGGATCCCTTCCTGCGGCGGAGCGGCTGCTCCGCTGGAGCCCAGGGCTGGTGCACTTGAAGGAGCCTTGGTGCAGCCGGGGGGTGACGGGGCATCCTGAATTTGGGGGTATGAGTGACTCCAAGGGGGGTGGAGATGCTGGAGAACACTGAAACTATGAAAACAAGCGGGAATCAATGCAAACGGTACGGGGCGAGTGTTAATATTTGTTATTTAATTGTAGAAACCTACATCACGCTGTTCCTTTTTCTTCTCTTTTTTGCTTTATTTGCACTAGTGTTTGAAATTTTAATTTTTTTTTTTTTTTAGGCTGACTTGCTGTTTGGCTCATAAAATGGTGTTTCAAAAATGTTTTAGTAATTTGGTAAGCCTGCCAGACGCGGAGTCCCAGGATTTGGTGGTAGCGCTCTGACCTCATTTCTGGGGAACGCGAAATGCGGAGGGACGGCGGTTACTTTGTGCAGGGCTTCAGGGTCAGGGAGCACCGAGTCTTTTTGTTGCTTGATAATTGCAAAGTTTCCTCAGGCCTGGGATGGTAAAGCAGAAGCCTGTTGCACAATTAGGGTTAATTATCCAGGAGGAGAAACTACCAGCAGCTCCAGCACTCTTGCGACATTCCTGTTTCTCATTCCCACCCTCCTGCATCCCCAGGACAGGGCAGAGGCTGAGTGTGGGACTGAAAGGAGCGTGTCCAGAGTCGAGCCGGGCTCCAGACCCAGCCGTGAGGCAGGTGGTGCTGCGGGAGGAATTTCTGTCCCGTCCCCAAGGACGGGCAGATGCAGCCAGACCCCGATGGAGCTTTGTGGCATTGCTTTAAAGCAAACTGGTGTCCCCGCAGCTCCGCGTGTTTTTCCCGGCTCTCCTGCCTGGGGATGGACGCGTCCCCTGTAGCTGCTCCTGTTTGAGAATGCAGCGTGTGCTGGGAGCTTCCCCGCTTTCCTAGGGATGCGTGCCGGCTCAAGGAATCTTGCGTGGAAGGAGTGGTGCGAAAGAAGGGTTTGCTCTTGTCTATGGAAACTCCTCAGCGGTCGGAGCGGTTCCGCGAGCGCTGGCTGTGGATCCCAAGTGCTCTTAGGGCCGAGGTGCCTCACGTGGGCGATGCTCCGGGGCTCCCGTGGTGTCAGTTACCCACCCCTCACCCCTCGCCTGTAAACGCCAGCTGCAGGAGATGGAACCCTTTTTTTCCCTTGTCTTTTTAAATAAAGAAGGAAATCCTAGTCGCTTTTCCAGGCTGGCATTGTGTATTTTGGGGGATGATTGCCGGGGGGGTGTTGAAGGCTGCCCCTGCTGGGCGGGGGGACAGGGCGTAGCAGCTGGGGGGACCGTGGGGACCACAGGTGGGTCCTCCCCCCCCGCACGCAAGGGGAGCAGCCACCCCGTGCTGGGGGGGGTTTAGGGAAGCTGCACGGAGCTGCCCACGTCCTGCCTGGTGTCCCTTGTGCCATGTGTGTGGCTGGAGCCCCTTGGAGACCCCGGAGCTGCAGCTGGTGGGGCTGCCCACCCCGCAGCACCCCCTGACACCCTGACCCCCCGCTGGCTTCCCCGGGGAGAAGCAGCGAGGGGAGGGCAACGGGCCAGCGTGGGCTTTGCTGTGAAAAAGCTTCTGATCCTGTTTGTCACTGCTAGAAAATGAGGGGCCAGAGACCAGCCGGGCGAGGAGCATCCCTTGCTGCCCGAGCGTGTCCTTGGTGGGAACGCGGCAGGCCGGGGCGGCAGCCGCCCGTCTCCAGGCCATGTGTGTCCTCCCAGCTCGAGGGGCAAGTTTAATTGCTGCTGCTGATAAGACATCATCTCGAGCCCTTCCGTGGGTAAGTGTGTCTCAATAAAACTCTGGGTTTAAACCCTTTGTTACTTGAGGTTTTTTGTTGGTTTTTTTTTGCTTTCCATGTCCCATTTTCCAGTGAGAACTGGCTGAGCATCCCGCTTCCTGTGGGCACCGGTGAGGCAGGCGTAGGCGCTGCTGCCTGCACACAGGTGGGTTCTGGGCATGAGGGGAGGCAAGCACGTGGTGGTGGCAGGGAAGTCACCACTGTCCGTGCCTTTCCGAACACGCAGACAGCAGGGAAGCTGTCAGACCCTGGTATTCCTCAGCATAGTCCATGACGGCCTCGTACACGGAAGGAATTTGAGATCCTGCTGTGAGCTGGCAGCTGCTGGGCTGAGGACATGGGGGGATGTCAATGACGATGGGCTTTTGCACATGGGATTATTATTTTTTTCTTTCTGGCTCACTGCATAATTTTTTCCCCACCATGGGCTTTTCAGCCCTGTTGTTCCACTGGTCCGAAGAATGTCGTCGTTCTGTGATGAAGCCTCCCCCCACCCCACTGCCCTGAGGCCTATGCAAAGCTGCCAAATTCAGATTACTTGTGACCTAAATGGGATATAAACCCCATTCCCCGGAGAGGAGGAGCTGTTGCAATAAGCCACAAACCAAAACTGGAATAGGCAGAATTCCCGGCCAGATTGAACCCCGTTGCAGCTCCGCTGGAGACAGAAGTAACACAGGCAGAAAATTGCCCAATGCAAAGGGCTGGAGTGCCCTCGCTCTGCAGGACGGTGTGAGAAGAGAGAGCGTTTGCTGCAGTTTACGCCAAACGTGACTGGCCTTTTGCATACGCAGATCGTGTGTCTGGCTCTGGCTGTGACTTACTGCAGCTTCCTTTTTCCGTTTTTATTCAGCTCGGTAAGTTTTCAGACTGCACGTGGTGGGGCTTCCTCTTTTGGGCACGAGGTCACTTGAAGCTCCTGCTCATCTCCATCACCCTGTGCCAGGGGCTGGATCTGGGAGTGACTGGCACACGGACAGGAGCAACTGGCACAGGACAGGAGCGACCCCTTGGCAGCCTCTTCCCAGCCCTGATGGCTCCTGGCCATTCCCTGCAGCTCCAGATGGAAACGAGCCCTCTGTCACTGATGAGACAAAGCTGGTATTTAACGGTTTGTACAGCACAAATGGTCACCACTGAACAGCGACGTTTTTAAAGAATATGGCTATCCGGCAGCAGGGAAAGGGAACGTAACCTGCTACTGGGCAGCACGATGGGTGTGTTTTGAAAAGCACATTTACTTACTGTGAAGGGCCTGCAGGGGACAGGAGGAGAAACAGGTCATTTTAAAATAACACACGTGTACTTTGGAGTGGTTGCAGTGTCCTACAGATGAAGATTCTAGAACATGAGCGTGGCAGGGAGAGTCACATCGATGGACACAAGTGCTTCTTTTGAGAGGCCTGAATAATAACTTACTTGCTGCACTGTGGCTTTCCCTGCCTTCAAGAGAGGGGAAAGTAACGTTCTCCAAAGCGTACAGTTTCTACTAAACCTAACCCAGCTCCCCCCCAGCCAGCGAACACGGTTTTAAACACATAATGCAGAATTGGAGCTCATCGCTTTGCCACAGAGTCTCAATAATTTTGTGTCAGGTTACTCGACCTTAAAGGTTTGCAAAGTCTAGCAACACAAAACCATACGCGAGCAGCCCATGTCGGTGGGGCGGGCTGTACTCTATGCATATTGAAAGTAACTGCAGTCGGCTCCTTCCGGACTTTATTAAGCTTTGTTTGACCCCCTGTGTTGGCGAGGTCTGATTTCCTAAACTGTTACCGCTTAGGGAGGGGGGAAATCCAGATTATTTTAAACAAGCAAAATATATACTGAACAGTTTTGTGTCCAAGGTTTGTACAGAGGAATTAACAAGAATAATTGTTCTGCGCCTGAAGTTACAGCTTTGTAAATCCACGTTTGTGCAAGGCAGAAGTGTGTCCCGACACTGCGGGACGAGCGGAGGAGTCCGTCCCCAGTCCCGTGGGTGCCGGTGGCCTCTTTCGGGGTGGGCTCTGCCCCTCAGTACACGGTGCACCAGTTGCTGCCGTCGCTGGGCATCAGCCCACCGGTGATGAGGAGAATCAGGTCCACGAACCACCAGATCCCCAGGCCTCCCAGAGTCAGCAGTTTCCCCACGGCGGTGCCGGTGTGGCCCAGGCAGAACCGATCCACCCCAAAGCAGCCCAGGAAGAAGGAGTAGAGCAGAGTGGTTATGAAGTAATGTCCAGTGTACCTGCAAGGCAAGCGGTCGGGGCTGAGGGGGCCGCCCCCGCCCCCCGGGCCGAGCATCCCGCCGGCCTCGCCCCGTGCCCGGCGGCGGGGCTCCCTCCCGCGGGGGCCGGGAGAGCTGCAGGCCCGGGAGCGGGGAGCGGGGCCCGCGGGAACGCGTCCTACTTGACGCAGGGCCGGCTGCCCCGCAGGAAGCTCCGCGGCTCGGCGCACTCGATGCCGTCCAGCGCCCGGCACTGCACCCGCGTGTGCTCCACCTCGCCGTAGGCCTGTCCGCCGAACTGCGGGCA
>VZSF01008858.1:66197-263187 GCA_013398295.1 Chionis minor
TCCCCCCGCGGGCTGGCGGCGGCCGGGAGCGCTGTGGCCCCGCTGCCCGGCCCTGCGCCCGCCGGGCTCTGCCGGGCCCTCCCCGGGCCGGTGCCACCCCGTGTGCGGGACAGCCCGCGCGTCGCCCGGGGGTGGGCAGCCACTTCACCGGCCTCCCCGAAACGGGCGTCAGCAGGTCCCGGGCACCGGTGTGCTTCCCCCTGCCCAGAGGATGTTGCGTCTCCCCGTGGGGGTGACAGGGCGCCCACATCCTTCCCACTGCGTGTCACGGGACGCGTGCGGGGACCTGCGTCCTCCTGGGGGGCCTTGTCCCTCGTGGAGCCACTGGCACGGCCGGGCACGGGGCAGGACCCCGCGCTCCCCCGGGGAGGATGGAGGCCGCGTCCTGGGGCGAGACCTCGGGCAGGGCACGGCGCCGTCGCTAACGGCAGAGAACGGACACCGTGCTCTCCTTACGGGCTTTCCATGCGCTGGCGCCGTGCTCTCTTTATGGGCTGATTATGAATTGAAACTGTTTTGTTTATGGGCTGTTACGACGCTGCTTCTGATGTTATATGTGTGTGACAGGCAGAAATATCTCCTCTGTTGTTGTTTTCCTCCTCCTGGAGGGATGGATGCGCTGTGTTAAACTTCTGTGTGTCATCATCGATGCGGAGTTTTATAGTCAGGGCTTTCTAACTGAGGAATCTTCTCTAAAACTAATATTGATGCTTCGCGCTGAGGAGCAGCGCTCTCGTGGTGGGTATCTCTCCCTGAGGGGTTCTGTGCCGCGCATCCCTTGCCTCTCGCTCGGCGCGCTGTCGCTGGTGGCTGCGAGCCCTGCGCTGGGTACAAGCTGAGCTTTGCCAGGTGGCTGCTGGCTTGTGGCGGAGGCAGCACGGCGTGTTGGGAGCTGCCTTGCCAGAGCACCGCGGAGCCAAGTCTTAAATGACGCACCTCTGGGATGCTGGATGCCTGCGCTTCCAAAGGACCGGTCGGTGTTTTGAGGAGGAGTATTTTAGTTCCTACCTGCGGGTGGGAGGAAAAGCAGGTCCCCGAGTTACCGATGGTGGATGGTCTCTGCCTTCTGAAGTCTCTGTCCTGGCTAACAATGCCAAATCTGCAACGAAGGATAAAGGGCGTCCTTTGTATGGGGTCTGAGCACGGAGGAGAGGAGGAAAAAGAGTCACCTGTTTCAGTTCATCCAGGCACTTTCCACTTTGGGGTTGGAATGTGCGTGCTTTGGACACTCCTGAATAAGTAGGGATACGAGGCAGAAATGGTGTGTTACCAGAACCTGCTAATTGAAAATTCCTGAATGAACATAATTGTATAGTGATGTGTAGCCTTAAGGGACTTGTATAGTGTAGATTTTCCCCTCCTATTTGTGTCTGTAGGAGGCCTTAGCATTTGGCTGTATAAATTCATATAGAAACCATCTGGCAGGGACTGTGTTTTTTTTCCGCTTGGTCTCTTCCCCGATACTTGATGTCATACACACGCAGGGATGTTCTGTTCATGCTTTACCAGTTTTTAAAGGAATTCTTGAATTATCTAAACACTTTGGTTTGAATTTTCTAGGGAGATGCAATGTTTGGTTAAGATAATTCCTTTGTTCAGCTCACGAAAAACAGCACTGCCTCACCCATATTTCAACAAATCTGGGACAATTATTCAGCAGAGTAGAGAGGGCTTTTGCGGTTATTTCCTTCATGTGAAGAATAAAAAGAGGAAAGATATTTTAGTGCAGCTAATACTACCTCTTGTAGTGCTTTGTTTTAGGAAAAAGGAAGTTTGAAACATGACTTTATAGTTTTTGCATGTCTCAATCATTCCCATTTCTCAAGCTAAAATTAAAAAAAAGTTTATTTGCTCAACTCTGCCGAGTTCTGTGATTGAATTTGTGCTGTGTGGTTTCCTTTGGAGGCCAAATTTAAAGCTAGCGATATCTCCGAAGAGGAGCGTTCCCACGCTGTGGGAACCTGCACTGTGTGGAGCGCGCCGACATCTGCAGCTGGTGGGACGTAGGGGAAGTGAGTGGGCTGCGTGTGCGCGGAGCTGCGCTCCATGGGCAAGGCTGTCATGCGTGGAAGCACAGAGACTCCTGGGCCATTGACCCAGGAAGAAGGGTGTCCCAGTGAGATGAATTGTCTTGCACCAGAGGATAGCGTGGCTTTGCTCTGTTTCTCCTTGTAAGAAGGTTCCAAGGTGGGGAGGATGTTGTGAACAGCAGTACCTGAGGAAAACAAAAGTCCCTTTTGTGGAACAAGAGTATCTGTTGTCTTGCAGCCAAATTAGCGTGGCTTTAGAAAGGGCAGAAGGAGTAGTAAGAGTCTAGACAGGAAACACAGCATAGGTCAGGATTTCAGCAAGAGGGAGGTAAGGCTTTTCTAGGAAAAACTGCTGTAGAAGAGCTCAATATCCTCATTAATGTCCAACACCCCCAGTAAATTACTAAGAGAAATTACATTAACTGTTCTTGCCAGCTTTAATGTTAAACAAATATTCCAGGTGAGCAATAAATCGAGTAGATGAATTGGCTTCTCTTGCCGTGATAGTTGGTCATCTTTTCCTACCTTCTAAAAAGGCGCTGTGATGCAAGGAGGCCCACTTGGTCTGAAGATTTGGAGCAAGGGAGGGTGGAGGTGGAAAAAAAAGTCACAAGGAATACCACTCTGTAGAAGAACAGTTGGCCAGATGTTCCCGGGTGCTTTGGAGATGAAGCACCACCAAGGCACTCTCTAGCATTTGAGGTTTGGGAGGAACTGAAACTGCTGGCTTCATAGGAAATGCTCCTACTTTTAGCAGAAGAGTTGTTAGCTTGGTGGTTTTTTTAAATCTCTCAATATTTCTAAGTAGACTTGAATAATACAGAGTGAAAATGGAAGAGATTTTTGCTTCCGTTAATCCAGAGAGTAAATCTTACTACAGCTGTCATCGTAATGGAACAGTCAACTGCACCTAAAAATACTTTTCCTAGTACATAATCAGTTGAAGGAGTACACTGAAGCGGTAGCCGGTGGTTACGTGTTGTTCTGGAAGGGCATCTGTAAGCCATTTCCCAGAAGTTTCTCCTCAAACAGGTACAGCAAAGTCCATTTTCAAAGTCATAAAGGCATACGGAGAAGGCACGGTGAGTTTGCAGTTGGTATCCTCCCGGTCAGATAGGATTCAGGCTCCTTGAAAGAAAGGATCAGCATTCCTGGGAAGGTGGACGAGTGAGAGAAATACCCGTCAGAAAGATGCGGCTTTGGAAGGATGGACGCAGTGTTCTGCTGAGGTGGAAATAACTGTCGGCACAAGTAGGAGAGGGTGAAAAATGGGGTGCAGGAGCATGTTGGTAGGAAAGGAAATGAGTGTTAGAGTGGGTGGAACAAGTGAATCAGCTGTGCTGTCTGTTACAGGAGGAAGGTTAACCTAAACGCATGTGAACCTTGATACTTGTGAGGCCTCGCTGGGCTGCTGTGTCCTGGTTGGGATCCTTCTTCAGGATAGGCAGTAACTGGAGAGGAGAGCCTAAAGTGATCAGTCAGAGATCTAAGAAACGGGGTCCTCAAGGAAATAGTGAATATTGGCTATCATTTAGTTGAAGGAAAAGGGAGGGAAGTGTGACAGCACCCTTTGAAAATACAAAAATTTGCAGCCAGATGGAAAGGAAGTAAACTGTCTGCCTCCTTTGGGATTAGAGGTAGGGTTTAAAACACAGGAGGGTTGTCTGTGGGACGTGAGGGATGCTTGTTGGGATGCGTTGTGTGAAAGCGGTCCTCCCCTGGGACCTGGGGACGGACTAGATGGCTGCATAAAGCTTTTCACACTTCTGCTGCTGCCTAAGTGTCGAATGACTGACCTCATCAGCTGACCTCATCTGTTAATTGTAATCAATTGTAACAGTGGTTAATGAGTTTATGTATTTAGTGCTTTAGCAATGTGCATCTTTTGACTCAGATATACACGCAGCTAATAGAAGATTAAAACTTACTGCTGCTCTAGGGTTAATATGGTTTTGGTCAAACGTGTACATTTATAGTAAAATGGCTGAAAGTTGCTCGGGAGGATGCAGGCGCAGGGCAGATCCAAAGGGAGCGTTAGCAATGCCTCACTTCTGTGTGGTGCTGGGCTTTTTCCTGGCTCTATTTCCACTCCCACTTGGGGACTGAGTAAGTTGAAGCAGGTGAATACAAGTACATGGTCGCACTGGGTGTCCTTGCTCTCGAGTTTCATTGATAGACAGCTGCGAACAGATTTGGGTAGTATCAGAGGAATTTCAGTGTTTTCTTGTTGTACAGAGTGATGCTCTTCGGTATCACTTGTGATGCTGAAAGCAGCGGGGGATCCAAAAGGGGTGGTCAGAGCAGAAATCGAGCCCCGTGGCTGTTGCTGGCCAGTGCCCGTGCGCTGCTGGACCCTGTGATGCTGCAGGTGGGGTGACTTTGAGCCTTGTCCCTGCGAACCCAACCCTCCTCGGTGCGGGAAGGGTGGGTTTTTGCCTGTTCCTTGTTAGCATCTGTCAGCAGCCTGAGCTGCTGAGCTGGTCACATGCCGATGAGCTTGTTTTTATGAAGTGAGTGTGTTTTGTGGTGTAATAGGCTACAGTCTAAACTTTCCTGTTTCTTTTTTTGTTTGTTTGGTTGGTTTGGGTTTTTTTGCTTCCATTGAAGACTGTATCTTTGACCTCACTTTAGTAAACTTGGGGAAAGAGTTACAGTAAAAGGAGAGTGATAATTGGGGTGAACTGTTCAGTGGGGGTGGACATAGCTGTGTGCTGTATTTCTGTAACTGAGCCAGGGATCTGCAGGCGTGCCAAGATCTGTGAAGACAGGAGGTACAGCTTGACTTTTGCTCGGTGTAGATCTTACCTGCCGGGGAGCAAATACCCTAAGAGCTTATCTCAGCGTCTGGAGAGCTCTAATGGCTGTGACACATTCCAATGGTTTTCAAGCTCCCACACACCCATGGAACGTGCGTGAAATTCCTGCTGTGGATTTGAGGTGGAGAGGGGAATATGATTCACATCTTCCTAGTTGCCTCTGATGCCTGGTAATTAAAGGCAATCTTTAATGAGACAAGATAAATATAGTAGATGCAATTGTTTTTTTTTTCTCCTTGGAAATACAGTCTCAACTAGTGTCACAGCCAAGAATGAGTGATAAGGAGCATATCCTCAGTGGTGACGTGTAGTATAGCTCAGCAGCCTTGGCCAGCGGCAGGAAGCACCTCAGTACAAGAAATCCTGTAAGTTACTGAAAAATTTATTGCGACCTACTGTGCTTGAGACCGTGTTTGTGATATTGCAGAGAAGTCTCTCAAAAGAGGGTGGAGAAAAAGCTACCAAAAATAGTGTGTCTTAGGAAAACTGGATATAAATATCATCACATGTCTTATGTGGAAAGCAGTTGAATATCTGGGTTTGGGGTTTGCTGTGACCTTTGCCTTTCTGTAATTGCTGTGAATTAAACCTCCTTTACTTTGTACTAAAATGTATGGATGAATTCTCATGGATAGTAACCGTCCTGGCTGGAGGGTAGCATGGCAATACTGATGTGGTTGCAGGAACATATCTGATAGTGCCTTCGCAGCATCCTGGAGCCTGGCCTTTACCTAGACTGCTGCGATAGCTGCAAACTGCCTTGTCCTTGCTAGAATTTTGCCTTGTGCCAATTAGGTCAGGCTGAGAACGTCTTTCTTCCCTGGGTGAGGTAAGGTCTGAATGTGTCAGTCACTAGAAGGAGCACTGGGTGCTAGGTGGGACTTGAGGTGGCCATGTGCTATTGGATTAAGGACATATCTATCAAGATTGGCGTTTCTCGGCAGGAAAAAGGCCCGTCCCCTAGCAGCAGCCTTTGTGGGAGGAAGATTTAGGGGCAGGGTTGTCTCTTGCATGTTCTAATTCCTGCTTCATTGAACTTGTCCCTTTCATTGGATTTTTGATTAGTCTGGTGTCCCCTTTGAGGGATGCCAGCGATGCGTGAAATGCTGCATGGGGCAGGCAGCACGGAAATAGGCTCGTTATAAAGCGAGGGTCAATGCTGGGAGGTACCTGCTGGAATGGATGCTTTTGTCCCGGGCAGTGCCGGTGAAGGAATGCGCTGCACTTCCAGCCACTGCGGAGCGGTTTCGTCCCGGTGAGAATCCCCCAAAACAAACTCTTGTCTCTTCTGTACATCAGCGGGTTTGTTGTCAATTTGATCTGTACTGCAGCATGGGGCGAGGAAGGATGTGTTTGCCAGAAGAGGAGAGAGAACTAAAGTTAAAGGGAAAGCTATTTGCATTAAGTTTAAACTTCTAATGTGAAGACTGCTTTTCTCTTTTTGGTTCCACCAGAAAGCAAGGCGGTGCCTTCCTACCCTTATATTTTAGCTTGTCGTAATAGGAAGCACTTTGTTAATCAGACAAACACACCCTCCTTCTCTGATGAATTTTGCCCACAATGAAGGGAAGAATAAGGAATTGTACCTGAAGTCAGCTCCTACACTGGGGGTAGTGAAGGGAGGGAAGGAAAGCAGAAAGTGGGGGGAGAACTGTCAAGAGTATTCGCAGAGTTGAGAGTTGCGGTGTTTCAGTGCTGTTTCTCCAAGAGGAAGCCTCTCAGCGTTGCACTTTTCTCAGAAATCCCTCCCAGTTTTGCTGGCTTTGTATGATTCACTCCTTTGTCTTCTGCTTCCCAGCTGCTTTCGGGGAGACATGCCGCTCTGAGCGCTGCAAAGATTAACCATGTGCTGATGTTTCTGTCGCGTGTGTCCTAAGAGAGTCTCCAAAACTCTGTCCAAATGTCATGGTGTCACATCCCCACTGATAAAGGCACTTCTGCATGGCAGTGGGGAAGTAAAAAGTGCAGGGCAGCGATGCGCAAGAGCTCGGGACCGGATACGAACGAAACGTGTGGTTGGAAATGACAACTGTAGAGAATTGATTTGCCGGAGTATGTATTTTTGGTGGGTCACCCCAGGGAAGGAAGCAGCCCTTCCCTCCCCTGTTTTCGGGCCAAGGAGGTATTGACACTGTACGTTCTGTAGCCTGTGAACATAAGGGCTATTTTCAGGAAGTTTATCTCTGCTTTTTTAATAACTTTTTTTCCCAACAGTCACTGTAATTAATGAAACTTGTGATGCAGTATGTGTGCTGTGTTATTTCTTGAGAAACAACACAGCTCTGCCCATGTTTTTGTGACAAAAATGCTGTATTACACGTAGGTGCGCTACAATGCGCCCGTGTTCTCCAAACGGACAGACGTGCGCGCTGTCGGGGGAGAAGTTGAAAGCAATCTAACTGCTGTCACTTCCTCTCCGGGGATGCCGGTGGAAAGAGTGCAGAAGTGGACGAACTTTTCGCTTGGGCAGCCACCTCCTGGCATGCCCGCGGGAAGCGGTGCTGAGGCAGCTGCTGGGGACGGGAGCAGAGGCTGCGAAGCGTCGGCAGGAGCCGGAACGTCACTGCAGCTTGGCCGTGCGGGCTCAGGGAGGCTTTTGGGGAGCCCCTGGCATTTATTTAAAGCCTGCGTGGGGGCTGCTGCCCGCTTCCTTCCAACGGAGGCTTCGAGCCCGCCGTGCCTTCATGCGGCTCAAGAAGCCACAGCCACCTCCGGAGCTGCTGCCTGAGTTTTGGTGCGGTCGAAGCGGCTGGTTTTTAAATGAATGCAGTATCTCAGTCGCACGCTGAGAGTTTTTGGGGGATCTCAGAAGTTAAGCACCCCCTCACCACTCCCCCCTCAGATCCATGGCGATTATTTCTGGAGACAAATGGCAACGAGGAGGAGAACTGGATAACTGTTCCCTTCCCCCTACCTTTGGGTCGGGCTGCTCAGGCTCCTCTGATGAGCTCACTGATTCCACTGCCATGAGCTAGTAAAACTGGTGCTCTTAATCCTGCCTGCAATCCCGGGCGCCCAACCTCCGGCATCCTGGGGGAGTGGCTCCAGAGCCAGGCACCGTTGATGGGAAAAGTAATTTACATGTGCCATTTATTATTGTTTACACAGTCAGTATAGAACAGTTGCTTGCAAAAAAATGCCTTATAAAGGAAACTTGGACTGTGGACTTGTGTTCGGTGGTTGTTCAATCAGAGGATCTGGCTGATGTTGCGTGTACAAATCATTTATAAATGATCTGCAGAAGGACGCTTTGTTGCATGAGTTTGTTTCACCTCACTTGTTTTTGTAAGGTCCTGAAGAGCTCTCTAAGAACATAATGAGTAGCGCTGGGCTGGTGTCAGGAGTTTGGCCGTGGTGTGCATGGCGAGGGTGTAACGCCAAGCTGTGCCGGGCTGGCTTTGTGCCACCGTGCCACCAGCCGGAGCCCCCGGGAGCCCACCTGGAGAGGCTGCGTGGCTGAGCCGGGGCCCGTCGGCAGCTCGGCAGCGCGAGACACCTGGATTGGACTCGCTCTTTCTGTGCGTCCTTGGGCAAGTTCTCCCTGCACTGACCTGCTTTGTGAGCTGCTCTGGTTCCCGCTGAGGAAAGGTGGTGGTGTACGAGGCTGATACTTGTAAGACAGTAACTGGAACGTGAAGCTTTCGATTTGAAACCTTCTGGTGAATTTGGTGTCTTCTCTGCTGTTTGTCTGTTGTTTTCTCTGGCCTTTTACAAGGCAATCCAAGCGTGCTTTGCTCTCAGCTTTGCTGTGGGCTCTCCTGTGTGCATCAGGGCCTTTGGCTTTTTCTTTTTGGGCTACAGCTCTTAACGTGTGTGGTGCCTCTGCGGTGTTGTTTCTTAAAAGCAGAGCTTGTAAGTCTGCATCCAGAAACGCCGCCAGCCCAGTGGCAGAGGGATCTGCCCTGTGCGGTGCAGCAGACCCGCACTGAGCAGCCCAGTTCCAGGGGCTGTGATGAGCCGGAGACCTGAACTGGAATCGCAGCCTGCCCCCTTCCTACTGAAGGGGCTTTTCCTGAAACAGGGTTTTCTTCCTTGTGCCTTATCCTTCCGATTGCGTTGTTTCTTTAGCCAGTGTTTCTGTTCTGCTTTCTAGGTTTCCAGCAGGTTTCTCAGTTGTCTTCCTATGAAGTTATAATCCCGCAGAGGTTAGGAAGAGAACGGCGAGAGGCTTCCAACGTCTCCTCAGTGCAGGTACTGGGCAGTCACAAAAATGCCTTCAGTTTAGTATCTACTTCCTAATGAAATCCACCCAAAACTGACCTGAAACTCTCACAATACACTATTGGACTCGTCTGGCACCAAAACCAGTATCCCTCCTTACAAACGGTATTATATCCAGCATTGCCCTTCACTGAGTTACAGTAAATACCTCCCTGCTCCAGAGGTTACAAGTTGCCGCGATGGATTTTTGATCTGTTTGTGGAAGTTGCATAATGGGAGTTGTTAAGCACTGGAGTGAGTTTCGGAGAGGTGGTGGTATTGCTATCCTGGGAGACACTCAAAACCTGACTGGAGCATGCTGGGACAACTCTGTAGCTGGCCCTGCTTTGATTTTTTGATTAGAAACCCTCCAGTGGTGCTTTCCAGCCTGTTTTATTCTGCTGTAGCCATGTAACTAAACACAGCACACTTCAGAGTATTTGGATTAGACTAACTGTGTTTAGTCACAAAGCTTGCAAACATTGGCAGAATTTAATATTGACAAAAATGCCTTTCAGCTTATTGCAGTTGTTGACTAGTACTCCTGCTGTGATAGTTAATGTAGTGGTCAGGTGATGCGGCTTATCCACTCCACTTGCTGTGTGTGGCACTTGCCTAACGCGAGGCTGTGGAGGTATTGGCTCACTGTGGATGTTCAGTAATAAAACTGTATCGTCCTTTTCCAGCTGTAACTAAGAGCTTTTCTGTGGAAGTCTTAGAAACAAATAATAAGAAAACACAAATTCCACAAAGCTATTTTAAAATAGCTTCCTTCATGTGACTTCTCCCCAGTTACGCAGGAAGGGATGCCAGGATCCGGAGGTAGGGACAATTATAAAATAGGTTTCAGGCTCACCCACTCGTGGTTATTTGGTGCAACTCGCAGGATTTAAGAAGGAATGTTTATTAGCCCAGTATCTGGCAATTTCAGTGTGCGGACACGGCAGTCGTTTTGGCTGCTGGATGGCAGGAAAGCAGAGGAAATCCTTCTGGCTGTGGGCAGCTTCTCACTGCGGAGTCCTGGGGGCTCAGCCAAGGAACACCCGCTCCCCGGGCCAGCGCCGGGCTACCAGCAAGAAGCGTGACGGGAGAGGGAGAGGCAGCTCAGATCCACGGAGCTCTGCACCCCTCCGGGAGGTGGTTTAAATTCCATTGGTATCAGCTGCGTTTCCAGCAGGGTCTTTGCTGCTACAGCTGTATCTGAAAAGGCTAAGAGTCCAGAGAAATCCCGAATTACGGCAGGTCACAGGAGTGATTTTAATGCTTGTGGTCGTAGCAGTAATGAAGCTCACAGGGATTGTTTTCTGCCAAACTTTTGTTGATGTCAAAGAACTTTTTATTCATTAACACGAGTAAAATGCAACTTTTTTTGTATTCAGGACAAGGTGTCGTATGCTATTGAGATAGAGGGAAAAGAATACACGATTCATCTAGAAAAGAACAAGTAAGTGATGCATTTCTTTAGATTATTAAATTCCATCTATTTTGTCCAAATAATGAGCCGGCAGGTAGCATGCGGGTTCCGATTCCCGAGGTTCTTTGGGAAGTGCAGTTACACGCTAGCCCTGCGAAATCTGGGTGGGTTGAGTCACACAGCCTTGGCTATCAGCCCAAAGTTCTGTGGAACTCCTGCAACCCCGGTGATCCCCTTCCAGTGAGGAAGTGGCAGTTTGCTCAAAGGGAGTCTGGGGAATCGTTGACATGGCTCTCCGCTCACATCTAAAAATAAACAAACCGAACTATATTTCAAGTAAATATTTTCACTTTCTTCTCAGTTTTGTTTGTTGATTCAGGGTTTTTTCCCTGTCTCAGTAGCACAAGAATACTAATAAATGAGGAAACTGACTTTATATCCAAGGCCTTAATATTCACAACTTACAGACAATGTAGATGTTGTCTGTCTTGAGTTTAATTTTTTAAGGGGCTGTTTGCAGCCAGGGCAGGTTAGCACTTACCAGGCTATTGCTTCTTAAAACTGCCCTCGTAACAGCCAAGAGACACAGAACTGTTGGAACATGCAAGCCCTTTGGGATCTCTGGCTGCCGCTTGCCGAGCCCCTGACCCTCGGAAACATGGGATTTCAGCTACGCCACATCAAGGCATTTACCAGTGTGGGTCGGCAGCCCTAATCGTGGGAGACTTTCCCAACGTGCTTCCTTCGGAAACAGAGGAAGAGAAGTCATATGTGGCAGACTGAGTGCTGTGATTTTTTTAAATTTTTTTTTTTCCCTGCATGAAAGCAAGCGTTTAGCACAATTTAAGGGGGTTTGATGCTTGTTCTGCTTATCCGGGGTGTGGTGGTTGATTTGATTTGATTGACTTCATTAACAGTTCCACCATTCTGATATCTTGGATTTTGCTGTGGAAATGCACAATTTCTTTATTGATTTGGGTGGGGGGTGGGTTCCTTTTGTATGTTTCCCTATTTATTTGCAATTTACCTATCTGTGACACTTGATTAGGATGATTTTACTGCCTTGCTACAGTGTCACAGTCATTTCATGAAATTCCTCTTGTATTCCTTCTCCCCTTTCCTTGCAGAGAACTGCTGCCCAAAGATTTCACAGTTTATACCTATAATAAGGAGGGGAAGTTGCAATCTGAATATCCAGATGTCCAGGTAGGATTTCTTTCTTTTTATACCCTTACTGAAGGTACCTTGAACACTGACCATCTACAGGATGAGGGAATCCTGTGTTACAAAGTGATAGTCGTCGTTTTTGCCGGACTGCCTTCTAATGCCGCGCACGCACTGCGCTCTTCCAGGAGACGAGTTTGGAGCTTGTGATAGACCTGTATTTTCTTACGTGGAGGTGATTACTGTCTAATTAAAAGCTACTTTTCTCTGAAAAGGGAATGCTTTTCTTAGCTGTCTGGTATTTCATTGTCTGAGATGCTGTGGTATCGCTTCTGGACGCGGGGACCAGAGCACACAGAGCAGAGTGGTGGGACAGTGCCTGAATATATGGCTTTTATTTGTGCACACAACGGTCTTCCAGGCTGGTCCACAACACAAAATGAATGGTCAACTGCTGGCCCATCTTTTCAGTTGTGTGAGGCTGACTGTTAAGAATTTTTGAGGGTTGACAGGCTATCTGTTAGTCCAGAAATTTGGGAACTGCTAGAAGGAATGGATGAGATCAAGTCTGGAGGACCTTTGAGGAGGATGTTGTCTGCATAGCATTGGAGTTACTCTCTGAAAAAGCAGTCGCAGCCCTCTTTCTCTGTACAGGCAGCCTCCCTGGTAGGTTGCCTTTGAAAAGTTAATTGCTTCAGTAGAAGAAGAGTCAAAAGCAGCTCATGTGATACAAAAAGCATGAGAGTTTTTCTAACGGCTTCTCCTGTATCAATGTTGTTCCCTTGAAAGGGAAGTGTTAGTCATACATGATTCATAGGATCTTGTTTTTGAGAGCACCTGAGTCAAGTATCTATTTACTTCCTAGTTAAAAGTGATTGACTAAGAGGAAAAATGTTTTTTCTGCACGAGGTCGTGAAAGTCACCAGGGCCCTGGAGGATTAGCACGTGCCTCCGGTGCTTTCTGCATTCGTTGCTGAAAGAGCAGCCGATGTCTACCTGACCCCTACAATGCCATTCAAAAACGCGCTTGCCAGAGAAAATGGAGTATATTTGCCCCGCGTTACCACCTTGTCTCGTTGCCAAACTGCACGTACGCAGAGGACAAAATGGAGGTGTTCTGCCCTGTCGGGGCTGGCGAGGGATGCGCAGTGCAACCAGCACCGGGGGCAGGATCGCAGGTGTCGGCCCGCTGCCTGCTGGAGGGAGGTTATGGACCAGCCCAACGTCCTGCAGGGCTGTTTTCTGGAAGGCTGAATGGCGATTTGGCCCAAATCGGTAGGGAGGGGCTGGCCTCGAGATGTCTGAGGTGGGGTGGAGGACAGAAGTTCGTGCAGGATGGCTGAGGGTCACGCTAAGAAATGCCGTTGCCAGACAGCGCTGGAGCTGCTCGCCAGGCGTTTGTAACGTCTTAGCCAGCTCCGAGTCGGCTCCGGGTGGAACCACGGAGCAGGATTTGTAACTGAAACGTGTGGTGAACTGCTGGCCCCACCGGGTTGTGAAGGGCATCTGCTTTACGGAGCAGGGAGGCAGGGATCCACCCGGAGCGCTGCGCCCCTGGCGTCTTGGTTGGCTTCCCGTGTGTAAGCCCTTGCGGTGCGAAGGCAGGTGAGGACGTTTTCAGATGTACGTTGGTGAAGGAGCCGCTGTTGTA
Organism: Chionis minor; assembly: GCA_013398295.1. NCBI lineage: Eukaryota > Metazoa > Chordata > Aves > Charadriiformes > Chionidae > Chionis > Chionis minor. The sequence continues at coordinate 79,473 of VZSF01008858.1, forward strand.
TTGTGGCGGGGTTAGAGGCGTGCACGAAGCTATAGACTGTGTGGTAAATTTTATCTTGAAGCATATTAAGTTGTCAGGTTGTAACCCTGCCAGCACTGCGTCTCGGGTACATGTGTGTAACGCGCCCTTGTTCTCCCGTGCAGGATCACTGCCATTACCAGGGCTACGTGGAGGGGACGCTGGATTCTGTGGTTGCCGTCAGCACTTGCTCGGGGCTCAGGTAGCTCAGCTTGTCTTTTGTGTCGCTGTTGTCACATGAGTCTTGCGGCTCGCTGAGCCCGAAACAAAACTCTCGCTTTGCTTTTAACTACTGTTCAGCCAGGCAGGGATGCACTGACTGGGGCCAAGCTGCAACAGTGTATGCCTTTGTGCAGGATTTCTGGGGTTAATAAATATTTATAATACCGTTAAATAAGTTGCAAACTCGTTATCAGAGTACAGCAAGACGTTCTTTGACGCAAATTGTGTCTTATTTTCTAATTCAGATACGTGGTCACTACGAAGAACTGTACATAGTGCAAAAATGGAAAGTCGAATGCTAGCCTGCGAATTTTACAAAATTGGCCCTAAGGCTTGTGAGCTTCAGATTTAATTAGAAATGTTGTTTGCTTTGGGCTAATTTCCAAATCTTTTGGGACTTTGTTTTTTGCAGTGCCATGTCAGACACCAGAGTGGCAACAGCAATTGAGCTAAAGCATTTCTGCATAAGGCCTGTGGCTTAATTTCTTGAACACTGCAAACTTTTACGCAAATATTTAATTTGCTGTATTTGTGAAGGCCTTATCTAGTGAAAGGCTGCTTTCAGGCTTGAAGTGAAGCACACTGTTTTGCAAGGACTCAGATATAGACACGCCTTTAGTTACCGAAGAATGATTGTGCCTTTGTTTTACTGCACAAATCTGGGTAACTATCCTCTGTGCTTAACGCAAGAGTTTCTCACATGCTGCCGTATTTTAGGGGTTTGGTGACAATAGGGAACATCACCTATGGAATTGAGCCCATGGATTCCTCTTCTGGCTCTAAACACATTTTATATCGACTGGACGATGTGAAGAGAGAGCCCGCGATGTGTGGGGTGAGCGCTGAAGACCACGAAAGTGAACACACAGAGGAAAGTCACCATCCCAGTATGACTCAGCTACTGCGAGTAAGTACTCCCGTTTTCTCCCCAGCCCCCTGTAATGCGTTTTGTGAGTGTTCAGCTAAGAATATGGAAGCAGCTTATCAGATTTCCTGGGGTTTAACACATACCTAAATGTTTCTCTCTCAGAGGGCCTTCTGCGCTGCTGAAAAATGCAGCTGCTTCAGCGGAGCAGTTGCAATTTTCTTCTGCCTCGGCAGGAGCAGTGGGAGCCCAGTGGCTAGTTAGGTTAGTCATGGCAGAGCTTTTGGGGGGCTTCTAAGGGCAGGAGCACTACCCTCGTCAGACAGACTCGTTAACGAAGTATTGCATCAGAAGCCAAGAGAATACTGTGTTGTTTATCCCGTTCTCCAAACCATCAGAGTAACAGTTTGGGGTGAAGGTCCCCTTTGTCGTTTGAAAACTGACTATACAGGAACAAGATTGCAGTAAAAGCAGGAGTATGAAAAACATTGTGTTTTGTGTCAAGGTTGTCTGTGTTTGCTTGTTAGTATCTTCCCGCCCCCTTATAACCAGCTGTCTTTCCACAGAAACCGGGATGAAAAGTAAAAAGGTCCCTTTGGAAACACAAAAAATCTCTGTGCAGCTAAATTTTAGTGTAAAACACTAATGGAGAAATTGTCATTGCATTGGATTGCACTTTTTGGTTTTGGCTTGTTTTCGTCATGGCACAACATGCTTTGGGTGTGTCTCCCAAACCACTAGTTGTCTCCAGTGAAATATAACAATACCATGATTTTTTTTTTGTTTACACTTGAATTAATACATTTGAAGTTGTCTAAAACTTTTTTCTGCAGAGCAAGAGAGCGGTCCTACATCAGACAAGATATGTGGAGCTGTTCATAGTTGTGGATAAAGAAAAGGTAGGGATTGTGCATCGCTTTCCCTTCTCCCAGGAGGTGGCTGGAAAAGGCCTCAGTCTTTGTTACTCCCACATGGATTGCTGAAAGACACCGACACTTCAGCCAAGGTTACGCAAATAGGCTAACCTAAAACTGAATAAACATGTTCTCTGCAGTGCTCTTCAGGAAAAGAGTAAACTGTCAGACATGGAGAGTTTCTGTCGGCAAGGAATCTAATAATATAAGGAAAACACATGCCAAAAACTGCCTTTGCTGTTTGCTCTTGAATATTGAGCTGTTGAGCAATAGCGAGATGCTGCTGTCTTGATGAGCATCGTCTTGACAGGAGATTTGGAGCCAGGCAAAAATGTTTTTCGTGTTACTAGTCTTAAAATGTTTTGTTCCTTTTTCTAACTCTTCTCTGTATGTCTTCATGATTAAGTGTCTTTGTCTTGCAGTTTGAAGATTTTGGGAAGAGTGAAACAGAAGTAAGAGAACACATGGTGCAACTGGCAAACTTCCTTGACAGTGTAAGTGAGAGCTGCGCCGAGCGTAAGCGGGAACGGCGCTGTGGGCAGCAGCCCTGCAGCTCTGTCTTCTTGTGCAAACTTCTGCTTCGGAGTCTGTTCTGTTACCGCTTTGATGAGAATGAAATAAAGGTTTTTATCAAGTTAGGAGCTAAATCTGTTCCCTCGGCCCTCATTTTGGTGACCGGTAGAACTCGTGTGCGCTGCAAAGTGATGGCAGTATTTATGGACAGTGGGCTTTGGTGAATGCATCACTAGGAAAGCTTTTCCACCTCCCAGTTAATCTGCAGTCATCATACTTGGGAGTTAATTTAGGGAACTCTTCCAACCTGTGTTACATCCAGATCGTTGCAATTCCGGTGTACGTGTAAAGGTTAGAGAAAAAGCATGTCTTCCAACTTAAATGTTTCAGATGATGCTATTTGTCAGGATCGAGACTCCTTCTTATTTCTGTTTTGGATTTTCTTATAGTATGGCCAGAGTGGCATTTAAGCATTGACCCTTTAGCTAATGAAAGCCTAAATCACAGAGAAAATGCATTCTGGTGATTTGAATTGTGCACTAACTTTTAGAAGAACAAACCCAAACAGTAGTAGTAGATTATTGCAATAAGATACATAACACTGGACCACTTGTTCTTATCCGAGGGTCTTGAGAAATATTTCTCCTTTTTTTTTGCCTTCCCCAGATGTACGTCATGTTGAACATCCGCATTGTGCTGGTGGGTCTAGAGATTTGGAAGTATGAAAACATAATTAGCACAGACGGAGGTGCCGGTGACGTGCTGGCAAACTTTGTGCAGTGGCGAGAGAGGAATCTTGTTTTGCGCCGGAGACACGACAGCGCCCAGTTTGTTCTGTGAGTTGCGGTTCCTTCCCTTTGACTCTTAAGAAGCTTATTCTATTCCTGTCTGCTCAGCCGTGCTGTAGTATCAAAGTAGCTGCTGTATTTTACCAGAGAATCCAGTGCAATCTGCTGTGGTTTATGTACTTGTGAAAACGTTCCGAGGCAACTTGAGCATTTTTTAAGGTTTCTGTGGTCCTTGAACTCACTGTCCTCTCTGACAGGTATATTGCTAAATAACACTTTCTTTCCTTGTCCCACACGTCCTGCAATATATATGTTGTATTGTTTAAAGCTTCTGTACAGGTAATCCTTTGTCAGGTTCTACACTGGTTAGACTTGTAATCTAGGGTTTCTTCCGCTTGAAAACGAGCATATACCTGGTGTGGAACAGCGCATTTTAATGGAGAAAAAGTTGTTTCTGCAGTTGGTGCCCAGAAGCTAGCTACATGGTTTGAGCTTTGACACGTGATGTTAATCTCTGTCCCTACGGCCTTAAGCTAGCCCAGAGCTTCCTGAGCTGTCCTCTCTGCCCCGCTTCCAGGACGCGTGCCCCGGTGCACTTCCCGCTCCCGCAGATAGCGCAGCCCTTAGGAAGTCACTGCCCAAAGTACGAGAAGGGGCAGAGGCGAGAGCAGTGTGGGAGCGACAGCCCAGCCTGCCCTTGTGCAAAGCAGCAGCTCCCCTTCCCGCAGAAGCTGGAATTCTCCTCTCCAGCAGAGAGGCAGAACAGCGTCATTCAGGTGATGAGGGCGAAAGGGATGAAAAAATACTCATTTTTAACTTTTATATGAAGTAAAATGTGGTGCATCATGCTGTTGCACTTAAGCTTTAAGAACTGCGTGGAAATAAAATAAGAGGGTAGTGAGAAGGAAGTTGACAAGGAAAGGAATGTGTGGAGTTTGGCCATGGTAGAAAGGCAGCTGACAGCCAGTTAAAACAGATGGGTTTAAGGGTGGGGACCGTTTAGTTTATCTTTGGAGGGAAGATGCAGAAAAGGCCGACTCTCTCTGCAAACTCTTGTCTTAATTTAAAAGACTAAAAGAACTATGAACAGAAAGGTGAAGCTGAACTGGCGCGCTCATCCCGGCAGTCGACAGCAGCGCTCCTAGCAGTGCTCCCTGAGTGTCGGAAAGCTGGAAAAGCCGGGCTTTGTGCCCCCAGGCAGAGCCATGCATTGAGTGGCTGCGCGGATGTGCTGTACTGTTGGCAGCGGTGGTACCGGTGGGATGACCGCCTTTCCTCTTTCTCCCTGTGGCTGCAGGAAGAAGGCGTTTGGTGGCACTGCCGGAATGGCCTATGTTGGAACAGTGTGCTCCAAGAGCCACGCAGGAGGCATTAACGTGGTGAGATATCTTTGGGACTGTGAATGTGATCAAGATGCGGGTTTTTGCATTCTACAAGTTTTCTTGGAAGAGCACAGTCTTCAGTAAGAAAGCTGAAGTGGCTTTTATGTGGTCCCCAACCATTTCTGGCACTTCCATGATATCTGGATCACAACTTCCCTGTAGTCTTCTGCATCCTCTGCTCAGCCTCCCCTTTCCTCAGTGTGCAGCACTCATGAAGAAGGGACAGGATTTCTCTGGTGACATTTTAAGCACCCCTGCCTTAGAAATAAGAGGAGCTGTGGGTGTTCTTCTCAAATCTGTCCTCTGGTGTCCGCTTGACCTGCACAGTCGCGCACTCCTAGAGCAGTGCCGGCTGACTGCCCTCTTTATGCGAAATTGCAGAGCGTTAATGAACTGAACTGCTGAGCTCAGATAACTGGCAACCCCAGCCAGTTTTTGTTTTCTTGGCCTAGCGACAGAAGTACTGGAATTGGAGTTTGCATATTTAAGGAGATTTGGGCTGGAGTGGAGAATGCTAGTTTTTATGTTAATGTTGTAGCTGCACTGGGAAGTAGAGGTTGTTAGGTAGCGTCCCAGATATGCTTATCTAAGGGCTCTATTACTAAGCAAATGACACACACTTGGTTGGAAGGTTGGTCTGAGAACCCTGTTAATGTAGAGACAGAACGACAGAAGGGTCTTTTTGGCACATAAGCGAACACTGACTCTCTTGGTATAAGCTGTCTGCTGATTTTCTTCTGCTTTGTCCTTGGGCAGTTTGGAAGGATCAGTATACAGATGTTTGCATCAATTATGGCTCATGAACTGGGACATAACCTGGGGATGAACCACGATGACGAACGCGTCTGTCACTGCGGAGCGAGCAGTTGCATTATGAGCTCTGGAGCGTCGTAAGTAACTGACAAAAGGAAAAGCACTTTCCGAGGGTCAGAACTCCCCACCCATGCACTTAGTTTTTAGAGGCTGCTTTCATCTTCAAAGCACCCTTATAAAGAGTCGTGTCGTGCTTGCAGCTCGTGGGGAAAGCAAACGTTACCCTTGTTCTGCAAACTGAGGGGATGCTTGTGGGTCGCTGTAGTGTAAAGATGTGCTTGTGTTCTGTGTTGCAGGGGATCGAGGAACTTCAGCAGCTGCAGCGCAGAAGACTTTGAGAAGCTTACTCTGAACAAAGGTGGAAGCTGCCTGCTCAACGTCCCCAAGCCCGATGAAACCTACAGCGTCCCATACTGTGGGAACAGGCTGGTAGACGCTGGGGAGGAGTGTGACTGTGGTTCACCAAAGGTTAACAGCTTGTGTGTTTTACAAATGCTGCCAGGGTTGGAGAGGGGACAGTGCGTGGCGGAGGGTGCCATCTCGTGACATTGACAGCGCTTCTGTTTCCAGGAATGCGAGAGCGATCCTTGCTGTGAGCCAGGTACTTGCAGACTCCGGTCCGGTGCTGAATGTGCTTATGGTGACTGCTGTAAAAACTGCCAGGTGAGAGACTCGGACGTGGGTTTTGGAAGTGTTTTTCAGTGGTTGAGAAAAGGAGAGCATTGGCCTAGGCAGTGCATCTGTGAGAGGGAATTATGCGAGCGCACCGAGGGCTTCAGATGAATGCCCTTGTTTTGGGAGGTATTGTGGGTCGGGTGCAGCGTTCGTCTCTGCTGTACGGTTGCTGTTTGCTGATGCAGTTTCCCCCTTCCCTCTCTCTTTAGCTCCTTCCCGGAGGAACCGAGTGTCGGGCGAGTAACAACGAGTGTGACCTTCCGGAGTACTGCAACGGCACGTCCCAGTTCTGCCAGCCGGACTTCACCGTTCAGAACGGTCACCCGTGCCACAACGGGGAAGCCTACTGCTACAACGGTGTTTGCCAGTACTACGACGCGCAGTGTCAGGATATCTTTGGCTCAAGTAAGGCAGAGCACAGTGTTAAATTTTTTCCAAGGCGATGCAGCTAAAGGAATATACTAAGCTTATTTTAAATATATTTACTTGTTTTCCTGTAACAAAGACCAGCTGGCTTTGGCAAAGGATTTGAAACAGTGGTATTTATGGCTGAGCCTTCAGACATTCTTCCTTTGTTACTACCATATATGCTGGTGATTCGTGTAGTAATTTTCTTGCGCTGATCGTTCCTATTACAGTGGGGCTTCTGGTCTACAGGGCTGTAAAGAAGCCACAAAGAAATATCAAATGGTGTAACTGACTCAATCCTAAGCAACTATTTTTCTCTCCGTCTTTTTAAATTGGAACCTTGTAGTGCTGACACTTTCACCTCTTTATTGTTTCGATCTAGTTCTTAAGCTCTCCGTGCTGCATGGAGAACGGTCGGTGTGGCGGGGTAATAAGGCTGGGTAAAGGAGACTTGATGCCGTGAGGTGTTTCTCTCCCTGTTTAACGTGGTTCCTCTGTCTGGGGGATGGGCTGTTGTTTGCAGAAGCCAAAGCGGCGCCCAACATTTGTTTTGTTGAAGTGAATTCCAAGGGTGACAGATTTGGCAACTGTGGTTTCCATGGCCATGACTACAAGAAATGTTCCAGCTGGTGAGTTGAGCCCAGTGCGTCGAAAAGTTCCGAAATGTTTCACTGAGAGTCCTCAGTCAGGTGCTGCAGTATTGGTTTGGGGGGTTTTGGCAGGTGCACTGGGGAGAGACGTGTTAGCCCCTAATCTGATCTTACTGACATGGATGCGTCGTTCTGAAACCACAGTGAGGTGGCTTGGGAAAGATGTGCTTTATCCTAATTTCTGAAGCAGTTTTTAGCACTCAACTCAAGGCCCCCCACGCTTACACAGTTGTAAGTTTCATTGACTTTCGGTTCAGGTTGTCTGGCTTTCTAACTCTTGCCCATAATAGTGGAAATGAGTTTGAACGCCCAGGAAATCCTTCCATAACTGGGTTTGAAGCTCTGGGGCTCGTGTCACGGTTTCCTGTGCGTGCAGGGTCCTGTGGCCTCGGGGGTTCCGTGTGTCAGGCATTCGGACGCGGGGCTATGGCAAGGAGAGTGTGTTCCACATCTCCCCTCATTGCTCACACGCAGGAAAAATGAGTGGCAAATCGTGATGTTTTCTTTAACGTAAAGATCCCTCCAGCTTGCAGGAAGAAGGGCTAAATCCATACCCTTGCAGAACTGAAATGAGGCCCAGCTCAATTTTGTTTGGCGAGTTGCCTCAGCTTTGTTTTCCAGTAGTATCTTCCAGTAGAGAGAAAAGATCACATCAAAAGTGTGGTAGTCTTTTTCTCAAAATAAATGTGTCACTACACTGTTCATATGTTGATGTTGTAGGAATGCCATGTGTGGGAAGCTGCAATGTGAAAATGTGAAAACGATGCCTGTTTTTGGAATTAAGCCTGCTATTATCCAGACTCCCATTAGAAGCACCACGTGCTGGGGTGTAGATTTCCAGCTAGGCTCTGATGTCCCGGACCCAGGAATGGTGAACGAAGGCACCAAATGTGATACTGGAAAGGTAATGAACAGTTAAAAAGCAAGTTCTTAAAGTTGTATTTCGGGGATTTCACATGAATAAAATTTTCAGCTGCGTTGTTTCATTAATATTTACAGCCATTAATGTTTTGGGGGTGACTGTAGTTAATGCAAAGCTGAGTGAGTCCGTTGGTCCCCCACACTGCCCAGTACTGCCTCGTATGCGCAGAGAAAACGTAATGAGCCTTTCATTCATAGATGAAGCAAAAGAAATTAAGTAAGTTAAGAGCCAAAATCTTGGCTCTGTCCATGAGCAGGAAGAGCTCGGTGCACACAAATGCCTTTAAGACAACTTGCAATTAAAACCCAACTAGAGTAAAAAGCCGAGAAGCTTAGCCCCGGCAGAGGAATGCGCATTCCGTGTGCTACTGTGCACAGTTTAATTGCTCTTCCCTTACGTTCAGGCTGGAGACAAAGACTCCCAGTGACGGTTCAGACCCCGTGCTGAGGAGCCTCCTGCAGAACAGCGGCGTGTTCTGTAGGGCCGGGGTTTATCAGAGAGAGTTGGAGCCTTGCTCCGTGGTCGGGGAGCGCAGAGCGTGGCACGGGCGGCGCGGGAGGGGAAGGAAGGGACAGGGTGGGTCAGCGAAATGCCGCCCTGCTCCATTTGTGCCCCTCTCGCCGTTCCCCAGATCTGCAGGCACTTCCAGTGCGTGAGCGCCTCCGTGCTGAAGTATGACTGCGACGTGGAGAGGCAGTGTCACGGGCACGGGGTGAGTGGGCGAACGCCCTTCCTAACCAGCGCCAAGCGTGCAAGGTTTGATCTGGCGGGCAGTATCTCTGCGTGAGGTCCTCTGACACCTCGGTTACAAGAAGACTGAGATTTTTAAAGCCAACGACTGTGCAAATGTGGAAACGGACTTTTTAAATCACGGGTCCCGGTTTGCGCCCAGTGCGCTGTAACCGTGTTTATTCAGTAGTGTCTGTATACGAGTCCTTTTCGCACCTGGGAAGTCTTCTGCCCCCCTCTCTTTAAGGCTCCAACTAACGTGGAATAAAACAATCACAATGCTAGGTGCAGTGATTAAAAAAAAATTCTGTGGGGTTCTTGAGGATGAGTTTTTGCTATAGAAAGCTGCTTTTTGGTACTGTTAATAAGAAAAGCGCCTCTAACTTCAGCCCAATTTTTGCTGAATGTTATCTAAGTTGAGAAATATTTTTAAATGGTGGATAGCAACTTAGTTTTTCTGTTTTGTTTAACTGTAAAACTCTCTATAAAATGTGTCTGGGCAAGAGAGCCTATGACAGTATCAAAAAATAATCATTGACAGGAGTTCTTAAGGTGGTATTTTTTTGCCAGGCAAGAACAACTCCCAATTCCAGAATTGCTAATGTAATCTGAAACTCTGCGTCTCACAAAAAAAAAAAAAAGCAGCTATGTTCTTTAAGCCGTTGGGATAGCTAATCTTTGGAAGCTCATCCTGAACAATGCTGTGCTTGCTCAGTCATGTGAAATCTTGAGATGCCTGGCCAAGGACTGTTTGGAATTGACGTGGGAGATACCGGCTAAAGTTCCCCGGGCTGAGTGATACGGAAGGGACAGAATGGGCGGTCAGGGCTACTGTGTGCTGCTTTTAATACGTGGAAACCTGTTACCAAATGGGCCTTGCTGTGATGTTTGTGCTGTTTAACTGCAGGTGTGCAACAACAACAGGAACTGTCACTGTGAAGCGGGCTGGGCCCCTCCGTTCTGTGACACCAAGGGCTACGGGGGGAGCCTGGACAGTGGCCCCACTTACAACGGCAAGTAGCTGCGAGGCAGCCCCAGCGCGGGGGCTCGTCTCCTCTGGTCCCTGCAGGGGGCCTGGGCACCCACAGCGCCCTGGGGACTGACACCGGGGTGGGCTGGGACAAGGCGTGCTGACCAGCCGCTGTTTATTAATGTGTATTATGGGAGCGCAGGCAGCACGCTTCGTTTGGTAATAAATACCAGTGTAGTCCCTGCCCCAGCCAACTCGGGGCACAGAAGCCAGGTAGGCAGTGAAGGATCTGGGGGGTACAGAGGTTTGTGACACTGGGTTGTTCACAGGCTCTCCGTTTGCTTTTTGTCCTGGGGGGAGAAAAGATGGGTGGGGGAGGGAATTTTGTGGGTTTTTCCCCAGGAAAGGTACTGGGTCGGTGTTTGACGTGGCGGGGTGGTGTATGTATGTACTTGGAAGACAGATGTGTCTGTGTTCGAATGTGAAGAGTGGGGAAATGGTGCCCGGGGCGGGGGAGCACAACTCCTGCACCTCAGAAGGCAAACTGGAAGAGGCTGTGGAGCTTACTCTTCTCGCTGACAGTCTGAAGATGAAATAGGAAGCCAAATCCAAGCTGTAATTTGGAGAGAACTTGTGCAATGCCCGTGTGGATTGTATGAAGATGGGATGTAGTCCCTTCTGTGAGCTGCAAGAGTGATCTTGAAGGCTGTTCTTCAGAAGGTGGTGTGGGTTTTGGGGCAGGCTAGACACTCTGTTGATGCAGTAACAGACTGGAGAATCACATTGGAGAGTGGACAGATGCCTCAAATCATCAGACAAAAAAAGGGAAAGGGGTTTGTTGTGCAGCGTGCAGTGGAGACATGTGCTGCATTTAGAAATGTAGAGATTGTTAAGAACCCGAGTTCTTTGCCTACTACAGACAATGGTAGGAGAAGGTTTAGGGTCAGACCAAAGGGCAGAAGCTGTTTTTGTCTCTCAGCTGAGCTCCTAAGATCTTCACAGTGATGTAGTGGAAGAAAAACTATGTATTGATCTAGTAATTCAATATGCCGTTAGAGCCCAGGGTATCATGGCACGTACAGTTCTTTCATCTTTGATTAGACAGTCCCTGTGAAAAGATATTCAGAAAATAATACGTTTGGGCATATCTTGCAGCCTTGCTAAATTCTTCAGTTTTTTATTCTATGAAAAATGGAAAATAGTTGTAGAACCAATCCTACCAAAAAGTCACTGCAACGACGAGTCGAGCGGTGGCAATGCCATGTAATACTTTTTTTTTTTTTCTTTTTTGTCGTTTTGTCCCCATCAGACAAAGACACCTCGCTGAGAAATGGGCTGCTGGTATTTTTTTTCCTGGTCCTCCCACTCCTTGTAGCTGCTGGTCTGGCATTTGCAAAAAGAGACAGGCTGAAGCGATGCTATAGAAGATTAATGTCACGCTGCCACTCGTAAGTATAGTCTCCGTTTTACCTTCTCTTCTGCCCTTTTGAAGAAGTCTGTAGACTTTGTTTATGCAAGCCAGTACCAAAGTATGGAGGCATATTCCAGTCCCAGGCAAAGGCCTCTGCATCAAATGGTGCAGGAAGCTTGCCCTGAGCAAGGACAGAAAAGATAAATTCATCTTAAATTGAGGGAGCAGAAAACTTTCTTTTTACCGTTATGTTTGTTATGCATTGGTGATGGGGCTTTGATTTTTAGGTCCCATCTTCAATATAAAGTAGCAAAATGAAGCTGTCACAGTCCTAAACAGAAAAAGGGTTAAGTTTTTTATTAGCTATGTGGCAAATGCAATCTTCCTGACGTTTGGTACATGCTAAGGTGGTATAAATCAATCTAAGGGGTTTGAAGTGCTTGGATTCACAGCCTGCGTAGCCATACGCTCACACCGCCCGTCTCGGCTGTGTTTCAGGTCACTTCAGTCGCCACCTCCCAGAGCGGACGCCGAGCCGAGAGATTACCGCCACCGAGGCTTTTCACACGGCATGCCTTACGCTCCGAGAGGGGTTCCCATGGTAGGAATGATCCACTTCTCATCACTTTATTTGTTACCTGTTACTCCGAAGTAGCAGATGAAGGCCCTTAATATCATTTTTGCCTTAATAAAAGCTTCAAAGTGACTTCATTTTTTCACTTCTGCCAAGCGGGTTTTCTCTTTGCTACGAGGCAAAGAGAAGAATTGTTTCCTAAGGGGCGCAGGGGGGAACTCCTCAGTTTCCCACTGTTTAAGTGTTTTTACGGGCTGTGCTTGGCTTGACACGCAGTTTACCTGCTCTGCCACCCCTTCCCCTGAGCCCCCCACCCCAGCCGAGGAGGGCAGCGGTCCTTGCCAGCGCCCCAGCCCCGCTCCTTTGCAGACCGGTCGCCTCCCTGCATAGCCAAAGCACACTTGCGGAACAAATCAAACGCTTCTTGCCATCAGCCTATCTGTTTTTTCCAAAATATAGTACTTCTCAGACTGCTGTTGCTTCTTTCTGCTGAGTTTCTCAGAAGGAAAGAGCAACTCTGACATTTCCGGGTTTGTTCGCAAGTGGCCTTAAATGCCACTTAACTAACGAAGCGAATGTTTTGATTCCTGAAGTGCAAATTTGTGAACGCTCTCATTTTGTTTTCTTCGTAGGATATGGAACCAAATACCTTTCCCGTTCCGTCTTACCCCGTTAACCAGCATCCCCAGCAGGCTTACCACCAGTCTTACTACCCAGCTCCGCAGTACCAGGCACCACAGCCACAGAAGCTGCCCACAAGGTTGGTCAAGTTACTGCAAAGAACTATTGGCAGTTGCGCTGATATATATAGAGATTGTCATTGCCTTCATCTCTGTAAGCATTAGGGTATTTCATCACGTATTATATGCAAGCAGGACTGACCTTTTATTGAAAGAAGTTTCTCCTTCATTTCACGCCGTGGATCTGAAGTGCTATTACCCTTAGCATTCATTTCGCACACTGTCAGGGCTCCGTGTTGATTAACAGGTTTCCGAGTGCTTTTCTGGGGCCAGATTAGCCCCGCGTACAGGTGAACAAAACGCTTCTCAAAATAGGCAGTTTAAAAAGAAACCACTCAAAAATCTGTCGTTTCACTGATTCGTGAGTGTTATTGCTAAGTATAGGATCACTTCTCATTAACTTTGAAGAGAAAGTTTTCCTTTATTTTTCATTTTACTTTTTAATTGCATTTCTAAGGTGTAATGCCCATGCCATAAAACGTGCGTGTCCAGAAAGTGCAAGGTGTTGAGAGGGAGTACATCAAAATAGCTTGTGTTGGTGGGAAACTCGTGGAGGTCTCTTAGATTATTCTGGGGGAAATGGTGTGTTAACAAAGCAAGGATCCCTGAGGATTTCAGGCAGTGGAAAGCAGAGTCTGACCGTGGCGCGCTGGAATGAGTCCCCAGTGTGGAAGCAGCGTGGCTGGCCAGGGCCAGTCTCCGCAGCGGCCACGGTGCCGGTGCCAGGTGAGAGGGACGTGCGTGGTGATGGAGCCACCAGGACTGACCACAGCTTCTCTGTCCCCTTGCAGGCCGCCGCCTCCGCAGCAGAAGTACGCACCTCAGGGACCTGCTCCATCACAGCAAAAATGTTTACCTCAGGGACAGTATTTTCCTTCTCGACCCGCACCTTTGCCCCCCAAATAGCTCTGGGCTTCTCTGGGCCCTTCCCGTGAGCTGACCTGTTCACTGAGACAGAGCGGAAGCTGCAGTTACCCTTCTTGCATTGCGTGGCCCGTGGAAATCCCAGAAAGCCTTCCTTCTGCAGCCTGGGATAAGGCAAATGAGATATCGAAACAAGGAATGTAAAACTTTAAACTAAATACCTCTACCAAAGCTACAGGAACTGAAAACATCCAACGCGCTCTTAGATCTGAGTAGTGTGGCTTTGTGAACTGCGGCAGGGCTGGCCGGCTGGAGCGGAGCAGCCTGCAGTTAAATCATCTTTAAATACAGCACTTGGGAGTTGCTTCTGGTTTCCCCATTTCTGCCGTGAGCCCTAACAATGACATTGTCTGATTCGTTGTCGTCTTTCTAAACGTACAGTGAAGAATTGAAGTAACCCATGTCGTTTTCAAAACAAGGAGATCTGGCCAATTACTTCAGAATTATTTTGCATGGACTGGAAGATGTTTTCCATTTACGCATTACTGGCACAAGTGAAATAAGGTATTAGTGTACTTTTTCAGAGGAAGATAAATATATTGTAAACATGTTTATGCATGTATATATGTTTATTGGTGTGTAATAATGCACTTAAATTCTTACTTTCATGCTGACTGACACTAAGCTGTGCTATACAAGCACCAAGTTTAATGGTTTTAAATTAGTAATTGTGAGTTGCTAAATGAGAATCCTGTACTAATTTCCACTAATATCATGAGCTACAAGACAAGGAACTGCTGGAGAGAGTCCAGTGGTGGGCTGCGGAGATGCTCAGGGGAGTGGAGCATCTCTGAAGAGGGAAGGCTGGGAGACCTGGGGCTGTTCCGCCTGGAGAAGAGCAGACAGAGGGATCTCATTGGTGCTGATCAGTATCTGAAGGGCGGGTGTCACGAGGATGGGGCCAGACTCTTCTCAGTGGTGCCCAGAGACAGGACGAGGGGCAACGGGCACAAACTGGAACACGGGAAGTTCTGCCTGAAGATAAGGAAACACTTCTTTCCTTGGAGGGTGGCAGAGCGCTGGCACAGGCTGCCCAGAGAGGCTGTGGAGTCTCCTTCTCTGGAGACATTCCCAACCCGCCTGGACGCCATCCCGTGCAGGCTGCTCTGGGTGATCCCGCTCTGGCAGCGGGTCGGACCAGATGGTCTCCAGAGGTCCCTGCCGACCCCGACCATTCTGTGATTCTGTGACTGGGCAATGAACATAAAGGTACGAAAAGACATGGCCATACTTTGGTTTTAAGAAAAATGGGGGGTTCTTAGGTTTTAATTTGGGTCTAAAGACTGATTTAACAGTCCCTGCAGAACATTAACAAGCAAAAAAATGTCTCTGCCTAGACCCACCTGGGCTTCTCTGAGCACTTTAAACAGGAACTGTTGGCTAACACAGACTCTTCACCGAATCCTCGAACCTCTTTAGTGTCAGTCAGGATGCTCGCGGGCTAACTTGCGTTAGATTGGGCTGCCACCCATTTCTACGCCGCTGACTAAACTAGATTTCGGAACTCTTTCTGCCAAGGGGTGTTTAGCATTTGGTGTGCAGGCCAAGGAGAGCTGTTAATTGTGGTACTGTTGTGCCCTGGGTAGAAACTGGGGGCTGGTGGTCACAAATAGAAATCTGTTGCACAGACTTGCTAAAAGTGAACTAAGTACTGAAAAGAGCGCTTGGCTTTTTCACTTTGTGCTAGCCACCGAGTACAAACTCAAATCTGTAAAATCCCCCATAATATTGCCCCCCAAAATCTTTTCCTCTGTATATACTTATATAAATATATATATAGTGTTTGCATTTTGCAGTAATAAAATACTTGAACTCCTGTGGTTTCCCATAAACTTAGACTAAGATTTATAACACTATTAAAATAGGTAAAACGTCACCTAGAATATCACCAAACGTATTTGTGGGGGTCTTCTGTTTGGTCCGAGATAATCACTTCCTATTTTTTGTTGTATTCTGCTCAGTTTGGGCTGTCTGTAGCGACTGGCTTTGCAGCCGGAGCAGGCAGATGCTGTGGGAGCCTCTCCAGCAGCTCCCGGCTCGCCTGGGCCAGCTCGGAGGGTGGGGAGGAGAGGAGGGAATCCAGGGAATGAAGTCATCTGGGAGAGAGAGAGACGTACTTCGTTGTATTTGAAGCTGTATGTGTGAACTAAAACTATGCTGAAAATGGTGCCTTTTAATAGATAAGAGTTTTTATACTTCCAGTGTGCACGTTAGCAATATTTGCCGGGTGGTGGTGTAGGGCAGCGAACGCGCGGTTTTCAGAAGCGATCCTGCGGCAAGGAAATAGCTCCAATTTCACGTGTGTTGGACATTGAAGATGACTACTGACTTTGTTTTTTAAAGTGTACGCTTATCCCTGTCACCCGAGGAGGGCTGGAGAAAGCGGAGGCCGTATCCGTGTCCGACACGTGTTTAGACCTTTGTCCTCAGCAGAACCGTCCCCACCGCGTGCGGCGACGCGCGTCGCTCCTGTACCGTCGGGCTCTGGCGAAAGGGCTGTTACCGACCCCCTTTGTAAGAATCAAACGAGCAATAAAGATGCCGGTTTTGTACAAGGCGCTCGCTCTCCTCCGCCTCTGCTTTGCGGTGCGGGTGAAGCCGTTACCGGCCGGTGGGGCCGTTACTGGCCGGGCGATGGGGCCGTGCTGGGTGCTGCTGCTGCCGCTGCTGCTGGGTGAGTCCAGGCCGGTCCCCCCTGGCCCCGCAGCCACCCCGTCTCACCGGGACCAGGCTGGGCACTGTGGGTCTGTCCCTTGCAGGCTCGCCGGTGCCGGCCACGGTCACGGTCCCGCTGCGGCTGCCCACAAATGCGACGGGAGAGATGGTAGCTCGGGGGACAGGGCGGTTTGGGTGTCTTGGGGGGCACGGAGGGGACGGGGGGACACACACAGTGCTGGCAGCTGTAACGGAGGCACCGCAGCGGTGCTGCCAGCACGGCAAAGGCTGCCTGTGCGGCGAGGGAGCGCTGAGCTCTCGTGCTTGCCGTCGCACCGTGCTTTCCAGAGCCCTCATTCCTAATTCTCCTCCTCTGCTTTTCCGCATGCGCAAGGACACGGTGTCCTACGTCGTCGGGATTGAGGGGAGGCCATACACCATCCACCTGCAGCAGCAGTAAGTTGGCCTTGGCGCTGCCTCGGCTGGTGGCCGCGTGCTCAGCCGCGGCACGGGACACTGTGGGGCCATCCCTGCCCGTGGCCCTTTGCGCTGCCGCGGCTCCCTTGGGATTTTCCCCATCTCTGCGGCTGCCGGGATCGTGCCCCGCTGCAGGCACGTCCCAGAGCCGCAGGGGGAAGGTGCGCGTGTGCCAGGTGCCGAGCGCTGCGGGGGGTTTGATGGGGATTTGTTCCCATGAGCCAGCGGGTTCTGGATCTGCCAGTGCAATGGTGCCGGCTGCAGGACCTGGAATCAGCTCAGGAAACTCCGGGTAAGACCATTTCAGTTGCATTTATGGAGGATTTTACTGTTTTTCTCTTCTAGATTCTTTATATCTGATGACTTCAGGATTTACACGTACGACAAGAATGGATCTCTGCGCTCTGGCTCGCCCCGTATCAAGGTAGCGGTGACCCGCGTGGCGTTTCTGGTTGTGCCTCGCGCCAGGGCGCCGCGCTGGGCCGTATTTTGGGGGAAGTCCCTGGTTACCACGGGGGAGCCGCGCTTCCTCTGCTTCTCCGCATTTTTGCTTCCTAATCACCGCAGGAGATGCTGGGGCCAAATGTAAAGTCATCCTTGCAGACGTGTTGTCAGATTCACGTTTGTGCAGGTTTTTGGAGTCCCTGGGTTTGCTGGGTTCAAAGCGATAATCCCGTCTGTGGGTCCTGGTCCTTCCGGGGGGACCCGGAGAGCCCCTACACCCAGCAGCGCGGCTCAGGGCAGGGTGGTTCCTTACCGGGAGGGTGCCGCGTCCTCGCATTGGGATTTGGTTTTAACGACCTGAGCCAAAGAAAGATTGTCCGCGATGTCCTTGTGCCATCACCGTCATGGCCACGGAAGGGGCACCCTCTCCTCTGTCGTGACGCAGGGAGGCTGCCGCTACCGGGGGTACGTCGAGGGCTTCCCCAGCTCGGCAGTGACGCTCGGCACCTGCGCGGGGCTCAGGTAACCACCCGCTGCCTCCCCGCGCCGCGATGCCCGTTAGTGCCGGCGCTGCCGGAACCCCGTCGGTGGCAAATGGCCGGTGACAAATGACGCGCCGTCGCTGTGACAGGGGCTTGCTGCAGTTCGAGAACGTCAGCTACGGGATCGAGCCCCTGGGTTATTCTCCTGCCTTCGAGCACTTGGTGTATCGCCTGAGTGAGGAGAAGACGGCGGGTCCCCCCCTGGCCACTGCCTCCCCCGAGGGAGCACCGGGCGGGCCGACAGCAGAGCGGGCGCCAGGCGAAGCGCGTGGAGGCGACGCAGTGAGTGGGCGTCTGTTCCCGCCGCGGCGCTGGTGTCGCCGCCACGTGAGGGGGGGTCCGATCCTGTGGGACGCTTTGGCTGGTGTTGTCTGGAGGGACAGAGGTGGGGGGATGTTTAGGAGTGCCCGTGCTTGCGATGGATCGCGACTCACCTAGTGCCTAATGAAAGGCACCGCCACGGCTACAAGATTTATTCACGGTTTGTGACCATAGCAGTACTTCTCCCCCCGGTTTGCAGACGGCTGGCAGCGATGTGCTGGCCGCTCCGGCCACCAGGCTCACGTGAGTGTCCCCAGGCCCCCGTGTCCGTCTTAGCCAAGTGCCAACGTTCCTAGCGAAAGACTTCGGGTTGTCCCAGGTGTTAATGCATGGCTTCTGCTTTCTGCTTGAAAACAAACCCAGCAGATCGTCGTGCCTCGTGGAGGGTTTAGTGTCTCAGAAAAGTCAGCATTTCTTACACCTCACGGCTGAATTAGTGAAATGATTTATTAATGGTGAACAATATATTTTTTTCCAGTCAGTGTCCAGCTACCAGAGAGAGATGGCGCTCCACATGATCTTGGAAAGGGCTTTGGTGAGTCTGTGTTGCTCAGTTCCTGCTCCCTGTGTGTTTTCTCTGCCCTTGCTCAAGCTGCCATAAAGCTTCACCCTGGTCGCCTGCGTGGTCCTGCCAGGCTCTGCGCCCTGTGGCCATGTCGCGGTGGCTAGAAGCCACTCTGAGAACGACTGGAGTAACCCCGTGTGGCAAATAACCTAGATGGACTCTCGTGTCATTTTTCAGTTCAACCACCTGGGTGCAGACGAGTATGTTGTGACACAGAAGATAGTCCAGGTCTCCAGCTTGCTCAACAGTGTAAGTTTTTCCTGATTTTTATGTACCAAGCTGAAAATTCTGAGGGCTTATTTCAGCCTGCTAACGGACAGGTATCGGTATGATTTATCTAATTTTGGAGAAAATAATAATTAAATGTGCTTTCTGGGCACACTGAAACTTCCAGATGTTCAGGTCTCTCAACCTGACGGTTATGCTGTCCGCCATGGAGATCTGGCTGGAGAACAGTGCCTTGGAGACAACGGGGGATGGAGAGGAAGTGCTGGCGCGGCTGCTGGCGTGGAGGCAGACCAGCACCTCTCTGCAGCCCCACCACGTGCCGTGTCTGCTCCTGTAAGAATAAACTACTGTCATTATTTGAGAGCAGACAGTAACAACCTGCTGGATGCACATAGTTTTGAAAATGAGCATTCGCTGTGACTGTGATGCCTCTTGTAAAAATGACGTGAGAGCACGGCGGGGCGTTGCAAACACGAAGCGGGATGCACCGGCTCTGGACAGGGCTGGCAGCGAGGGGGTGTCCCGGGCTGGACGGCGGGTGAGTGTCCCTGTGTTCCAGGTACAGGGACCGAGCGGCGTTCGTGGGCGCAACGGCTCCGGGGAAGGCGTGTGAGAGAGACGCCACTGGTGCGGTGGCCATGGTACGGTGACGCCTGTGCCCCACCAGCCCACCCGTCCCTGAAGCGGGAGTTCCCCCACGGGCGACAGCCACCGGCGATGGGATCCGCCGGGATCTCCGCCGGGAAAGTGCAGCCGCAGCAGCCCTGCTCTCTCCTCCCTCTAGTACCAAGAGGCCGCGACGCTGGAGTCCTTCTCCGTCCTCCTGGCCCAGCTGCTGGGGCGCAGCCTGGGCATAAGCTACGACCACCCCCAGGGCTGCCGCTGCCCCGGCAGCATCTGCCTCATGAGCCCAGAGGCGCTGTGAGTGCTGGTCCCGTCCCGTCCCATCCCATCCTGTCCCGTCCCGCTGCAGGGGCTGCGGTGGCCGGGGCAGACGTGGTGGGTGGGCAGGGTGTCCTCTCATCGGGGCGTCCTGGGCGCGTTTTGCTTAGGCTGGGCAAGATCCATCCCTATTCCAGGTTTTAGTGTTTAGAAATGGAATGTCTGGGAATCTGAATTAATTTCTCATCGCCGTAAAGGCGGTGACCATTAGCTTTGCGAGCGGGCATTGCCTGCGGACTGGCCACGTGGTGGCCGCGGACCTCAAACGCTTCTGGTCTTTGAGAACGTCGGGGTGAGCGGTCAGCGCAGCCGAGCGGATTCTGCTGGCGGGGGAAATGCTCCCCCCAAGCCCAAGGAGCTGCGTTTATATCCGTGTGTGCGCAGACGTGCGTAGGTGTGTGTACACGTGGGTAGGTACCAGCATCAGGAGATCAGTGAACCTGAATTTCAGTTCAGATTTGATTTTGTTAGTGCAGGGAAAAGAATAGCCAATGAGAAAACAGGAGTTAAAATAAAAATATGTTCCAATTACTAGAATTCCTGAGACATTTTGGCCTTCCATTTTATTATCTCAGCCCTTAAAAAATGCGGCGTTTGTGTTAGTGAATATTTTTGAGAAGTAATAGTTGTACTTGCTTTAAATGGGAAAGCGTGCTCTTGCAGCGCTTCTGCCGCTGTTATTAGTCACACGTGATTTGAGTTGAGTTTCACAAAGCAATCGCATGTTGAATGTACTTTAAAATAGCATATCTAGAGTGATGGCCTAAAAGGAACTTGAGACATTGTGAGGAAAAAAAATTGAGTTGTTCTTACTACAGGAATGATAAAGTATAAATTAGTGATTTGACTTGAGAAACGGGCAGGGTTTTTTTTCAAAAGCAAGATGCTTCTGAACACATCTCAATCTCTGTAAAGTATTGTAAAATCAGGTGTGGCAAGTGAACTGAAAGGCACCACGGGGACCACGGTGCCTCGTGCCAGCCCCTCGGCAAGCACTTGAATTGCACGGAGATTCGGAGAGCGCGAAGAGGGGCAGATGTGTCAACACCTAAAGGGCTGATTGCTTTCTTTTAGAGGCTTCAGTGGGTCAAAAGCCTTCAGCAGCTGCAGCATCAGGGACTTTAAAACCTTCCTGAAGCAGAACGGGGAGTGCCCTTTCCTCGGACCCGCTCAGCGCCAGCCTTCCTACCGCGCGGCCGTCTGCGGCAACGGCGCGGTGGAGCACGGCGAGGAGTGCGACTGCGGGGCGGCAGAGGTGGGTGCGGTGCTCCGGTGGAGGGTCCTGGGAGCGCTCCCAGGTGCCACATGGAGCATCGCCGTGGCACCAGGCAGAAAGGCAGCGCCACTGCTCTTCCCTCGGCGCCCCCGAGGAACGCGCGTTGTCTGGCGGAGGGGGCTGGGGGCGAGCAGTCCTGCCGATGGGGGAATTTGCAGCAAATAACAGTTTCCGGTGTGTTTGCAGGCCTGCGCGTCGGACGCGTGCTGTACTCCCCAGTGTACCTTCAAGTCAGGTGTGAAGTGCTCCTTGGGATTATGCTGTGAGAACTGCCAGGTAAGGTGTGGGAAGGGCGTTCTCAAACCTCGGAGCAGTAGCAGCTTCTGGAGTAGCGTGACCAACCTGGTTGTGCTGGCTGGGCATCTCCAGAAAACTTCACTCCGAGGCCGAGCGCCTCCGAGCTGCTCCGGAGGGACCCGGGATGCGTCTTGGGACGGCACCGGGAAGGGGCTGTGTGGACGTGGGAGGGGAGCACGCCGGTGGGTGCGGAAGGCTGGAGAGAAGAGCCCGCTCTCCATCTCCTCCGCCAGTTCAAGCAGAAAAACGCGCGGTGCCGCCCCCGCGCCGACGCGCAGTGTGACCTGGAGGAGTTCTGCAACGGGTCCTCCGCGTCCTGCCCGCCCGACCTCCACGTGCAGGACGGGCACGGCTGCGAGCGCGGCACCGGCTACTGCTACAAGGGACGCTGCCAGTCTCCGGACCTGCAGTGCCGGGAGCTCTACGGGAGAGGTAACGGGCTGCTCTGTGGTCACCAGCACACACGGGGAGCTCCGGGGCTGGTCCAGGGCAGAAGGTGGCATCCGAGCAGGATGGGTGCCCACCCTCTCCCTCGCGTGGAAGCCAGAGACTGCCGGGAGCATGCGCCGTAGGGAAGGGCAGAGGAGACGGCAGCACAGATGTCCCACGCTTGCGGAGAGGGGAAGGGAACAGGCCATCTGCGGAGGGTGGCAGTTTCCGTGGGATTTCGGGCTGGCGCAGCCGGTCGTGCGCCCATCCCTGCCTCCTCAGAGAGGAACGGGCCGGAAACACACCCTGATGCCGTTGTGGAAGGTGTTTTGGACTGGTTTCCACTGTCCATGAGACCCGTCCCGCGACCCAAACAGGGGCGGAAAAGTGAGAGGCGACAGAGGTGTCTTAGTCTGTGTCACCCTCAGTGGTAACCAGTATTATTTCTAAACTTCCAGGTGCAAAAAATGCTCCTTTGGCCTGTTACGAAGAAGTCAACGGCCAGCAGGACAGGTTTGGACACTGTGGCAACCACCCGAAGCACGGCTACCAGCCCTGTTCCTGGATGTAGGTTTCAAGGGAATGCAAAGTGTTGGATTGGGAATCTATATTTAATTTGTGCTTCTCTTTATTGTCGAGGCGAAGTAATAACCTGTGAGAAGTTGCCTTCAGTATGTTTTTCTTCTGCTGGGCAGAACTGACTTGCAGTATGCGCTCTCAGTGTCCTTTAGAGAAACAGTGGTGTGGGAAACCGGAGACTTCAGCACACACCTAATTCTGCGAGTGTTTCATGTTCTGGTTCGTGGGACAGCTGCTCCCCTGGTATCGAGGATTCAACTCTTCTCAAATGTCACCTGCTTATGTTTTTATTTTGCCTAAATCCCCCTCCCCAGGTTGTGCACCTCAACACCTCCAGCACCGTGATCAATCAGATGCTGAGTCCGCTGTTCTAATTTATTGTGCTAATGATTTTTTTAGGAACTTGGAATGTGGAAAGTTAGTGTGTATATTCCCAAATCGTGTTCCCTTCACAAAAGTCAAGGGTGCCGTAATTTATACTCAAGTGCGAGAACATCTGTGCGTGTCTCTTGATTTTATGGGCGGACCCACGGTGCTAGACCCTCTCCTGGTGAAAGACGGCACAAAATGTGGTCCCGGAAAGGTAAGAAATACTGCACGTGCATCTGGCGATGGCATATAATGACCACAACCACAACAGTTTTAGAAATAGTTGCCATTTTGCTGTATGCGTTAAAGGTGGTTTATACTTATGTTTTTAATAATTAGCACCTGTGCTGTTGACTTGCAATCATCCTTTAGGGCTAGGAATCCTTTTTAGAGTTATGGCAAGTATGGTAAAAGGTGAAAGGTGATGAAAAAATGCCCAGCAGGATTTTTTTTTCCTTTTGGTCTCTCAGGTCTGTATGAATGGCACGTGCCAGCCGCATTCTGTCCTGGAGTACGACTGCAACGTGCAGGAAAAATGCCACGGGCACGGAGTAAGTAACAGCAATGCCGTTAAGTCGGTGTTCCTGGTTTGATGAATGTTGCTGAAGAGGAGAGAGCGGTTCCGGTAAAATGCCCACTTACTAACTTACTTCTGTCCCAAGTGGAAAATAAGTCAGCTAAAGGGGTTTGGAGTATTTGTTCATCTAGATTAGTAGAAAATTGAAACAGCGTGTCTAGAGAGGATTTAACCACGCGTAATGGCCGTAGTGCTGGGAACGCTCCGTGAGGCAGCGCGGTGGGAGCACGGGGAAGGCGAGGGGGGCTCTGGCACGGTGGGCTTGCGGGGTGGGAGCAGGGTGTGCGGGAAAGCAGCAATCCCAGCGGAGATGGAGCACGGGTCCTCGCTGGGGGTTTTTACAATGAGCGATGTTTTCTGCCCGCCCTGCTGTTGGCAGGTGTGCAATAACAAGAAGAACTGCCACTGCGATCCGGGCTGGAGCCCCCCACAGTGCAAGACCCGAGGGTCCTCCGTAGGCGGAAGCATCGACAGCGCGCTGGGCGCTGGTGAGTGGCGCAGCTGGGCTCTGGCTGCCCCGTGGTTTTAGCGCCTTCCCCGGGGCTGCACCTTCGCTTCTCTCCCCAGGCGCTATCGCAAAAACCTCCGCCCCGGCTGTGCTGAGGAACCGGCTGCTGCTCAGCTTCGGCGGCGTCTTCCTCGCCCTGGTCTGTGCTTCCGTCGTGACCGTGCAGTGGAGGCGGCTGAAAAGGGTCTGCGCCGGGAGGGGATCACAGGCGGGTGGGTAAGTTGATAGAAGTTAATGCAAATCCTTTGGTCTGGCTGCGGGAGCCGGGCAGGGAGCACGGAATTACTGTAGAAGTTGGCAAGTGGGAATTACAACCCAGGCAGAGCTGGGAAAGCAGTGCTTGGGAAAGAGTGACTGTTTGCTGGTAAAATGGGAACTGTTTGTGTCATCCGGGGAAGAAACCAGCAAACAGGTGTCTAAAATTTACAAACGTAGGAGAAGCAAAACTAAGGGTGGGTTTCACAGCACCACGCATGTTGTCTGTGTGCAAGAGTCAGAGGAAACAGGTTTTCTGTTTGCTAATTCCTGTGGAAAGTGAAGTGTAAAAGGGGGAAAGTAGGAGAGAGGGGAAGCTGTGGGGCCCCACGGACATGGAGAGGGGCAGCACGGCCTGGACGATGCGGAGGAGGAGAGCGGTGGGAGTGCGGGAAGCCGGGCTGGGGCAGGACATCGGGGCTGAGGCACTGCTCTGGGTCTCCACAGCTCCGCCGCCGAGGGGGGCAGCGACAGCCAGGACATGGACTTGGAGCCAGACACGGAGCCGGACACGAACACCGGGCCGGGGCCGTGGCGTGGGCACTAATAAAGGTGTTGGAGGGGGCCATGTGTCCGCGTGGCTGTGCTGCGCTCAGAGCATCCCGCCGAGCCCCCCGCGGATGGGGGACACACACCGGGCTGTCCCAGTGCTAGGGCCGCAGGGTCCCTTCCAGCCTCATTTCATTCGTCTCCAGCCAGCACGAACCCCACTGGCATTGACCCTGCAACGGGCAGGGAGTTTTGCTCCTGTGCAGTGCCATGAGGTCGGAATCCCCAGACCCTCACTGCAAGGGGGTCTGGCCACCCTCCACGCACCCCCGTCTGCTCTGCCCCCCTGGGCGCGGGGGCGTGCAGAGAGCGCTGCCAGCACGCCGTGCACGACTGCCGGTTAAAACCCTCATTATGGCCTTGCACTTGGTTTGGCACTGGGAATTTAATGACAACGTGGGCTCCTGTTCAGCCATCGGGGCAGCTCACCGGGAATGCAGACAAACCCTGAAGTGACATGCAGGATGCAGCAGCTTCACTCCCTGCCCTGCAGTGCTTGCTGCTGCAGCAGCCACTTCGGATGTGGCTCCGTTAATTTATTTTGGCTGTGCTGGGTGTATCGCCAGCACCCACATCAGCAGCACCTCATGCGGGCACGGGGCTGAGGACACAGTTGGTGCCTGATGTGGCACGTAGCAGTCCCGCAGGGACAAAGCTCCCTGGGCCCCTGGGGGTGTCACACAGCGCCTGGCAGGACCTGCAGGCAGTTCCTAGAGCCACCCACACCGGTTTGCCCTGCCGGGGCCGTACCTGGTGCCCACGGTAGCTGTGGGGCCATGCTGCAGCGTGGGGGCTGTGCTGCGCTCACGGCGGTCCCGGGCTCCCCAGCCTCCAGGGAGACGTGGCTGGTCCCCAGTTCTCGCGCGGTTCCTGCAGACCAAGTGCAGGACACGAGTCCGGCGTTGTCAGGAGCCTGGCAGCGTCCCTGCACTGCCCCCAGCCTCAGGCACCCAGGGCCTCTCTGACGCAGCGTCCCACGGGAGCCTGGATCCCGGCAGCTCCGAGGGGAGGTCCCGTGGGAGAGAGCTCACCGCCCCTGTCCGGAGCGAGGGAGCTTCCCTGAACCTTCCCCATAGGTGGAGGCCCCACGGGGACGGAGATCAATGTGTGCTCCAAGCCAATGCCTTATCGGCAACCTTTAACCGTGTTTGCTCGGACCCTGCGGCCGTGGGGCAGCCGGACCCTGGCTCCCCCCAGGACAAGGTACGCGGCGCTGGCTCAGCACACGGGGGGAGCGCGGCAGCCGAGCCGGAGCACGTCGCAGCCCTGCAGGAGCACCCGGTGATGGAGACCGGCGAGGGCACAGAGGAGACCCCGCTGCCTCTGGCGCTGAGCAGGTTCCAGCTCTCCGAGGAGTACGGCTTCCTTCTTCCCAATCCTCTGGTAGGAGACGGCTGTGCCGCCGCGTCTGTGTGCTACGGGAGACAGAATGCAGAAAAATTAGAGGGGTTGGCGAGCAGCTTTTGGGTTGGGCTTCAATTTAACACCACAACAGTTTATAGAAAGAAAAGAGGAAGGCACACGCTATTTTGGCTTAGACAGTTTCATAGGACAAACCCCTCACTCACTCAGGGCTGGGCTCATCTCCAAGCCCTCTGTTCCCTCCTGCTCCTGTCCCAGCATAGGGTGACCCCCTCCACCCCGGGACAGGCAGGGTCCATCCTCTGCAGCCACCCCCTGAGGGCTGTGCTGGTCCCCAGGGCTGCACCAGTGCAGGACCACCCTGCTGCACCCACCCCGTGGAGCTGCACCGGGGACACGGTCCCCTCTGGTGCCCAAAAGGTGCCGGGGCAGCCCGCCCGGCTCCCAACCCACCTGTCACCCCTAAGCCCCGAGCCTTCTTCCCAGCGCTGGTGGCACCACATTGGCAGTGACCTGTCCCCTCCCTCGGCTGCCGCCTGCCCACCCCGGGATGCCCCAGCCCCCATTTCTCACACCCAGTGACGGTGGCAGCGTGTCCCCCTGGCCCAGCACAGCCATGAAGCCCCCTCTGCCGCGGAGGGGCTGCGCTCCCCAGGCCTGTGCCTGCCTCTTGCCGGGCTCCACGGCCGGCTCTGCTGGCGCCAGGTTTGACCCCTGGACGCGTCTTCTGCCTCGGCCCTGGGCTGCTCAAGGAACGGGGAGAGAAGCGCTGCCGCCGCCGGTCGGTGCCTTTACACCCCCCTCTCGCCGCTCTCTCCCCAGCGTGAGCTGCCGGCGCCCTACGGCCCCTGGATGGAGATCGCCCAGGACCTGCCGCAGCTCATTGCCAGCCGCCAGCTCCGCGCACGAGTTCACCAGGTACTGCGGTCTCTCTGCTGGCTCCAGCACCCGCAAACCTCGGCTGCAGGGAAAAGCAAAGCAGCAGCAAAGCCGTGTCCTGGCGAGGGCTCAGGCCGCAGGACTAACGCCCTGCAAAAGCAACGCCTTGACACGGGCACAGCAGTAACTCCTGCGGCAGATCCCAGGACGCCGCAGCCCGCCGAGGCAGCCAGGGCTGGAGCGTGGCATGCGGTGGCAGGCGAAACCCTCTAGATGTCACGAGAGCCACAGCTCGTCCCAGCCATGCTCCACGCCGAGGGACACAGGCACTCCAGACCCCCCCGTCCCACCCTCCCCGGCCGCAGGAGATGCCTGAGTAAAATCCTGCGGTTTATTGTCAATGCTCACAAGTCAGCAAGCAAATCAATCAGTAACAAATCCTGCAGGGGCGGGAGGGAACGGAGGTTTTTGGGGAGAAGGCAAGGGTCTGTCCCCAGCCGGTGGCGCAGCCCCCCACCATGGGGGGCCCTTGGCATCGCCTGCGGTGCCCCTGGCTCCCAAGGGTCTCTCCGGCAGATGCCGCAGCTGAGCACCCGCCACCTCCGCGGGCGCGAGGAGCTGCACCTGGCACATCTGGTGCTCAGCTTCATCACCATGGGCTACCTCTGGCAGGAGGGCGAGGAGGGCGCCGTGAAGGTAAAAGCAACACCACAGATTCACCTGCTCCTTGGGATCTGGGGGGCTGATGCTCCCCTAGAACGCATCCTGTGGGAGCCAAGTCCCTTTCCTGAGGCTGCGGCAGGAGCGTGACCCCTCCTGGGCACCTTTCACCAGCTGGACAGTCTCCCCATCTTCTCCTGTGCTTTGTGCCCTTCAGGTCCTGCCCCGAAATCTCGCCATCCCCTTCTGGGAGGTGTCACAGGCCCTCGGCCTCCCCCCCATCCTCAGCCATGCGGACTTTGTGTTGGCCAACTGGAGGAGGAAGAACCCCAACGGGTAAATTGGGTTTTTTGGGTCCTTCCTGCAGTCCGGGCAACAGTGATGAGCCCCAGCAGGTCTCATCCAGCACAAGGGTGACACATGGTCCCCAAACCACTCCTCTTCTGCCAAAAACCACTGAAAACCCACCTGGGGCGGTAGGAGGGGGCTGTCTCATGGAGAAGGTCTGGGGAGGGTCTTGCCAGGCAGGGGGGAGCAGCACCCTCTGGGGCTGCCGGCGCTGCAGACATGGGCGCCCAGTGGGGAACTGGGTGCTTCTGGGACCATCCTCCCCCCCAGGGAGCACTTCCCATGGGGCAGCGACTCATTTGTCTCCCATGGATTTATAGCATTTCTTTTTTCTCTCTCTCTCTCCTTTTCTTGTGCATTTGCTGGCAATAACCAAAACGCCTTCAGGCCTCTGGAAATTGAGTAAGTATTTAGGATGCTTATTTATTTCCTAACAGTAGTACTTTTGTTTGAGTTGGCTGCGCGCTCCAGCACTGCGGGGCTCTGCTCAGGTTGAACCTCTCTCTTGATATACGAGCACAACAAAAGCAGCTCGGTTGGTCCCTGGCACGCAAATGCCACTGCAACAGCAGCACAGCACCGTGACTGCAGTGCAACCCTGGGCTGCTCGAGGCCACGCAGCGCCCGGCCAGCGAGGGCCAGACTTTTAGCCCAGCAATCCCATGGGGAGGGTGGCAGATCCCTCAGAACCAGAGTAGCCCCCTCCCCTTCTGCTCTTCCCAGCTCCTTTCTGCCCGGGGTGCAGGAAGGGGAATTGCAGCCAGGAGGGTTTTGCTCCAAGGGCTCAGCGTGGCCTGGGGGGCGCGGGAAGCCCTGACCAAGCGCTCTCCTGACCCCCACGTGCTCGGCCGCTCCGCCGGTCGCCCCTGCAGGAACCTGGACACCATCATCTCGCTGCCCGGGGGAGAGAGCCTGCGAGGCTTCATCCTCGTCACCTTCCTGGTTGAGAAGGCAGCCGTGCCTGGGATTAAGGTAGGGCACCGCTGTGTGAGCCGGCCGGGATGCGTGTGCCTTCCCTCCGTAGCTCTTTGCTTGCCCGGAAAGAACCACGAGGTGCTCCTGTCCCCGGCACGCTTGCTCGGAGGCGAGGGGAGGGGACAGAGCTGGCACGGGTGGCAGCAGGTATCCAGAGCCACTGTACACAGACATCCCATCCCATCCCATCCCATCCCATCCCATCCCATCCCTCTCCTCCCACAGGCGATTCTTGGGGCCATTCGTGCCATCCTGCAGGTGGATGAGGAGACCCTGCACAAAGCCCTGCAGGAGCTGGCAGAGGCCATCGGGGACATGAGCGAGGCTTTGAAACGGATGCACGGTAACGGCGTCCTCGTGCGGAACCCTCGCACGGCTGCGCATGCTTCGGCTCACCACACGCGTCAGTGTAACCGTGCTCGCGTTTGGCCCATAGAGCCTCTCCAGAGGGATGGAGGAGAAGGAAGCAGGAGCAATGCCGGGGAAACTCCGTGCTCCCAGGATGATACAGGGGGTCTGAGCACCCAGGCGGGCCCAGGGCAGAAGTGTGGGGTGGTTTTGGGCTGAGCGGCTCCGAGCACCGACGCTGCCCCGAGGAGCCCGGCCGGGGGACGCGCACTGCGGGAGGGGGCACCGGCACCACGCGCCGCCCGGCCCTCGGATTCAGGCTTGGCTGCGGCAGGGGGATGCGCTGCCACGCGGGAAACGCTGATGCAGAGGGAAATAACTGCCTTTTGCCCACAGTAACGTCGATGATCTGGTTTCTTCCTAGATTATGTAGATCCAGCAGTATTTTACGCTGTGATCCGGATCTTTCTCTCCGGGTAAGCTTGGAGAGAAGCCACCGTGTGGGCAGCTCCTGGGGCCAGGGGGAGCAGGGGATGTGCTGGGAAGGGGCAGCCCGTACGGGGCAGGGGGGCCCCCCAAGGAACCGGCGCTGTGTCCGGCAGCAGTGGCCCGGGGGGTGACGTGGTCCTGTCCCCCTCGTGGGAGGGAGTTCCCAGCGCGGAGCCACAGCCCCCGGGCAAGGATGAGGGCTGGGGTCTGTCACTCCCCTGCCCCCTTCTCTCCATCCCACCCTTCAGCTTAACCCCCGTTGTCTCTGCGCCGCAGCAGCCGTAACCGCAGACACAAACCATCCCCGCGCTTGGGCGACAGCCTCGACAGGAGAAGGCTGATTTCTCCTTACTTTGTACACACAAAGCTACAAAGCCGAGTGGGGTCTCTCCACTCTGCGCGTTGAGGAGACGTCTCTAACAAGCCTCTTGCTGTTGCTCCATCACAATTCCACTAATTTGAAAAAAAACCCACCCCCCAAATACTGCAAAAAGTCAGAAACGCGGCCCTGTGAGCGCAGCACTGCAGGTCTGCCATCCCTCCTCCTCCCTGCAGGGCTGCGAGCATCCCCAGCTGCTCCGCTCCCGGCCTTCCCAGGGGGTTTCTATTTCTGTTTCCCTTCAGCATATCTCAGCATTCCTGAGTCAAAAGGCTCCATATAATCCTGATTAGGTTTCTCTCATTTTTTATCCAAGCTGACCTCGTCTTGATGGGCATCAGCCTGGAAAAACATGCCTTTTAAATTCCCTTCTGCTTATAAGAACTTCCCACTAGTAAAGGTTACTATAAATACATCCCTGGGAGAGCTAAAAATATGACGGTATTTGATAATGAATCTATTTTCTCTGTATTTTGTGCAAAATCTGCCCCAGCAGTCAAACAGCCCTAGCAGCCAGCATTGAAAGCTTCACAAAATGATGCATTCTTCAGAAGGTCAAGAGATATTTTTGTGCCAGGCACATTATCTCTCTGAAATTATAAGTCCGCTCTCCATTTGTGAGCAAGCATTTATCCATTTTTGCCCAACAGGCAGATGAAGCCGGGTGAGTTAAAGGTGTATGGGGGGGGGGCACCAGCGCTGCCTGGTTCCTGGGCTTGCTGAGGACGAGCAGCTTTATGAGAGGGAGGAAATAACATTACAGGCTTGTTCTCTGCTGAAATAAATAAAGGCAGGCCGTCCTGCGCTGCCTTTAAACGCATCAACTCAAGAGTAACAAGAACAGACAGAAATCCAAAGTACAAACTTCAAGGGCTCGGAAGAGCATTTGGGCGACTCTATCTGCCGCAGAGGCAACCCAGCTTCTCCTGATGGCCACCAGGATCTCAAGGAATTCATAGGTTAGATGCTGCTGTCTTACTTTTCCCAGATGAGGAACCCCTCCCCTCTCGCACACCCAAAGCCACTCTGCGGGTGCGAACCAGCGCGCGGCACCTGCCGGAGCTGGGAGCGAGGGGGAGATGGAGGCACAGGGCAGCTCATCCCGGGACATGCCGTGGGGAGCTCACCAGTGCGTGGCAATCCCATGGAACGACCCCCAGCTCATAGGGAAAGGATAATTAAGGATTTCTCCCTGCACCCATGGCCTTGTCGTGCGCCTTGACATAGTGTTTGATTTCCAAGTTTATCTCGCGTTTGAGGACAGCTGCCGAGGCTGAGCGAGGAGGAGGAGGAGGAGGAGGAAGAGACCTGTGGGCTGGTCAGGAAGGTTTCGCTCAATCTTGCCAGCCCAGGGTCCCGTCTCGCAGCCCCCGTGCCTGACCCCTGTGTCTCCCCCCAGCTGGAAAGACAACCCCGCCATGCCGGCCGGGCTCATCTACGAAGGTGTGTGCGACGAGCCCATGGCGTACTCGGGAGGCAGCGCGGCACAGAGCACCATCCTTCACGCTTTTGATGAGTTCCTGGGGATTCGCCACAGCGAGGAGAGCAGTAAGTCACACACTTTCCCTTTTTCCTAAGCAAATAAGGGGTGAGGGCAGAACCGAGCCGGAGTGATTCCCACGGCTGTGCCCGGATCTGCCGGGCGACAGGACACGCACCCACCTCGCGGAGCCCGGCTGGGACGAGGCTCTGCCCGGTTCCTTAGGGAAGACATCTATAAACGAGGCTCTGGCAGGTGCTTCCTCGCTGCTATAAATTCCCAGAGGGACAGACTTTGCTTTTCATGTGTCAACTTTTTACCGAGGTTATAAATAGGACCAGAGACAAGGGAGCAGAGCACGCCAGCATCTTGCCAGAGCTTTAGCTCATCCAGTCACATGGCTTCACGTTAGTCTGGCCCACGACAGAATGTATTTATCAGAAATTAGCAAAACCACTTTAATAGCAAAAAAACACCCCGATGCAAACAACCTGGAACTGAAAGGCAGAGAGCAAGGGCTAAAACCTGCCCTTTAGGGAAAGCCTAATGGAGCATTAACCTGATATGGGGTGTCTTTCTCAATTAACTGGAGGCACCAGGACAGCAGGGCGGGGGGCAGGAGGCTGCGCAGGCTGCTGGTACCACTGAGCGCCGTGGTCCCCACAGACGTCCGGCCCTTTGGAGAGCTTCAGCTTCTTTCTCCCTTTGCTGGTGTCTTGCAGCTGCCTTCCTGCACAGGATGAGGGACTACATGCCCCCGCCCCACCGAGCCTTTGTGGAGGAGATCTGCCGTGCCCCCTCCCTGAAGCAGCACGTCCTCTCCTCCAGAGACGCGCGGCTCCGCGCAGCTTTCAACCGCTGCGTCTCCGCGCTGGCAGACTTCAGGTCCTACCACATCGCCATCGTCACCAAGTACATCGCCATCGCGGCAGCCAAAGCCAAGGCCGGGTGGGCAGAGCAGGGCGACAGGGCTGGCCCCTCCCTGGGGAAGCCCCCGTCTGCGCTGGAGGCCAAAGGGACCGGCGGGTCCCACATCTTCAGCTTCCTGAAGAGCGTCAGGGACTCGACCAGGGAAGGGATGATCCGTGCCTGATGCGCCCTGAGGGTTGGCAAAGCTCTGCTCAAAGCGGCTGTGGGAGGCTGAACTGCTCCGGTGCGTCTGCAGCACGTGAGCCAAAATCTGACCACAGCGACCTTCACCAAAACACCTCCTCTCAGCAGCCCCCTTCCTGCTCGCACCCGCCTGGGATGTGGGGGATACGCTCTGCGTGGCTGAGGGAGGACAGTGCTGCTGCTGCTGCTGCTGCTGCCCCCCAAAAGGCACACAGCGAGTGCAGCATCCTTCCAAGCACCGGGATGGGTACTGCATCCTTCCATGCACTGGGATTGGCACAGCGTCCTTCCATACACTGGGATGGGTACTGCATCCTTCCATACACTGGGATCGGCACAGCATCCTTCCATACACCAGGATGGGCAGAGCATCCTTCCATGCACTGGGATCAGCACAGCATCTTTCCATGCACTGGGATCAGCACAGCATCCTTCCACGGCACTGGGATCAGCACAGCATCCTTCCACGCACCGGGATCAGCACAGCATCTTTCCATGCACTGGGATCAGCACAGCATCCTTCCACGGCACTGGGATCAGCACAGCATCCTTCCACGCACCGGGAAGAGCCGTGTCCATCCAAGCCCGCATGCTGTGTCCCACCAGGCTCGTCCCCCGCGGTCCCCGGGCTCGGGGCTGCCGACACGGCTGGGTCTGTCCCGGTCTGAGCCCAGACCACGACAGGGACTAATAAAGTGGCGATTCCCAAACCCAGCCGCGCTGCCGGGCCCCGCGTCCGTCGCGAAGCCGCGTCCCCGGCCGGCCCGTCGCGACATGCCAGCGCCGCTCCATCGCCAGGGGGCGACAGGAACCCGCTTTTGGCTGCGCCGCCGCCGGGCTCCCGCGAGGGGGGCGCAGGTAACGCAAAACACCAGTCGGGATCGGGGGGGGGGTGTCCCTTACCCAAACCACCACGGCAGTTCCCACCGGAGCCTCGGGCCCGATCCTGGCACAGCTGGTGACGGCCGGTCGGACTCTGGGTGCCCAGGGCCCCACCGTGGCGCGTCTCTGCACAAGGCGGATTTGCCTGCCGGGACGTCGGC
This sequence comes from Chionis minor, assembly GCA_013398295.1. Taxonomy (NCBI): domain Eukaryota; kingdom Metazoa; phylum Chordata; class Aves; order Charadriiformes; family Chionidae; genus Chionis; species Chionis minor. The sequence goes on from VZSF01008858.1 coordinate 113,080, forward strand.
TCCAGGGCTGAGTAACGGGCCGAGCTCGTACGTAGCTGGGTCTGCCACGGTGGCTCACAAACCCCACGAACACTGCTGACAAACACCCCGGTCACGGGGGCGCCGCTGAAGTCCCTCAAACCCAGCCGAGGGGGGAAGCGGACGGGAGGAGTGAGCAGAGCACGTGGGAAAAGGCCGATGCTGGCCCGGCGATGCTGCGTCAGGGCGTAAGGTTTTAGTCTCCATTGCCGGCTTGGTGGCAGCTCCCGATTCATGAAGGGCTGTGGATGTCACAGGGGCAAAGCTGCCACACTTGGGCACGCGCGGGATTCGCTTCCTTAAGTCTCAGTGAGCAACACCTGCTGTGGCAGGGGACACGGGGACACAGTGTCCTCCGCCAGCAAGGGAAAGATGCCTCCAACAAACCCAGGGTCCTCAGCAGGACCGACGCCAGCCTGATGCCGAGTCCAGCCCAGGCCCCAGGACACGGGCTCCCACGGTGCAGACGCCGCAGCAGATGCAGCAAGACCCGCGAAGGACCCTGCAAGACGCCGCAGCAGATGCAGCAAGACCAGCGAACGACCCTGCAGCTCCGTTCGGCTGCTGGGGCTCCCCACTGCCCCCCGCGCATCGCCCCGCGCCCGGGGCTGCAGGACTGGGCTCGCCTCACCCCACCGTGCCGGGACGGGTGGGCAGACCTTCGTGCCAAGAGCAGCGCTGAAGCTTCTTCCTAAAGCCAGCTGCCCTTTTACAGCGAGAGAGCACCCCCAAACTCCTCGCAATCGCGATTTTTAGGGAAATCGGGCCATATGCCTCCGTGTTTCGCCTGCCCAGGTTCTGCTGGCACAGCCACCCGAGACAGGCTTCACACCCAATCAGTGTCTCAGTGCAAAAATAGCTCTGGCAGTGCCACTTCTCCTGTACTATCAGAAGAGAGTCAAGGTCCTTTGAAACGAGGTTTCGCTCCCATAAGGGCAACAAAAAGCTCCGCACACAGCAGCTTGAATTATTAAAGCTCCTTGCTAAATTTTATTTTGTGCCCTCTTTTGAAAGGCAGTCTTAAAACTGGGGCTTAGGAGAGAGATCTTCAGTAAACAACCTACGGGAACGTGTCAGCACCTTTAAATCTTCGCCTGGCAGCCCTCATTCCCCTCCGTCTTTGTTTCTGAATAGCTGCTGCATATTTTATGTAGGAGATATTTCATTCTGATGATTGTCTTGGTCTATTACATTTCAGACCATTCCAGGAAAACAGCAAATTTAGAGGGGAGGAAAAAAAAAAAATTCATTCTAGCCAAATGAAAAATCCAGTCTGGACTGGCAGGGGGCTGGCGCAGGCTGGCGCTGCAGGGGAGACGCGTGGGCTCCACATGCGCTGCGACGTGCCCAACCCCATGCCAGGCAGCAGCAACGCCAGCGCCAGGACGGGGCAAAGGGCCCCGGGTGGGGACGGATTTTGTTCCTGCTGCAAACCCTGGCGAAGCCCCGGGGTCCTGCCCCGCACACACCGCCCGGCCCAGCCTGGCAGAGCCGCAGCAAGGCTCCAGCTCCGGAGGAAGGAGGGAGGATTGGCGCTGCCCTGGAAGAGAAAAGGGGAGCTGGGAAACCAGAGGAGAGACGCCGAGGGCTCTGGAGAGCCACGGGGCAATCCTGCACTTCAACCCCTTACTCTGGGGGGATGAGGAAGGTGCCTAAAAACTGCGCAGAAATGGAGTCAGGCCACGGCATTCCCGGGTGGCAAACTGCATAACAAGGGCTCACCACATTTGAGCTCTGTTTAGCAAATGTTCTGCGAGCGCCGCGTCCGGCGACAGCACGCGCGTTAATCGGATTCAGCTCCTTTAGAGTGGGTCCAGGGAGGATCCTGCCACACTCGCAGCTCCCAGACAGTGATGCAGAGTGAGGCGCAGCCCCTTCCCGTCGCTCCTCTTGGCAGGCGGGGACAGCTGCTGCGCGAGAGCTTTGATTCCTCTCTGTTCCCAAACCGCTGCTGTCTAATATTGATCACAAGACACAGACATCTAAGGTCTCGTGTGCGTTATGACTGGAAGCACGTTGCGTTTAAATAATTTACGCCCGTGCCTAAAAACGCCACAATATGTTTGAGAATGACGCGGTGCTCAGCACGCGTTTCACGCGCTGCGGAGGCACCGCACTGCCATGGACTCGCAGCCACGCGGCGAGATGGGTCTGCAGACCCCAGGTCCCGCTCTGCTCTGTGGGGTTCATTCCAGCAGGCGCTGGGGGAGCCCAGGACACACGAGACGAGCCCGGCCACAGCTCTCCATCACCTTTAGGCAGCCACAGGTGTAGCAGCAACGTTCGGCCTCTGCTGCTCAGGTCCCTGTTTCAAGCCCACAGCCTTTCCCCAGCCCTCGCAGGGTTACAGCCCTTCTGCCGCCAACAGCCATAGGAAGAGCAAAGGAAATTTGGAAAGAGCCGTGGCACAGTCACAGCCCAGACCCCATCTGGGACAACCTGATCCCGCAGGACACCCAAGACACCCTGCAAGGCCATGGGCAGGGTTAAGCCCATTTCTGTGCTCTTTAATAAAGCGAATGTTTTTTTCAGCAAGCGGAAAACAGTAAGAGAGCACCCCCTGCCCCCTCGCCCCTTTCAGAGCTGCTGCCTCCCAGAGCTCCACTCCCAGAGGCGCTTCTCCGCGGTTAGGGACCACGGCAGCACCTGCTGGGATGGCACTGTCTGCCCAGGCTCCACACGCACAAGAACGGGATTTTGCACCACCTCCCCGAATCCAGCAGCATCCGCCAGGACAGGCACCTGCCAGGGAGCTGATGCAAAACCAAGAGGGATGTCACAGCCCTCGGCCACAACCAAGAACAGCAGCTACAGACCCAAATTAGCGCCACCCACACAGAAAACTATCTATCTTATCACTGCAAACAGAGGCGCTGCCCCTGCAGCGCTGATGCACACATTTCCATTGCGAATCTGCAGCTCGGGAGCCGCCCGGCAACCCCGGCACGGCATGGCACGGCACTCCCAGCCCCATCCTGGGCTGTCCACCTTCTTCTTGACACCTTGTCACCCCCGTGACGTCCGAGGGTCGGAGCTGTGTGATGGAGGAGGAAGCCTGGTGTGCGCCGGGGGTGGCAGAGGAGACCTCTCCTGGGCACACCTTCGATGCCACTAAACCTCACGAGAGCCCTGGCTGGCCCCGGGACCTGCCCGCAGCACGGTGGCCAGCCCTGCCCGCCGGGCTCCCCTCCACTCCCTCTGCCATGCCCAGCCCGGCGGCCGCCATCCCACCCACGCTGCTTGCTCAGATTTTCCATCCTTCTCCTCAATTGCTTTGGCCTCTGGTTCCCTCCTCGCCTTGCCCGCGTCTCACCCAGGTCACCTTCCACTGCAGCAAATCTGTGCAAAAGTTCCTGCGATGCCTCCAGGCGCCGGCAGCCACTTCCCCGCTCCCCTGGGCATCTGACAGCCCCTGGCAGACACAGCCAATGCTTTGCTGGGGCTCCTGCTGCCGCTCCTGTCCCCGTGAATATTTGAAATCGAACAAGAATACAAACATTTGCATTCTAGACACTTCCCAACTCTGACCTTATTTATCATACTTGGCTCTGCTCCTGGAACCGGGGCCAGAAGAGGCTCCGAACGATTTAGGTTATTTAACATGCTGTGCATAGATCCATCTCGCTCTCCCCTCCAGCCACAGGTTTCCCTTTGTGGTTTGCTGCACACTTATTATGTCCATCAATATCCGAGTAATTAAAAACCCCCATTATCCAGGCCCTGGCTGCTTTACGAGCTCCTCATAAGCTATAAAACATTTCATTGTCAACTTCCCTTAAGCGCCCGGGAGGTCTGCAGCCCCGTGTCAGGATCCTCGGCTGTTGGTATAACCCCGAAGGTCCCGTCTCAACCTCCACCTGCTCCAGCCCGAAGTGTGTCTGCCAGGATTGCTCATTTTTATCCTCAGCTTTCTCTACCTGCTGGAATTTCGCTCTGCTGCACTGCTGCTCGCTGCACCCTGGAAAAGAAGGACCCCCCAGAGCCGTCCCGCTGGCCGTCCCGGCTGTCCCTGTGTCACAGTCAGGGACTGTCCCAGGCTCTTCTGGAGAGACCTTCACGCCCGAGCGCAAACCACCCACAGCCCAACGTCTCTGTGGAAGCGGCCGCCAACTGTCCCGGCTCAGCACGTTGCTCCGGGCACGGACATTCCGGCACTCCGGGCAGGGCGAGCGGGCAGGCGGCACCGACAGCACGCCTGCGACGGACACGTACCCGCGGTGACAACATCTCTAGACAAGTACTTGGCTGCCAGTCGGGCTCTCCTCTCCCGCACGGCTCAGCCACAGGTCTCAGAGCAATTTTTGAATAACAGTGAGGTTTGCATTGCAGTTCCCCCTTGGGAGGGGCAGGAGGGCACAGAAAATAATTGCCTTCACCTTCTTCCTGGCACTGCCGCTTGCCCGAGGCCTGCCGTCGCACCGGGTGCGTCCCCTGAGCACCGCATCCCTCTGAACGCTCAGCCTGGCAGAAGCACAAGGAACACGGAGAGCTTTATCTCCGCTCGGGGAATTACTCACCTTGGCAGGAGTGACTGCAGTCCAGATATGATTAAAGGACATGACTCAAGCCAAAAAGTGCTAATTACAGCACAGGAGGAGGAGGAGAGAGGAGCTGCTAAATTACACCTAATATGGCAGGGGAGTTAGGAACAGATTGATAAGCCATCGCTGCTGAGATGATGAACTCGGGGCTGTCCCAGCCCAGGGCCACCGGCACCGCTGTGCTGGGGACACGCCAGGCGCAGCGCCCTGAGGCAGCCGCAGCCGTTTTGCCAACCCTGGGTTAGTTCTGCGATTTGCATCACCCTGTTCCACCTGCTGCATCGCTCCTTCGCACGCTCTTCACCCAAGTGTCCCTGGGACCTGCCGCCCCAAGCCCGACAAGCCTCGGGGGAACCCTCGGTCAGGGAAGGAACAGGATTGTTTCTGCTCCCTGTGACCTCTGGTGAATCTCTGGATTTCTCCTGTCGTTTAGCTGCAGACTTGTCAGACCTGGCCAGCAGGGATCCCTACCCCGCTCCGAGGATCCCGCTCCTGCGCTGCTCTGTGGGCTGCATCCCGCTCCCCATCACCTCCGTTCGCTGAATCCTAATGCTTCCCTCTCCTTGCTGCTGCAGCCTGCGGTCTGTACCGCTGCAGTGCCAGCACTGCAGCGGCGCCGGGGCGCAGAGACAAGGGACACGTGCCTGGGGCTGCCACACGTTGGCTCTCCACAGCTCCCACCACCCCCCGTTCCTGCCCGCTGGGCAGCAGACAGGGCAGCGCGGCTGGTGACAAACAAATGCTGGCCGGGTTTTCCCATGGACCGTCGGTGCTGGGAAACGGCACCGGTGTAAAGCGAGTCACCAGATGGAAGGACACCCGGAGGGACCTCTGGGAAAGGGCTTTACTTCAAGCCCTGAAGTCCCCGATGGGCAGCCGGCGTTTATAAACCACCCCACTGTTAATGCTGTTTGGAAATAAAAGGAACCAGATGCCAAGACATTAGCATTACATTAGCATTGCAATAAAAACAGCTTTGCATGGGGCAAACACAGTTGGGAAACAAGCCAAAGACAAGTCTTGACAATGGGCTTTGACCTCCTTTTAGGACTACGACCATGGCAGTACCTGCACGCTGCTGCTGCAGCCCCCGCAGCCCTGCTCCGAGCCCTCCGCTAACGACTCCAGTGTCTCCGTTGGCATCCAGGGTTTTATGGGCTTCTGGGACACAGAAGAAATCACCTTCCTGCTCGTAAAGTGTTTGGCAGAAATACAGTGCGTGGCAGCATATAGGACTGGGCTTGCAGCCTCGTCTTTAGGACACACGCGCCTGGATGAGAGGCTTTGCCGTGCGCCTTCCTCCCCTCCACAGACTGGGGGAACATTAGAAATACATCACTGCTGTGGCCGTGCTCCCTCTGCTCCGGCCAGTTCCCCCATCCTGTCCCGTCCCCCCAGCCCCTCCCAGCCGGGCACGGCCACGCGCCGGCCACCGGAGCAGCTCCTGGGCTGGTCACAGCCAGGAGGGGACAAAATCCTGTCCTAAACCCACGAGAAATCCCCAGGCTTTGAGTAGAAGCTCTGCGAGGCCGGGGCTGTCTCCTGCTGTATTTACACAGAGATGAGCACAGCGGGTTCCTGGTTTACGACGATGTGCTAAAGTAATTTGAATAATAAATACCATGAAAAAAGTGCATTATTATGAAATATGGGTTTTCCCAATAAATAAATCGTGGCCGTTATTTGCACGTATAATACTAAGAGGTTGCATTTGGGACAGCTGGTGCTCGCCAGAGCGTCTGACACGAAGATTTGCAGTGAACCAACACCCCTTTCCTTCAGCTTGCCTCTTACTGCAGCCCCACTGGGTCCTCATTTCAGGATTCGCGGGGGTGACGCTGTCGGGACAGACCTCATTTCTGCAAACCCTTCCTGGTGTGGAAAGCTGTGCTGTGTTTGCCCCCTGGGCTTGCTGGGCAGCGGCGCAGAGGTGCCGTCCCCAAGGGCACACACTCTGCCCACCGAGGGGAAAGCGGGTGGACGGCGGGAAGGATTTCTCCGGTGCTCAGAGCAGCCGCTCATGCCAGAAGCCAGGGTTTAATCACGGTGGCATGTCACCGGTGCCATGAGGAGGAAGCGCCGCGTCTGCCCCAACGCCTGTTTGCGCAGTTAGTCACGGCAGGCCGCAGTTGCTAGTCCGGGTAAACAAGGGCAAACAAAGGCGCTGGCGCTCCGGGCAGGCACGGCGAGTCCGTGAGGCAATCCCTACCCAGCTTCCCAAGAGCTCTGTCAAACCAATTTCTTAGAAAAAAAATGAAAAAAGGAAAAAAAGACAAGCCGCTGCTATTATTGCAGTAAGAAACTGTCTCATGCTGGGCTCCGCTGCTAAATATATTCTGTGTTTACTGTACGCAAGAACAGTAGGAAGCCTTCCGAAACAGCACCGGGGTTGCTCCGATTTATTTCAGCAATCAATCACGCCTGGCTTGAGCCATTTTTATACTGACACAAATGGAAAATATTTTCCTGGTTTAATTTGTACCGATCAAAGAAGTTTCCTCAACAGACAGGAGCCCTGTGGCTCTGTGGGGAGAAGTCCCCGAGGAAACTATTCCACTGCGGAGCCGCAGGGCACAGCGGGATGCCCCACGAGCAGACGGGGCGAGTCAGGACAGGATCCCTGCAGGGCCAGGGGTGGGTCGCCAGGCTGTTCGTCCTTCTCCTTCCCAATTCATCTGCTGAACAAGAGACGTGGCGTTTACCCGCACGCTGGCCAAACACAGCGCCCGAGGGCACCCTGAGGCCGCTGGTGCCGCGTGCTGGCGGCGACGCCGGGGCTCGGCGCGTTGGCTCCTGGGGACGAGACCCTGGCGCTCCGGGGGTGGGTGGCAGCGCGTGGGTGAGGGGCGATGGCGCACACGAGGGCAGGGGTCTGGGGCTGCTCCCGAGCATCCTTCCGTGGGGCAGCTCCCACCCCATCCCGTCCCGTCCCCCGCAGGCGGCTGCCCTGAGGTCTGCGGGTGCAGCGCTGCCTGCGAGGGGGCAAGGGCTGTCCCCTCCGCCGGGACCCTCCTTCCCCCAGCTGCTGCCATCATGAGGGAGGCCTGCGGAGGGGCAGGGGCTTGGAGTCAGATATCTACGGGATTTTGTTTACTTTCCTCATAAGATTTCTCTAAACAGCGTTGGGAAGCACTCCTTCCATGATCCTCATCGTGGCCGGAACTGATTCAGCTTTCTGCACTGAGAAGGTTTGGGAGACGAGCTCACCAACCGCGTTAACTTGACGTCACGCTGGGCAGTGTTTACTGATAGACAGCGCATTTTATTTCCATTTGCTGCTGACGTCAGAGCGGCGTACGCGTCCCCGCCGCCCGCAGCATCCTCCCGCCTGGCGCTGCTGCAGCCCGGCCGCTGGCGGCGTCCGCACACGCCATTCAAACAGCAACCCCCCTCCGAGGAGCAGCAGCAACCACCCACGCACGTGACCATGCTCCAATTCCAACCTGGAATTTCCCTTTCCCCATTTCCTCGCCCACTGCAGGGGCAGAACCTGCACTGCCCTTCCAGCCGTCACCTGCGCCGCTCCCAAAAACACAGGGCATCGCTCAGCTTTTCCTCCTCGATGCTTTCGCGGAGCAAAAGCGAAGGGCTCGGAGCGATCCAGGCACTCAAGTGCGTTCAGATCAGCGGCGGCCAACCCGCAGGAGAGCTGCCTGAGCCGGCCTTCTCCATCTAAATGGCCCTTTCATGTGTTATGGAAATTATGGGAGAAGCACACAGCCCCACGCTGGTGTTTTGGCCCATTAATTACACGCTGCTGCCGTGGAAGGTCGTGTCCCACACGGCTCCGATGCCGGGCCTGGCAGGAGGTCAGCAAGATCGAAAAATCCTTGTTCTGACCCATTTGTCTTTCAGGGTTCCTTCGGGAAGAGAGCGGAGAGGGAAAGGGGACGCGGCTGGACGCTCTCCCACGCGCCTCCGAGACACCGCGCGCCACCCAGCCTGCTCGGTGTCCCCATCGGCCCACGCCAAGGACACGAGGCAGCGGCTCTGAACACGGAGAGGTGACAGAGAGGTGACAGCCCCGGCCGAGCCCAGCGCCGCCGCTGGAGCAGCCCCGGCATTCCCGACCCCGGGAGGAAGCCAGCGCCGCGCTTGTCGCGTGATTCAGACCAGGTTTTGCAGCTCCGTGACCCGCAGTGAGTCTCTGCAGCACGTGTACAACAATTCACCTATTAAATATAGAGCATAACCTACATGAAGATCTTATACACGCAGCTCGGGGCCTTTCTCTCCCGGACATCTTGCCCGAGCCGGGGGGCGGCTGGGGCCGGTGCCGGCTCCTGCTTCGCTCCGCGAGTCTGGGACAGACCCTCGTGGCGGGTGGGTTCCTCTCCCGAAGGCAGGCATAAAGACAAACCTGATTTCCTTCTCCTGGGCAGATGCCGACAACCTCAGAGCACAAACAGCAAACTGGGCTGGTTCCTACTTTGACACCGAAGCTCCGACGGCCCCGAGCCGGAGCGGGAGCAGCCACAGCTCATACACTCAATTAGCACTTTGCTGATCAGCCAGGTTTGTCAGGGTGGCTGCAAAGCACTTTTTACCCTACCTATACACCTCCACACAGCCTCCTCTCTCTCCCCTTTCCTCCCCTCCTACACAGAGCTGAAATAAGCTGGCAGCTCTAAAACTGCTCTTGTTTGTTTGAGCTGCCTGCATAAATTACCCGCCGCAGACAGACCAAAATGCCCATAAACCAGCGCTGACACTTGACAAGGATTCAAGGGCAGATCTGGAGAACAAAGACAAGGCTTCCTTGTAAACAAGGCATCGGTCACTTAGATTATAGCAATTAGGCAACGTGATTGTTGGGAAACATCTAGAAGGCATCACCGCCAGAGCCGCGCAGGTCTGAGGGTGCCGGCGGGCTGCTCCTGGGAGAGCCTCAGGGGTTCCCCACTCGGCGGCCATACGGAGCAGGTCCGTGTCCCGCTGCGCTCCCGATGATCCAGGGGTTGCAGGAGCCTCCCCGGCCCGGACCTCGGCTGCGGCAGGCGACGCCGTCCCGGCGCCCGAAACTGCCAGCCTCTCCTCTGTCCCGGAGATAGGCTTTACAGCCCTGCCATTGCTCTGGGGAGCGGGAGCTGACGTGCGCTGCAATTTGCTGGGGAAAACAAGCGCTGGCAGAAGTTCAGTAACCTGCTGTAACCCCAGCAGCAGCCCCAACGGTCCCGGGAACAGCCGGAGCCCGGCCCCGGCAGCTGCGTGGGTCTCAAACCCCTGCAACACCCACATAAACCCCTGCAACACCCACGTAAACCCCTGCAACACCTACGTAAACCCCTGTAACATCTGTGCAACCCCCTGCAACATCTGTGCAACCCCACAGCTCCTGTCCACCCACAGCAGCAGGGCTACAGCCAGACCCATGAGCACCCCGGGGGGATCTGAGCAGGACCTCAGCATGCAAAACCCACCCCCCAAAAACCCGCATGCAGCCCCCAGCCCCTGCGACTCAGCCGGCCGCTGCCGTAGGCAGGGCACGGGCAGGGGCAGCGTGGCCCCGGTGCCGGCAGCGGCGATGGGAGGAGGATCACAGAAATTGCTTTTCTAGCAGCTAGAAAGCGAAAGCTGTCGGGCCACAAGAGAGGGTGACGGAGGGAGGCAAACACCATCTGTTTTCTCCGAGGAAATCTTTTGTTACTGGAGGAGCGAACTACAAGGCTGATAAAACCAGGATTTCAAGCTAATCTCCCACACAATTTACATATCGGTTGATTTCCTGATAAATCTCCACAGGCTGGGTGTTTCCCTCAGCTCTCCTTATCAGTTTTCTTCTCCCAACATTACTGGGCTACATGTCCCCGAGCCTCGACTGCACGTGTCCCCAAGCCTCGACAAGTATCACGCTGCTGCCAGGCACACACCGCTTGTCCCCAAAACACGTCCAGGACAGGAGCTGCCTCTGCCACACGCCAGCTTTGCCATGCCACGAGATTAAGGACCTGAAAACTAAATTTGTAGGTTTCCTGCTAGCACAGCCTCACTGAACCAGGATGCAGCTCGGCTCCCTCTGTACAGAGCGAGTGCTTCTTTCCTCACCAGGGAAAAACCCTCCTTAATTTCCATGTGGGGGGATCACAAACCAGCACCGCACTTCGCAAATTAGAACGGAAAACTGCCTCAAAAGTGTGAGGGGTCGGTCACGGCTCACGACGCAGAGCTGGGGAATAGCCTTATTGCTACTCAGCAACTTGCTCAAAGCAGGCAAACAGGCAGCAGATGCAGAACAAAACCAGTTTTCAGGCTGGGCACGCTGGAGGGAAGGTGCCTTGCCATTTTAGCTAACGCTCCTGCATCCCGGCACGGTCCCTCTGCTGGTTCCCCAGCCATGCGGGACCGCTGGCAGGGTCGCAGCATTGCACAGGAGTCACCCAGGCTTCACCCTGTGTCACCGTCCCAGGCAGACCACCAGCCCCGAGCCTTTGGTGCCAAGCCCAGAACGTCCTGTGCTCCGTCACAGCCTTTACTGGGCACCCCCGACCAGCAGTTTAACGCCCCCCGAGACCCCCACACATTGCCACCGTTCTGCCTCCACCCCGGCTGCCCCAGGACCGAGTTCCCCGTGCCCCATGGCAGGCTGTGCTGTGCCATTTCCCACGTCTGGCTCCCGATCCGGCGCCGGACCCCGCACACAGCCCGGGGCTGCAGCCGCCGCGGCTCCAGGAGCGATGGGGGGCACCGAGGGCCCCCAGAGCCAGAGCAGTACAAAGGCACGCATCCTGTCTGCCACCCCTTTTGCAGCAGAGGAAGCGGCTGGGCAGAGATTAGAGCCCTGATGAGGGGCACACGAGCGCCGGTACGTGTGTCTGGTACCGTTGCCCGTGGGCTGGGCTGTGACAATGACCCGAGCCAGCCCCGCGTCCGAGCCCCAAGGCAGGATTTCCCGTGAGCCCGTCCCCTCGGCAGCAGACAATGAGCTGTCTGACAACTGGAGACAGCGCTGCCTTCACCCTTCTCCAGTGAGGGGTATTCGGGGACCTTCAGGAAGATCAAACAGGAAATTCAGCAGAAAAAGGAAAAGGTCGTTCGTGCTTGAAAGTCTAAACTTTCATTGCCACGCTCAGTCTCGCTGACCCGGGAGGAAGATGCTGAAGTCAGGACATTAAACCACTTTCCTTGGCGCCCATGGAAGTAGCAGGACGCGGTGAGCTGGTCTGCAAACGTGTCATTTCAGGACGCCGCTCCTGCCAGCACGTGGCACCCATGGGACGGAGCAGCCCAGCTGCAGGGTCACCCCAGCCCGCTCCAGTGACCAGCTGGGCCCCAGCAAACCCGCCCGTGCACTCCCAGCGCACCGTTTGCCTGCCACCGCCTGCATCCCCGCCAAACCAGGCTTTCCTTTTTTTGACAGGGCTTTCGGCTGCACCACACACTCTGCCTGGCAACCGGCCACCAGCCGCTCTCGTAATTGTCTCCCGCTGCAAGTGGGGAGCCCCGCGGCTGGAGTTTCCTTCGCGAGGCGGCCGTGGGAAGCCTCAAGCAACGGGAGAAGCCCCCCGTGGCTCCCGCACACAGCCAGCCTCTCCTCCCCGTCCCCCGCCACTCCAGCCCCCCACCACAGCCAGCATTTCATGCCAGAAGCTGACGTGTGCTCAGCTCAGCTTTGCCGAATGCAAGGCTTCTTTAAAACGGTTCTGCCTTTTAAAAGTGCCAGAAATTTCTGTTTCTGTTCTGTTTCTTAACAGGCATGATTTACTTACTGTAACTGGCTATTCATTATTTCCTGCACGGCATTATTAACTCGGTGATCGTACATTTAGCAGAGAATTTATGAGAAATGAGGACACATTCATTATCAGTAATACCACAAACTTTACTCTTATATGGTCTCCCTGCGCAGAGCCACGCTCGGCTCCCGCGGCGGGGCGGCAGCTTCAGCGCCTTCCCGCTGCCCCTGCGGGACAGCGCCGGTCCCCGCCGCTCCGAGGCCACCGTCCCCCTTGCTCACGCCAGTCCAACCGCACCTTGGTGTCACCGGCCAGGGACGGACCTGCCCGCAGGGACACGCTGCCGGAAAGCCGCAGCAGCATCAGCGAGGGGCAAGGCGACGGTCTCACTTTGCACCCCTGACACTTTTTACCGACTGCTCTTTCTGTGTCAACTCCATAAAAAACCCGTTATTTTCTCTAGCTTGTCAGCAGCCTGTGCTGCCCTTAAAATGCCAAAGTTCACAGCGGGCGCAGGACCAGCTCGCCGGTGCTGGCTGCTGCCTGTTTTCCCACGTGTCGGCAGAAGGGACGCGCAGGACACCGGCAAAGGAGACATGGACGGGGCGGAGGAGGCCAACGGAGAGACACCGAGAGCAGCTGGCTGCAGCCGGGTGATGGACGTTCGTAACCACCTCTCTGCTCGCCCTGGCTGCAGGAGGCTGAAGCGCAGAATTACTGCCGTGCAGGCTGCGCCTGATACAACAGCGCCTGTCCTCGTAGCCCAGAAGCCAGCATCTAATTTAGTTTTCATAGGTAGGATAAAGAAAAGTATTAAATAGCCACGGTGCAATTTTTTCCCCATTAAATTTTTTTCTGGTGGAATTCAACCAGCTTAATCGTGTCTTCTGTTGTCTGAAAACCAATAGCATTTTTTCTGCTTTTTAGGCAGGCAGCTGCATGAGCAGGATCGGCTGAGAAACGTCTTTACTTCCCAGAAACTGAGCTGCCGCAGAACTGCCGTTAAAATACATCCCACTGTACGGCACATCTGAACTGGGGAACACGCACAGTCGAGTTCTCGGGTGTTGTAAGCAAAGGGCACACGATGTCCTGCCCTGAGATCTGGGCTGAGCGTTCCCAGCTGCTCGCCTGAAGAAACAACAACCACAGAAAACATCCAACCAACAACCAAACAAGCAGAAAACCAGGTGGAGCCTGTGCTGGACAGACAGAGCACACGAGCCACAGCTGGAAGAAGCCGTGGGCAGGGACGCTGGAGAGCCGGGGCAGGCGCTGCCACTCGCACGACCGGGATGTCTGACAAATTCCCAGGAATTCGGGTTCCATGAGGAACATGATGAACTGGTTCCTCTTTGACCTTACAGCCATCCCGCAGCTGTGTGCGCTGCAGAGCGCTCCGTCTCAGATTCAGTTCCCAGCAAAGAGCAAACAGAAGGAGCAGCATTTACGGCTCCTGAGAAGGGCAAGGATTCTCCAGCCGCCACAGCCAGCGGAAGAAGCAAAGGCTGCGGGTGAGCCAGAGGTCGAGCACACATAGCGAGGGAACGGGTGGGAAGAGAAGAGATGGCCTGAGGCTCCCGGGCGTTTCAGATTCTTAGATTTTATGTATGTTAAAGACAAAGCGTGTGTGTATTTCTAAGGCAGTCATTTCACATCCCTCTCCTGTTCCAAAGCCCCAGTTTCTGCATATTTCGCACGTGTCAGGGAAGGTCCCTGCAGCGCCAACGCTCTCCGCGGGGGCTGCGTCGTCCAACACCAGCGCGGTATTACAAGCCGTGCAGGCTTAGGCAGGCTAGTGAAAGGAAAGCTATGCAAAACATGCCCCAGCAAAATGCAAAGGCATCCCAGATTACCTTCTTTGGAGTAATTTTGGACAGTTACATAAATGCAGACTAAGTTCTCTGGAAGAGTTTGCGGGAAAGGCACTGGCTGCTCCGGCCACCCCTGCGGGAAAGGGTGGCCCTGGCCGTCCCGCCACCTCCTGCTGCCGGCTCCCCTCAGGGGCCGGGGCCTTTCCCAGCTGGGAAAAGCTTGGCTGGGTGAGCACCCTGCTCCACCTGCCCCTCTCCTGCATCTGTGCAGCCGGGGCAGCGAGATGCTCTGGCAATTCCCAGCTCTGAGCCAGAGATGCCTCCGGGTCTATTTAAACAGATTTTGCATCGCCAGCGGAGCGCAGACCTGGCGAGTCACCGTCCTTCCTGAGCCTTTCCCTCCGGCAACTGCTTGCTCTGACTGCAAGACCCGGAGGCTCCTTCAACCTACAATAAATCATGAGCGCTTCAGCTTCAAAACCTTCGTGGCCAGGAGCTGGGACGAGGCGCCTGCGGGGCGCCGGGCACGCTGCGCCACCAGATGCCACAGAAAGGCCCCCACGCCCCAAAGCTCGGCACAATCCTGCCCGTCCCCCCACAGAGGAGCCCCCGCAGCCGGAGCGCTCCAAAGCCATCGCGTCGTCAGCAGCAGAGCGCAATTAGGGATGCGGCTGAGCTGCTCTGCAGAGACGGGGGAGATAGGAATTAATCCTCCCATTAATGTGTGAAACAGAGCGTTTGCATTTCACGAAGCAATTATACAATAATAGCAGGAGAGCTATGATAGAAATCGCATCTTGTCTGAAGTTTCGCTCCAATCCAACACATGAATAATTCCTCCTCGGCACTACTGGGAAAGCACTATTAAAAGACCGATATAAACAAAAATTACTGGAAAAAACAGATGAGGCATGTTTCATCCCTCAGTCAGAGTCAAACGCAACTAAATTTATACAAAGTGGGCAGAGAAGCTTGAAGGGGCAAAGACATTTGTTACTGCTCAGTGCAAGATGAGCTCACAAGGCAACGCATACTTCATCCTGGCAGCTTTCTGAAGTCTTACTCCTAAAGTATCAGCTTTATTCTCGGTTTCCATGGCAGATACTTTTCTGAGCCCATATCTTCCACAAATATTGCTAATTTATTCTCTCAGCCATGTCTCTGCAAATACCTGCAGGAGGATGCCATGTGCAATGAGAGCGGTGAAAACCAGGCACATGCCTCGGCTCTTGTTTTCGGCAAAAGAAGGGCTCATTTTCTACAGACACAAGATCACGCTGATCTTCTGGCACTATTTTTTTCCCTAAGTACTCTGAAACTGTATTATCTGTCCAGTGAAGCAAAGTACATTTAACACTTCGGTCAGGCGTTTTTTACAGGCAGGTTTTCCCCCCACACAGCGCTCCAGGCTGCCCTTTCCCTCAGGGAACCAGCCATGAGCATGTCCCTGTTCTGCTGCTCCCCCCTTGTATTTCACATTAACGGGAGTCTATAAAACATCCGGCTCTTTCATGGGCAGAGACCCAGGAACCAGCAACATCAAAAAAAATCCTATTTTCAGGGTGGATTTACCAGCCCTGCAAATGTTGAGCAAACAGCGGCTGATGTGTAATTCTCACAAATTCAGCAAGACTTCGGCAAAGCGAGAGGCTTTTAAGTCTTTCTGGCAGGAGGAGAATCACAGGGTTTTGCAAAGTAGTTGTTTATACACTAAAGCACGTAACAGCGAGCACATGCAAAAGAAATTAAGGCAAACTTGTAAAAAGTAACCTGCACAATGACAGCGATGCCGAACTGGCGGAAACAAATGACAGGCACGTGCAGGGCGAGCTCGTGCCGGTACCAACAACATGGAGCAAAGTCCCGGCCGCCACGGGGAAAGCCCTTCCTTGGGTGGGATGCGGGTGAATGCAGAGCACCGGATGGGACGGGGCGAGCCCAGCACTTAGGGATGATTCCCCGGGTCCCAGATAGGAAAGTCCAACACTGGCATGCGGCTCACTCCCTCTCCTAAAGATAAAAGCCTGGCGAGGCCCAGCCAGGAGAGCCCGGATGGAGCTGGCACTGCCAGTCGTTCCGGGGTCAGCAGGCAGCAGCCGCCCTGCGCTGCGCATCACCGGCGGAGCAACGGCTCTGCGTTAATCCTGCTCTCGGCTCCACGCCGGCACAAGCGCCGGGCACAGAGGTGCTTCAGGTGCTCTCACCTCTCCCGTGGCTCCGTGGCCAGGGGAGAGTGGGTTTGCAGGGGCTGCGCTCAGACACATCCCCCCACTCTGCCCGAACCAGGGTTTTAAAGTTTCTTTGGATCCGCTCCACGCTGCGGCCAGAGATCCCCTCCACAGCTCCCCAGTAAATAAGGGAAACCCCCTGGGGCTGGAGAGGGGACAGGGGCTGTTTCTGGACTTCTCCAGAAGGGTGAGTAATAGGGGTCATCAGCACAGCCAGTAAACAAGCAGCTAATTCTCCAAACAGTGCCTCCGCGGCATCCGGCCGCTTTCAAGTTGTTAACCAAAATATGCTTATCGCTGGCTCCCCGGACTTGAGTGACTTTTGAACACACCGCTGTTCTGGGCCAGAGTTAGTTGTGCTCCATAATACCAGATTTCCAAGCCCAGCAGGACGCCCCAGTGGCCAGAGCCGGCCCCATGCAGGCAGCCGTGCCCTGTCCGTGTCCTCAGCAGCAGGGAGTCGGAACCACAGCACATCCCGAGCTGGAAGGGACTCGGAAGCATCACGGAGTCCAACTCCCCGCTCATCGCAGCGCTGCCTCAAACTAAATGGTACGACTGACAGAGAGTCCTCCCAGCCCAAGGGCTCCGCACTGGCCGCGGGTGGAGAGCACAGACTCTTTCGGAGTGGAGGAGCTGCCCCGGTGAGGATGCTGGAGGCGGCCGGAGGGCAGCAAACAGCTCGGTGCTGCTGCTGCAGCGCCGCGTGCGCAGCGGGGCAGAGAGATTTCACCTGCTGCCCCGGTGAGAGCATTGCCAAGGGCGGCTCTGGGGTGTAACACCCCGGGGCAGTCACCGCAGAGGCCATCGTGGCCTTTCATAAACCACTTGCCAATTGGGAAATATGGTGCTGTGAGTGCTAAGCGTGACCCGTGTCATCTGGGAAGCAGCAGGAAGCCTCCTGTGCCTGGACCGGAGCAGGTCCTGCCGTGTTCCCTCACGGCTGCAGCCGGCTCTAAGGCTCTAAACTAACACCTCTTGCTGTATTGCACGAGTTCTCACCTGGAATTTTAACCATTTATTGTATTACATGTTATATATCGCGGATGCAGAGCTTCCCCATGTGCAACAAAAGGTCAGGAGCGGATTTCGAGCCGCAGGCGCTCGCAGTCCCCTGGCAACACTTGAAATGGTGCGGAGCCTGTTCCACACCGTGTCGGAGAAAAACCATCCATCCCCAGCGCAGAAACACAGAGAACTTTTCTCCTCGGCCGCACGGCGGAGGAAAGTTGGCAACTCAACTGTTAAACTCGGCTGTGGCCGCTGGTGTTGACATCACGGTGATCTCACCACTGTAACTTGAGCGCTCCGGCTTTTTCCCCAGACTGCCTTTAAATACCAGCCCCGGGAGCCAGCGCAGCACCCTTCCCTCCGACTGGACCGAGGGCAGAGCCGGCATCGCCCCACATAGATGAAAGCAAAGAGAAGCTCCAAAACTCCAGCCATGTCCACATCCCTGCGCGTGAGCCCCTCGGTCCACGGCTACCGCTTCGACACCGCCCTGCGCAAGAAAGCGGCGGCCAACATCTTTGAGACCGTCAACGAAGAGTCCCTGCAGAAACTCTTCAAAAACTCTGGGGACAAGAAGGCGGAGGAAAGAGCCAAGATCATCCTCGCCACTGACCAGGACTTGGAGGAGAAAACAAGAGCGCTGATGGCCCTAAAGCAGAGGCGAAAAGACAAGCTGCTGCAGTTCCTGACGTCTCGGAAATACTCCATTAAAGTTCACTGAGGTGGCGAAGGGAGCAGAAATGGAGGAGAACGTTTCGGGACAGGACTGTTTGTGACCTCCCAGCACGCGCGGCACGCTCCGCTGCCCCTCCAGCTGCTGGCGGGACAGGACCTGACAGGCCACCCGCAGGGTCGCACCCCGCCACGCACCCAGCAAACCACGGCGCAGGCGGCAGCGCCGGCGCGGACGGATGGCAGCGTGGCAGCCAGAGGCTCCCAGAGCGGGGGCAGATCCCGGCCGGAGGCAGCCAGGCTCCTCGGGCAGCCGTGGGGGGACCCCGCGCCCGGCTGCGACTCAAGACCTTCTGATGGACTCGGTGTTTGCTGACCTCCCCTGCGTGCTTCGCCTTTGCAAACTCGGTTCCTGAGATCCCCAGCCCTTGCTAAGCCTCGCTGCTGTGCGCTGAGAGGGAGGTTCTAGGGACTGATCAGCTGCTGATCGTGGATCACTTTGCATTTGTTAAAATGCACCTAAATGCACCGTATGGGTGCAGTGAATTCCGCCTTCAGGGAATGCATTTGCTCCAGAGACACACCACGCAACCGTATCTTTTCTTTCTCAAGCTGTACGTGTGCAGTATAAACTGTTTGCACAGAAGCAATAATAATGACATATTTCCCTGAATTTACTGTGAAGTTCCTTAATATTTTGTTCACTTCCGATTAACACGAAAAATCTAAATATTCTAACTACAGTTCTTATTTGTATAGATTACAGTAGCTTTTAGACAAGTACTTCATGGTAATATTTTACAACAATGTTATTGTTATATCGACTATAATTTATTGCATACGGCGATCTGAAATTTAATAAATTATGAAGTAAATATAATTTCTCTTGTCTAAAATGCTCAATTCTCCTGGAGGAGTGGGGTTATACTGTTTTGGTCATTTCACAGCCATTTTTAAGAGCAGACTACCCGCACCACTCCTTAATTCCCAAGTGTCAATGTGGCAGCTCTGCTGCCGTCCCTGCCATCCCTACATTCCCTGCCATGCCTGCCATCCAGACCAGCAGCACCAGAGTTTTTGACCCACAGCTGCCGTGGGGACTCTGGTGTCCCCAGAAGGACCTCACCAAATCTAATGGCAATCAGACCCCAGCTGTTAGCTTCCCCTATGTCAGAAAGGAGAATTACACCTTTTGCAATAGTGTGACAGAAAAGTCGCTTTGGAAAATGACCCGTTCCGAGCCACAGCCAGCGGTGTGGTTCATCGGGCTCTTGGCATTCCTGCAAAGCTCAGACTTGGCTCCCCGTCATCCAAAGAAACAGAAGTGAGTTATGAACGCTTTGGCAGCAGAACTGGGCTCAGTTTTTCTGCAGGTTATGCCATACTATCATGATAGACTATGTTGAAAATACTTAAAAATAGCCAAGACCAGCTATTTATAAATATGTCCTCTCATAACCTGCTGGTTTAGAAAAAAACATTCCCATGACTCTGCTTGGAGCAGTAAAGATAAAACAATTCAGAAGAATGATAGACCAGCTACAGCCTTTTGCCTACGGTAAAAACTCCAAATTGCCTATGTCAGGGAGACTAGAAATAATCCTTTAAATTACTTAATAGAATGGACAATTGTAATTATTTATAGCACAGTGAGGCACATCCAAGCACCCCACGAGACCACCGGGTCAGGGAACGCAATGCCCAGCGTGCGGAGCCGCACCGGCTCCCCCGAGCATCCCTGGGGCCGTGGCACAGCACCGGCCTCCCGAAAGCGGGAGGTGGGAGAAGGGTCTGCAGCCTTCGCTGCGGCTGGGAGGGTGGAGGCTGGGAGCACCTCCGGACACCCCCGCCCTGGGCTCCCGTCGCTCCCACGCTCCGCGTCGGCTCTGAGACCTCGCTGGGGCCGGGGAGGGGATGCCCAGTGGTCCCTCCTCCCGAGGAGACCAGAGGGAGCCGGGGTCACGCCTGGTTCAGGACGGACCTTTCTGGAAGGACCTCCGAAGGCTTCTCTGGGCTGCCCTTACGCAGGAGAACCTGCCCCAGAGCGGGATTTGAGCCAGTTTTCTGGCATTTGACCTGTTCTGCTGCAGTGTCCCCCACTTGGCTGCAGCTGTTTCACCCACTCATGACACATCCCCACAAAACCATCCACAGTGACACAAAGTGCCTCAAACGGGCTGTTTCCAAAAAAGGCCAAACGGGGCCGCTGAGCAGCTGCCAGCAGCCCCGGACGCTGCCGCACCACCCCCCCCACCGCCTCCCCCCCCCCCCCCCCCCCTGCCCCCCCCCGCCGCTCCAGGCGTTTGGGATGCAGCTCCTTCCACTCCGCTCCAGTCGGATTTCCCATCAGAGCCATTCCTGGTGTGACAAACACCCAAACCAGAAGCCAGCGGGGTGACACAGCCTCCAAACCCATCCGCCTCGGGGGCACCCCGACAGCCCCACTGCAGGAGGGTGCTCTCAGAAACCCCCGGCAGGTTCCAAAACAGCGTTCCGCTCTCCTGCTGCTTCCCGCTGGCCTGACCCTGCTGCTGGGACTGCGTTCGCCCCCTCTGCCCTGCCCCTGACCCCCCAGCTGCAGCTGCCCCCCACGCCAGGGCCAGCCGTGGGTTCGTCCCAGCCGTGGGTTCGTCCCAGCCGTGGGTTCGTCCCAGCCTCGCCACCCTCTTGGCCCCCGGTACCGCAGCACGCGCCCAGCTCCAAAGGGGTCGGGGTGAGCCAAGGGAAGGGCTGACGCTTTGGCACCCCACGGGGTTTGGGGAGAGGGGGGCGACAGCTCTCTGCCCTCACCATCGGCGCCAGGGCCCGCGGCCACAATTAAAGCGGGCATCCAGAACCCCCCCGCCACAAGGCACAGCTCTGCAAGGGGCTGACAGTCCCACTCAGGGCTGCAGCCACCCAGAGACATCCCCGTGGGACGTGCAGCACCCGACTCATTCTATGGTCCCCCCGGTTCCCTATGGCCACCACTAGCCCAACGCTGCCAGCAGCCAGGGCAGCCCGATGCGTCACCTGCCACTTTCTCTCCCTGCGGGAAGCGAGCCTGAAGGACGCCGCCACTGCGGCAGACCAAAAGCAACACCGACTGAAGCGGTTGCTGCTGGCAGGTCCTGGATTGCCCAGACATTCCTGCTGCCAAACATTTGCATAACGTGGCTGATAAGATCTTGTGACTTAGGGACTTTACAGTCCCTCTTGTCTCATTACATTTAAATTATTAGCCCAAGAGGCATCCCTGATACATAAAGGGCGCTTACAAAAAAGTTACATGTGTGTTGGATTTTGACAGCGGGAAAAGGCAATTTTCCCTGGTCACAGCCCGGGTGCCGTTTGGGCAGGTTTGTGCTGACCAGCAGCGCGTCTCGCAGCGGGCTCGGGGTAAATCGCAGTTAATCGCTGTGGAACACTTGTCAAGGAGAGTTCCGGGTACAAGCGTGCAGCCATCGCAGACCCCTCGCCCCGCGGCGCTGCCTTGGCTGCCGCTCTCGGGGCTGCGCAAGGGAGGGCTCAGGGCAGCCGGCCCCGGTGCTGCGGCGCCCGCAGGGGTCCGGCCGAGCGCGGCGCGGTGGCAGCGGCGCAGCAGAGGTGCAGGAGGGCAGGTCACCGCATTGTGCCGGGCCCTTCCTGAGCGCCCGGTGCCGCAGACTCGGCGTCTTTGTCGGCGCGCGTGCGGCATTGACGGACCGCCCGGCATCGCTGCCGCCAGACGCGGGGCCCATTGTCAGCCTCCCCACCCAACAAACGGAGGAAAAGGCTGTTCAAGGTATTTCCTCCCTGCAGGAGCCGGGCGTTTCCATTAATTCTTCTCCATGAGTCAAACTGGCTGTACTGGGTGTCCCTCTGTCCCGGCATCCTGAGGAACATGCGTCTGAGCAGCTAATTTTATCCAGCTTTCCTAATGCTCTGCCCGGGAGAGCAGCGCGGCCGAGGGGGCGGCTCCGCACCCCCAGCTCCACGGCCGTGCCTGGGAGCGTGCCGGTGGGCTCCCCGCCGCGGGCAGCTGGGGAGAAGCCGTGGAAAGCCGGGACACAGAACAAGCAGAAGCGGTTTTGGCACAAGCTGTGGTTGGACAGACCGGCGATGGTGGGGAGCAGCTCCCAGGGTGCCGCAAAGAAACAGCCCAGAGCAAAGCGGGGTCAGTTAGAGCAGGCGGCGCAGAGCCCCCACGACGTGTCCCCCCATCAAATGGCCATCCCCATCCCTCCAAAAAACTGCTCCTGCCGCCGTCCCAATGACGGGAAGATGGGGTTGGAACAAGCCAACAGTGCAGCTCAGCCTGTCCCCTGTGCTCAGGAGATGGGGATGTTCCCCAGTGTCTGAACACCCTGTCCCGCGACCTTCAAATCTCTGGTGAAATGATGGAGCGCACACAACACGAGCGGAGTCCGAAGCGGGGCTGGGCCAGCCCTCGCACGGCGCTGTTTGTGCGTGAAGGGACAGGGTGCCCCGATCAACGGCAACACCTCACGGGCACGTTTCCCTTCCACCCCATTGAGCAATGGGGCAAGTTAAAAATTGACTCTGGAGCCGAACTGCACCTCGGTTGTGCCCAGAGGCACAGGCTCTCCCGGCGAGCAGGCGGCTCAGCCCCAGGGTGCACCGGGGAAGCCGGCACTCTCGGGCGTGCAGCGTCTGCTGGCACAGGGCAAGGAGAGCCACCCCCTCCCCGCACTGCCCACCCGCCCCGGGACGGCACCAGGGAGACGTGGGAGCCTGGCACCGCTCCACTGGGAGCGACCGGCCGACAGCAGGAAGAAAAAAGCCTTTTCTCCCCGCACAGAAACGCTTCAGCAGGAGCCATGCCCGGCCGGTGCCAGACCTGAGCGGCTTAGGCGCCGTGCCACGGCACACCGCGGACGCGCGAAGGGCTTGGGGGGAATTCCCCCTCCCACGGGAGCCTGCAAAGGCAGCGGGATGGATGGTGGCTGGGATGGAGGCGGCCCAGCCTCACCCATGGGCAGACGGACCCATCCGGTCTCTCCCAGCCACGGAGCAGCCCGAGCACCATGGAGCCCAGGCGGGCAAACCCGGCTCGGCGTAGGGTGGCACCACGGGCACAGAGCGTGTTCCGTCTGCGGCGGCAAAAGGAAAACCTCGGCTATAAAGCCTGTTAAATGCGAGTGAAGAGCTATAACGCAGTGAGATTTATAGCTGGGTTAGTGTGGTTTTCACGGAAAAGAGCAGGTCTGGGGTTTCAAAGCACGAATGCCTCACGTGAGGCGAAATGATGCTACAGTGTCATTTCGAGGTGATAGATAAGGCTATTTATGAGAAGAAAAGCCTCCAAAACGCTGTAGCCAACAGGAGGTCGCACAGTTGCCATATATCTTTGCTAAAAACCAAAAGTTAGACTGTGACCAGCATCTTAATACACAGCCCTGACAAACCCCCCATTTGCATTGAGCCGTGCACCGAATCGGCGCACGCGGCGCGGCACGAGGATGCTCTCGGCTTTGGTGAGCAGTGACGCCATCGCTGCCCGGCACTTGGCACGCCAGAAGCTACCGCTTACCGGGGGTGTCGAGGTACCCAGACATTCCTAAAGCGCCAAAACCTAAAAGCCATCTTGTACGGGATTAGTTACTCCCTGACGTTAATCCACACCTCTGCTCCGCGCAGGGGGCTCGCGAGGGCTCTCCAGGGGTTCGGAGCTGGGAGGGCCGGCACGGAGGCAGCCCCTGGGCTCCCTCGCATGCCAAGAGGCTTTTACGGCGCCCGGCTCCCCGGCAGGCAGGGTGGGGGGTCGGGGCAGTGAATCAGAGCTGAGCCAGCAGCCGTCACCTCCATGACTCCGGCTCCGCTGGACGCCCACGCACAGGGAAAATCATTGCGCGAGTGGAGGCTCCGGCATCCTCCTCCATGGAAAACCTGCTTCCTCTGGATGACCAAGCACGGGCGCAGGGCCGGGGGCGCTCCCTGACTCACGCTAAAGCCGCTGGTTTGCAAAACACCTGGGTGGAAACAACGCGGAGCAGCTCCCCGGCGCTGCCTGACGGCTGGTCCTGCCCAGCCCTGCCTGCTTCCTGCCTCCCGCCCGGCCACGGTCTGGCTCCGGCCACGTCCCGGCGCCAGGACACCACCACTCCGGGGGAAGATGTTCCCTGTGGTCACAAGAAACTGTGTGAATGCTCAGAAGAGGCTGCAGCAGCAAAGCTTTTCAGGAGAATGCGGAAGGTTGGGTTGGAAGCCCCAACACTGCCCCGAGGGTGGGGGCTCAGCAGCGCCCGGGGGTCCCCCGGCTGCCCCATCCCCATCCGACCAGTTTGCCCTGATCCCAGCACGCAGAGATGTCCCACCCGCCCGGGGTAGCAGCGATGCACCCGGGGGTCCCCCCGGGAGGGGACATCCCTTTCGCAGGCGCCAGCCACATACGGCTTGGCGCTCCGGAGCCTGGGAGCAGGAGTGGGTGCCGGCGCCGTGGCTCACCAGCGGGATTCCGTGGCACTGCAGGCTGCAGCCTCCCATGGCGCACGGCACCCTCCCGGGAAACGCACCCGGCTGGGCGGCTGCACCACCTTCTCCTGCTCCGTTCCTGCCGCTCTCCCGCAGCACCGGAGAACAATTCGATCGTTTTTAAACGCCCATGCAGAAGAAAAAGTGGGTTTCCATTGTCTTCGCAAAGGAAAGGTGCTTTTATGCCTCAAGGAAGTAGACAAAAACTGGCACATAAACATCTCACGATGCCTTGACACAACTCAAGGTACTTTCCCCACCCGCTACTGTTTCTGCTTTGACATTGCACAATTGAAAGGAAAGAGCACGTTGTCAAATTATTCCACCCAGATTGGACATATTCTCCAACTGGGTTTCTATTTAAAATTCACCTGCCATCCTGAGTGGTAAAAAAGTTCTAATCCAGAGGCGTTTTTTCTCTCCCTCTCTCCGAACTGCAAAGTACGAGACACAATTTATCATTTCACAAATGTGCTAGCGAGCCATCAGACCCTCCGCCTCTGCCAGACTTTTTGGGAGGCGCTGATTTACACCCAACCACCCTCGCCCGGGTGTCATTGTCTGAGCCCGTTTGCAGAGTGACTGCTTGGGGCTGCCAGGGAGTTCAAGGATAAACCTACGATTCAAAATCTTGACCTGATTGAAGTCCATGGAAAAAATCCCCGCGACTTGAAGGATTTTGTGCAGAAGTAAAAACCTTGAATATATCCTGCAGAAAGTGCTGCCAAGCGTATGCTGCTTTTATCCTGATTGTAACAACGAGCCTCTGCCTAAATACTGAGTGTTTTTTGCTGCAGTAAAAAGTATGCAAAAGTACATTATGATGGCGGAGAGACATTTATCAAAGTCAAGGACCAGCTTTTCCTTGGCTAACTGGCCAAAAAATGAAATAGCGCTTTTTTTTTTTTTTAAAAAAAAAGGGAATAAATCATTATCTGCCTTCTGAAATTAATTACCTGCTGGTCAGACAGAAAAAAATGACCCATGTTCCTTGAACCAACCCCTCCCAAGCCCCTTGCAGGCAAAACCATACAGACGCGTTCCCGCAGCATCGCAGGCCCCCTCCCTGTTTGGCTGCATGTCCCAGTTTGTTCACACCAGCCATTCCCAACCACGCAATGCCAGGGGTCACCGCTAGCTCCGTCCTTGCCGGAAAGGGTGTCCTGCATGACGCAACACACACCTCAGCAATTCATACTCAGCCTGGGACATTTTAACAGCCTGTTCCCATCTGCTACACGTTTATTTCCTGTCCACTGAAGCTAAACCTTTTACGTTCTTTTCCTCCTGTGTTTTTCTCACAGCAATTCACATCAGTCATATCTCCAGCCAAACGTCATGCCCTGCGAAACCTCGTGCGTGGTGAAGACGAGCAGGCGCGCGACGACGCTCCAGACCCCGCTGCCTTTCAGGCGCACAGGAGCCACACTGCGGACGCAGGAGCCTGCGCGGTGCGGCAGGAGCGCCGGGATGCGCGCGGCTCGTCCTGCATCCCAGCCAGACCGTGCCTGCAGCCGGGCTCTGCGGGGACTCGGCTCTCGGAGCCTGCACGGGATTGCGGCGGGTTTTGCGGGCAGAGGTCACGGCGCAGGGACTGCCAGTGCCTAGGGTTTTCGGGCAGGGTGGTGGCAGCTGGGGACAAGCACGGGGACCATGGAGAGGCTCGACAAGCCCCTCTCTCCCACGGCAGGCGAGCCCAAGGCAGCAAACCCGCAGCCCGCAGGAGTGGGGGACAAGCTGCCCCTGCCCGGAGGGGCTGCGCTGCCTCGGTCCCTGCAGCTGGGAGACCCCCATTTACAGCGGTCCGTGCCCCCCCTCGGAGCCAGCCCCACAGCACCCCTCCCAGCACGCTGCCAGGCACATCCCCGCGCTCCCAGGAGTCCTTTACATGCTTGATTGCAGGGCTTACGGTTTGCCATAAGTAAATAAATTAGGTATAATTTAATATTTGATTGTAAGATTTACTGTTCTATTCTTTACAGCTTCTCAGGTGGATGCCCAGTAATTGAGCTAAATGAAGAGCCCCATTAATTCCCGGCAGCAAGCGGTGGCTCTGGGTGCCGGCTGCGGCGGGGGGCAGCACCAGCTCAGGAAAACTTCCACCACCTCCAGCCTGATCCCAAACCCCCAGTGTGGGGGACGAGGGAGCCGCTTTTCCTGGCTTTAAGAGGGGAATTATTGCTCTTTGCCTGTAATTAATGCACCCGCCCTGTCACGGGGCAGAGCAGAGTCCAGAATTGCCGCGCAGACACCCGGGTTATTTTGGCACAAAACCCAGGGGTGATCTAAGGTCGGCTGCTACAGGCTGAAATTTAACTTCGCTGTTACTTTTGAGACACTTTTGTTTTGAATAATGTAAACAGCTTTAATATCTTATAAAAAATAAAGTCAAGCACTTGAACTTGAAACCGTGTCCTAAGGTATTTCGGTAGCGCCCGGGGCTGCCGCGCAGGGCGTACCTGCGACCGCCGGCTCCCAGGCGGGGTTAACCCCCCACGCATGGCGAGCTGGGCTGGTGACAACATTAAAAATGTCATCCTTCTGTTGGCTGGTTTAGGTGAAGCTCTCCTCGCGCTTCTCCAGCCGCGCAAATCTTTGTTGCGACACTATTCCCTGCAGCCCCTTGTGTAATCAGCACGTCTGGGTCCTTCCTCAGAAACGGCTCCAGCCCAGGCCTTTAGCAGCGTTACTCAGAGCCCCATCCTATGGGAACTGGCTGTGCAGCGTGATCTCTTCCCACGCAGCTTCGGATAAAAGTCCACCGGTACCAACACCAGGAGAAAGCTAATAAAACACCTCCGCTCCTGTTCACGTGTTTGCAGGGTTTGGCTGGTTCAGTTTACGGAGCCCCAAACGCCGCCCCTTGTCCCGCTCTGCCAATTCTGGGCTCTCGCTCCCGGGGACAGAGGACGGGACGGAGCCACCCGCCTCCCGCTCGCCCCTGCCGGTCACCGGAGCGGCTGCGGCGCTGGGGCTCTGCGGCCGTTCTCGCGCCACAGCACCCTCCTGGCGCTGCTCGTGCAGGGATCTTTCTCAGAAATGTTTAAACGAGCCAGACAAGCCTTCCTGGAAGATAATGCCCTTGCTCTCTTGCTGACTGAGCTTTGACTAAGCAAACCAAAATTACCTTTAGCCGAGGAAAACATCACTGGATCTGTGCTGGCCTGGACTTACCCTCACACAGGCAAAGTCCCATCAGCCTGAGTGGGAATTCAGGTTAAAAATCAGCTGAGCACCGATGGCTGCGGAGCACAACAGCACCTGGCCAGCAACTCCCCGTTGTCACGTCATTTATGCCATTTATCACTTGTGATATTTAGGTAAAGCAGGAGCACTGCGCACAGATGCCTTTCGGCCCATCCCTGGTGGCACCCCGAGCCCTGCCACCACCACGACGGCGGCGCCGCGGAACATCCCGCTGCCAGAGAACGGACTCCTGGGACCTCCACACCCACCCTGCGCGAGATTTCCACTTCAATTATTTTTCAAGCTGCTGTAAACACACAACAAAGCCAGCCAGCAATTTCAATCTTTTTTCCCCCCCTCCACAAGAGAGATTTAAAACCGCAAATACTTTTTGCATGTGAATAGCGTGTTCAGTCGGTGTCCCAAGTCCCCTGCAGTAAACTTTGATCGTGGAAAGGTCTCAGAAACAGCTGCCCCTAAATCCCACCGGCTTTCCAGCCCCTTCAGAGGAAACGGCTCTCTCTTCTGCTAGATCACTTCGTGGGGTTTTGACCTTCTTTTGATACTTTGATACTCAAAAACTGATTTAGTGGGATAAATCTTGGTTTGAAAACTAGTTAGCATTTCCCCCTGGATTCGTACTCCCAGCGCAGCCCATGCAGCCTGCAGAGGAGGGGAACGGCTGCCTCCCACACTCTCACCACAGTGTGTAACTTGACTTTTGGGCCTGGAAACAAGCCTAAACCCAGGATCAGATCCCGAGGTTTTGCTGTCCCTTACCTAACAAATTCCTAACCATGGCAATTTTAGATGTTAAACCATGAGCATGGGTAGTCCATCTTTCTCCGTAGGACTGGAGAAAGTTCTGGGTCTCTGGAAGCGGGGCCAAAGGAGAAGGATCATAAATATCCTGTGTGCAACAGACTCCCGGGAGCGGGATGGAGGAGGGGGTGTGAAAGCAGTAACTCCTCTCGGGATCACACATCCGCGTGGTGCCCGGGCCGGCGGGACCAGCCTCTGGGTGCTGTAACACCCCCAGCAGCTCTGCAGGGACCCGAGTCTGCGGCTGCTGCCCTGTGCCCCGGGGGACCAGCCCCAGCACCACGGGGCTCACGGCTCCTGCCGGAGCTAGGGAACGCTCCGGAGTGTCCTGGCACGCGGCAGCAAACCGGAGAGTGGGGCCAAAAGGGATCGGCTGGGCTGGGCGACGCTTTTCTGCCTTTGCTTTTGCTTTTTCTGCTCTTGCTGCCGCCGCCTGCGTACGCCTCCAGAGCCTGCGGCCGGGTGTTTGAGAATTTCCCTCTTTCTTCCCGTTACGCAGTTTTTCTTTTCTAACAAACCCAGCTATTCTGGCGAGCTGGAAACACCATTTTTACAGCTTGCGCCGGTGCCGCCCTCCTGTGGCTGGAGAACTGCTCGAGTTGGAATAAAAACAGCTCAGAAATCTGATGTCCTAACATAACCAAGTCACTAAAACCCGTAGCTATTGCCCTGCCTTTGGTCTGGCAATGCTAAATACTTCAGCTTGGCACCTGAAGCCCCACCAACCCATCGGTGACGCCAGGCAGAGGCTTACAAGCCAATGGGGTTTTATCCTCAGTTATTATGATTTTTCAGCTCAGCAACGGGATGCTGCTGCAGAGGGTGGAGACAGCGCTGATGGAAAGGGTCCGCTGGCGGGACACGCGCTGCTCTGCGGGCGACAGACCCCACCGTCCCAGGGGGTTTACTCAACTCTCCCGTTGAAGGAGAAACAAACCTTAATCTACAAAGCCCCGCGAACAGCGTTTCTGCAGGCTGCATGTGATTCAGGCTGCAGCCGTGCCGCTGGCGAGCTGTGAGGGCTCAGCCTGGCGCAGCGACGCTGCCCGCCGCGTCCCCACCGAGCGGGACGGATCCCGGCCACCACAGGAGGACTCGGGGCCGAGCCCAGCGCCGCGGTGCCGAGCGGGGCTGCTCACCGACCCAGGGGTGCCCGGAGACTTCCCACGAGCGCCAGCAATCCGAGCGCATCCGCAACCCATTTGCCGGGCAGGACGGAAGGAAAAGCGGGGACGAGCTGTTCTCCCGGCGCTGCCCTCACTCTGCCTTCCCGGACACTCCGCACCCCAGCGCCTGCCCCCAGGGCCCTTCTGGGGACACGGTGGGGGTTTGCAGGGCAGGATGCAGCAGACGCCCCTCTCCTTAGGGTGCAGCACGCTGCGCCAGGCAGGGATGAGCATCCTCCCGCTCCCTCAGCTCTCCAGCTATGTGCACAGCCCGGAGGAGGCATCTCCCGACAGACAAACCCTCCTCCCACCACCCACGGGGGCTGCACCAGGGAGATTCCCCTGCTCCCTGCTTCCATGCGTCTGCCCAGCGAAGGCAGCAGCTGCAGTTGCAGCCGCTGTTTGGAAAGCGCAGCCCTGTCCTCAGGAGGAAGCTCCGACGTCGGTACTCAGTGCTGGAATAACAGTTTGCCTTCCGAGAGGAGTGGAGCAGTTATTGCCAGTCCATTAAAACCTGCTGCTGCGGAGCCCTTCGCCCTGCCAGGCTCAGCAGCGAGCGAGCAAGCGGTCCACCATTAATCACAGGCTGTTACTCTAACTCCATCAAAAATCCTATCTGCCAGCAGCACGGAGGATTTCCAAATTACTTTGGGCCAGATAACACCAGAGGAAGGTGGGCGTGACTAGCCTGGACGCACTTACTGGTCCCGCTAACTCCCACCAAGGGCTGCGGGCTCTGTTCAGTTCATATGTGCCAAAAGGCTTCCAGGACAGGGGGATTTGGGATAAATGCTTCACCCCGGTGACTCACCGCCTTCCGCAACACCTTTCCTACTTGTGCTTTGGCAACAGCAAATGCAACACATTCTTGTCGGGTGTTTCATACAATAACCCCCTGCTGAAGCAACGCAAGTCACTGGAGAGAGACTGGGCACGCCACGGAAAAAGCACCCCACCAGTGCCCCCCCCAGCAAGGGACAGCATCTACGGGCACGGGCTGGGGAACAACCGATGGCCACATCACGCATTTTGCCAAGAACCCGGCCAGAACGGGCGCACGGCTGGCTCGGGCAGGGGCCACCTCCACCCCCTGTCCCCGCATGGCGCCTGCACCCTGCGCCTGCCACCACCGGCCACTCAGCAGCAAAAACCTGCTTTTCACAGGCTTGGCGTCTCACATGGCAGCCAAAAAAAGCTCTCTAGCACAGCGGGTGACTGACAAAGCCAGTGACACAGATGGGGTGTTTTGTGAATGTAAAAACCCAAAATACATGGGCAAACACTCAATCCGTCTGTAACCCAGCACAGGAGTTCATAGAATCACAGAATCACTTGGGTTGGAAGCGGCCTGCAAGATCATCGAGTCCAACCATAAACCTATACCAAAACCACCCCTAACCCATGTCCCTCAGCACCACGTCTGCCCGGCTTGTAAATCCCTCCAGGGATGGTGATTCCACCACCTCCCTGGGCAGCCTGTGCCAATGCTTGAGAACCCTTTTGGTAAAGAAGTTTTTCCGAATATCCCACCTAAACCTCCCCTGGCACAACTTGAGGCCATTTCAGGGGTGGGAGCAGCAAGTTCACCTGCACCGGGGTTTCTCGGGGAGCACCACCAAGGAAGAGGGACAAACCAGCCACCAGGCACGTGGCAGGACACTTTGTTCCCCACAACGGAGGTGAATTCATTTGGCACTTACCCCGTCGCACACTTGTTCGCTTGCGACTGCCCCCGTTTATGGCGCATCTTCCCAGCAATTCCGCCACACTGTGCCCAGCAGCCTGCCCTGTGCTCCCAGCACGCATGGCAGATGGGCTTCCTTACTTTCCACAGGCTACAGGCAGCCAGCGCTGCTGGAAGCAACATGGATTTCACAACCACTCCGCACGAACGTGCGTGTTTTATGAGTATTATAAACTGCAAGGGACTCAACGTTGCATCACCAAAATCCTGCACAGATTCAGAATTAAAAGCACCCTTGATTCACTTAAAGGGACGTGTCAAAACCTCCCTTAATTGTGATAAATCCCGTCCTTTCATCTGCGAAGGTGACATTTCATGGCAAATAAGCCCAAGAAATTGAGTGGAACAAGGAAGAGGTTCCTGTTTTGTAAGTGATTTCCTATAATGAACAAAGCTCAGCGTGAAAACAGTAGGCTGCATGTCTGGTGCTCAGGTTTTTTAGGTCTTTGTTGATCCCAGGCAGGCAGATGGAATTCGTCACAAGAAGCTAATCAGGGACACTGAGACCTAGTTGCATTTACAGGGAGAAAATCTCAGTTTTGGGAGCCATTAGAAACCTGCCTCTCATAAGCACATTGCTTGCAAATGTACAGACTGATTCCCAGTCTGGCAGGGCAGACCAGGAGGAGAGGGACGAGAGCGCTCGGTCAGCCTGGCTCTGCCCCTTCCGCTTCCATCATTCCAGCAGTCCGAGGGGTGCGCGGCTTCGGGAGAAGGCGAACAAGAGCAGTCAAGTAACGTGGCCTTCAACCCCTCTGGCACTGCACTGGTCCGCCCCCGCAGCAGACACTCCCCCCAAGCTCCTGTAGTTTGGAAATCAAGTTGAAAATCCCAGTTCTTCCCTCAAGACAGGAGGAAGCCCTGGAAGCCTCCAGGACCCCCACAAACACCCCAGCAAATCACCAGCCAGAACATCCTCTGCGCCGGGCAGCCTCTCCCCAAAGGGACCAAAACAACCCCGGGTGGTTTAGGGACGGAAAAGGACAGGACCCTACTACAGAGCTACTCTCTCCTCCTTGCCTCTTCCAAGACTCCGCAAAACCTTCTACGACACCGGCTTCCCCCTTACAAAGGGCGAGACCCTCCTGCTCCTCACATGTCCCTCAGGGAGCTGGTCCTCAACGAGCCCCTCCTGGCCCTTCTTCCACCCCCCTGCAATGACACCCTCAACCCTTCAGTCCACCCCTCCTGCCCCCTCTCCAGGAGGGATGGGCGGCTCTGGAAACGCCTGGCTTGGGTCAGGCTGTGCTGGGGGGAGCCTGGGCGCCCCTGGTCCCCGCTGCCCACGACCTGTGTCACAAACTCTCTGCACGGCGTGTGCCGGGCAGCCAGCAGCTCCTGCGGGGTCCCGTCCCTGTGCAGGCAGAAACCCCCTTCTCAAGGGCTTCGTGCATCAGCTTTGCAGCCAGCAAGGCAGAGTCCTGCACAAACTGGCCACCTAAAAGTCCCCGCAGGGCTTCGTCCAAACCCCAGAGCTCCAAATGAGCTCACAGAGAGCACCAAGACACCAGTGTCCTTGCTCGTGTCCCGGAGTCCCAGATGGATCCTG
Organism: Chionis minor; assembly: GCA_013398295.1. Taxonomy (NCBI): domain Eukaryota; kingdom Metazoa; phylum Chordata; class Aves; order Charadriiformes; family Chionidae; genus Chionis; species Chionis minor. Next base: position 145,957 of record VZSF01008858.1, read on the forward strand.
GCCCTGCACCGCTGCCTCCTCCTGCCGGCGTCAGCATCAGTCCCCTGCCGTGCACAGCCGGAGCCGGGCAGCACCGACGCCGCAGCACGAGGGATTCTGCAAATGCCCTCCCCGGGGCCGCGCATCCCGGGAAGGGCTGTGCCTTTGGGAAAAGCCTGGAAGGGAGAGGAGGAATGGCTTCCCAAAAGAAAGCAGGTGCCTCAAACACCACCTTTTATTCTGCCTGCAGGCTGCATTCTGACAGCCGGTGATTTTCATACATTTGTATTTACTGTAGCCTGATAAATAGATTTCTGGGTGAGGTCTGATGTGCTGGAGGCTCCTGTGGCACAGGAGAGCCAGGAGCTGTCTGGAGGTGCAAAAATGGCTGGCGGGGTGTTTCCATCCCCTGAGCAGCTGCACTGGGAACACCTGCGTGGTGTTTCACTAACATTTCCCTCCGCGCACGTGGATGCTTAAACTACTGCTGAGAACCAAAAGCAGAAGGGAAAACGATTGGCAAAAAAAGCCCATTTGCTCCAACGCTCCGACAACTGCTTCCAAATCAGCCTGGGCACAGCCTTCTCCTGCCTCCGCCTCTGCTCTGAGGCCGCTCCGGTGGGACGCGCACCAGGAGCCCCGCTGCCTTCCCGGCGGGACCGTCAGAGCTGCCCACGCCAAGGGGCTGCCAGGGCCGTCGGAGGCTGCCAGCCCCGCAGCGGGCTGCCTTCGGGGGAGGCTGGTTTGAGCTCTGGTAGGTGGAATTGCAAACAGGGAAGTGCTGAGCCAGCTGGAAACAAGCTGTTTGCCTGCCCCCGGGTCTCCCTCCCGGCAACGTTTTAATTCCAGCTCAAACTGCCAAAAAAAGAGGAGCTCCTTAATCAGCAAAGCCGGGAGGAAGGGCAGCTCCCGTGCCCGCACGCCGCGGCAGGACGTCCCTGCGGACACCCCCCACCCTTCCTTCCCCTCGGCCACGGTGCCCGTGGCCGTACCCACGCTGACCCTGCAAAAACGCTTCCCGTGTCCCCATCGTGGCTGCCACATGCTGAATCTGCCAGATGCTGCTGCAACTCTCGGTCTTCCCTTTTTTCCCCCCAGAAAGGCGTGCTGCTCTGGCAACGCACTGAATGTCCAACGAGAGCTGCGCATTTCCCCGGTTTATACCCTTCCAGGAAACTCATTCCTGGTGGTTTATCAAACCCAGCACGTTCCCAGATAGAGGAAAACAAGCTCCCACAATTATGCTTTGCCATTTGTCTGACGTTTTCATTATCCCCGATGCAGTACCCATCAAATATTGTCTTGTACCAAAAGCCATTTCTGTCAAATTAAGTTAAAAGGAAGTAGTGGAAAACTAAAAGCTCCACATCTAATCCTGCCACCTGGAAAATCAGCAGAGAAATATAATTTTGTAGTCTTTCAAATTAAATCAGATTCTGGGCTCTCTGCTGATGAGTTAATCCAATGCTGAGTGGAATAGCTCTGCTCAACCATGACTGGGGTTTAGGCATGTTCAATTCATGGCAAAGTGGTTCCAGTTCAGAGAAACTGCTTTTAATTGTATTCACACCCTATTTCTTTTAATTTTATAATTTGCCTCAACCGTTCCCCATTAAGAAGCTACCGGCAGGAGGTGGCCCTGAATTGCAGAACTGCCACGGAGAGCGGTGGCCGGGGACCCTCAGGCGGGTGGCGAGGTCTACGCGTGTTTTGGGTGTCCTTTCCCATCCTGGGCACCTGTGGCACCCACCTCGGCAGCCGGACCCCCGGGGACCCCACGCTGGCGGGTTCTCCCCCACCAGGGCAGGAGACCACGCTCAGCGAAGCAGCTCCACGTGTCGCCCGGCAAAACGATGCGAGACCGTGCCGGGGTGTCCCCAGCAGAAACGTACCTGCACGTCCTTTTGCTCGACCTCTGCGGAAATCCCAGCGTAGGAGAAACCTCCCTCAGATGGAGCTGCAGGACACTGGAGCTTTTTGACCATCTGCCCCCAGGTGGAGCTGGACTACGTGGGTTTACAGGCACTTTCTGGCTGAACTGGGGTTGCACCCCAGTGAGAGCCGCTAGAAGAAAGAAACCGGGAAAGAAGCATTCATTGCACTAACCTCCCTCCCCTAAATTAAACTGTACCCACATCTGCCCCCCCCATCAGAAAAAAATCCACATAAAGACAAAAATTATTATTAGAAAGACAAAAGTAAAATCTTTACCCAATACAAAGTTATCAAGTAGGGCTCTTCGGAAAATTAGAAAATTTTGAGCATTGGCTTTTTCTGTGGTTCACCCCAAAACCCAGCCTGACTTTAAGAAAATTTCAGAGATTTACCAGTACAAAAGGTTTCTTATTTTATTTTTTTTTTACGCTACTTTTACGTTATTTTACAAACCGGTTGCCTCTGGTGGCACACGTCCATCAGGCCAGAATATCACGACGACTCCCGGCTGTGAGCTACAGGAGCTCCATGTTTCCTGGGTACGGGGCTGGCTGCGGCTCGTGCCATCCCTCCGCGGGCAGGCAGAGCCTGGGGGCTGCGCGGTCAGTCCCACCGCAGGAGCCGGGATCGCCCCTGGTGCCTGGAGCTGCTCCCCCGACGCTGCACGGCTGTCCCAGTCGTGCGTGAGCGCAGGGACGCTGCTCACAGGAACGTCCCCTGTCTTTGTGTGGGGCTCCTGGGGTGGCTGCCCTGCGCCATCGCTCCCGGGCTGCTGCTCCCCTGAGCCATCTCCGAGCGCGGTTGCTCCCACCCCTCTTTGGTGCTTTGTACAGGATTGACCCGCACGTGACTTTGTGTCTCTCTGTTCTCCTTTAAACGTATGAAGCACAACCACAAGTCTGTCTTGTGCTTTACTTTATTCTATTTTTTTTCCCCAGCCGCTTTTCATAGAAGTCCACAATGTCACATCTGATCTTCCCTGGATTTCCTGCAGGTCTTTTGGGAAATCTTAGACCCGATGCATTAGAAGCAGCAAAAATAATTGAAAGTGTGAAGCTGCTGAATTGTTAGCCAGGGCTTCCTTTCCCTGCAGTAGTGGTCTTTGAAGTTAGAGGTGTCTCACCAACAGCCACGGAACGAGTCTGTCCTGGGTGGCACTCAGCTCCTACACCCTCCTGGTGACAGGACGTGTCACTAGACCTCTCGTTGCTGCTGTCCTCCAGGCCAGGCAGCCCCCGCACCTCCTGGGGTGACGGCGCAGCCAGCACTCACCTCTTCTTTCTCAGGCTCTCTTTGCATTTATTCATATAACAAATCTAAAAGGACAAATGGCTGCAATTTTCTCCTGTCAATGCAAGCCAGAACTCTCTCTCCAGCTAACTTTTGCAGTTTTCTTAAGTAATTATGCACTGGAATTAAGTAATTATGCACTGGAATTAAGTAATTATGGACCGAATTCATCCCTCCTTAAGCTCACTTTCTCTGTAGGGAAATAACAAGCTGGCTGAAGCAAACTTACCCGGGGTTGCCGAGGCTTCTGTGCAAGCCTTTTCAAAGTTTCAAATTTAACAAGTTTAAGGATCATGAAATACCTTTTTTTTTTTCCCCGTCAGTTTGCCACAATTACTGGAACACCTGCGCTAATTGAGACTGCAAAAAGCTCCTCTGAAACCTGGGAAAAGGCTCGATGACCTTCAGGATTACACAGCCCTTCTTGGAGGGATGCTGCCTCAGTTGCTCACTGCCGGGCTCTTCTGCGCCAGACCCGCTGCCACTCTCCCGGCACGTTCCTGCTCCAGTGTGAACGTGGTGCTCAGCCGGTGTGCGGGTGGGAGCCGGGGGGATCAGGAGGGCTCAGCCCTGCACCCTGCCCAGCCTCGAAGGGAGAGCCCAGGGTGACGAGCCCGGGCACCGGATGCATCCCAGCATCCCAGCAAGGGGCCCTGGCACCTCTCCGGGGACGTCCAAGGCAAGACTGCAAAGATATTAATGACAATCGCTATTTTTATAGAAAAGCAGAAATGAGATCACTTCTTCAAATAACAAAAAACACCAACAAGGGTAAACATGAATGAGGTGGTTCATTTTGAGAAGCTCTTCTGGTAAAAGAGAAATTATCCTAGCACAATATGGTGTTTTGCTTTGCTTTCTGTTTTGTTTTCCTAATTTACAATGTGTTTTAGCATCTACGCAAAATATCCCTCCGGCTGCCAATGGCAACAGGACCCGGAGCGGTGATTTCATGTAAGAGGACACGTCCTCCCCCACCATTTACCCAAACTCTCCCCACTCTGCGCCGAGATATCGTCAAAGCGCTGTGAAGGGGGTCCAAAGGCTGGGTCTGTCCCCCCTGCGCCCTCCCAGGCGGTGGCAGAGCTGTCACCCTGCAGACCCCGGCTGTCCCCTGGGGGCACCTACCTGTCCCCTGCAGAGGGGGGGAGGACGGTCCCCCGGGGGGCACACAAGCCTCCTCCCTCCCCACAGCGGTTGCGCTCACGGGGACAGCGGGTGACGCTCACCAGGACAAGCTGCCAGCGTCAGCCAGGACACGCTAATGCCACTGGAGCGGACACGTGCTGCTCTCCTGGAGCATTAACGACCCATCGTAATAACGAACCTAACACAAAGGCTGGAAAGAAGCAGGCCGTAATTTCTGTCGGCGCACAAAGGGAAAGGCGCTGCCGGGGGAGCAGCCCGGCTCCAATGAATCATCCCGGGAGGGGAAGGGGAGGCTGAAAGCGGCTCCTGCGACCTGAGCCCAGCCTTTTTCACGCGCAGGGAAAACAGCCCGCACTGCCGCTCCTCCCGCAATCACGACGGATGCTCGAGAAGACGACAAAGAATTTATCACTCCTCTCTGGGCAGGCAGAGATAGATGATCTGTGGAGCTGTGGAATTTCCCCAGACCCGATACGAAATCAATCTCCTGGAAATGTTTCACTAGCCTTACAGAGGGCTATATGGAAACTGCCAGGTCCTCAGGCGAACGGCTTTACCTGCAATCATCTGGGCTGCAGCATTTTAATTTGTTTCCTTTAAAGAGACTCAAGGGTGCCATAAGAAGCAGTTTCCAGGATTTGAAGGAGACGGCAGAATTTGATCTCTTTCCATGGCCTTGTATGTAATTACTGGAAAGAGCGAGAGAGGCAATACGGATGCAAAGACTCAGAGAGGTTAAAAGAAGTTATTCAAAGCCAGCAGACAGAAACTTACCCCTGCCTGGATTTGGGGGAGGCGTGCGGGAACTGCTAAGCAGGGAGGCAGGACCAAATCTTGCAACCAGCTGTTGGGGGCCCGTTCCCCACAGCTGGACAGGAGCAGCAATTACTGCCTACGCGCTGCAACGGGGGCAGCCGGAGGTTCAGCTCAGCTCCGTCCATGGCCTGCATTGAATTTCCCCGCTGGCAGAGGGTGGTTCCAGCCCGGGTACCGGGGCACGTGGAGCAGCGCACGGTGTTCCAGCAGGGCAGCCCTGGGACACAAACTCTCTCCAGAAGAGCGACGACACCCGGAGCATCCCACGGAGAAGACCACAAAGGGGTCGTCAGGAAGCGCAGCGGAGGGGACCGAGACCTGCAGCATCCTTCTGGAATGATTACCGTGGGGTTAAGATAACTTTCAAAACACTTTTTCAGTTTCTCCTCGCAGGCGCATTTGTCGGCAGCGAAACAAGCCCGCAGTGACCGCTCCTGCAGCACACGCCTCTGCGGGACCACCACCCGCCCGAGGGCCCTGGCTGCCTTGCGAGGAGTTTCCTTGCACTGCGTCCTTGTAAAAGCCATGCAACTTGTGACACTTACAGTACCCCAAAGCAGTCTGGTTATCTCCTTTTTTTAATTGCACCTTGACCCAGGGCATGAGCTCCAGCACCGCCGGTGGCTGAACAGCCCTTTCAGGCTCTTGGCGATATCGAGCTCATCTGCCTTTAACTTTGCAGCTCTGTATTTTAACAGCCTGACTCCTCAGCACCGCCACTTCGAGAGAATTTCTTACGTGTCATCTAGTTTTAGTGCTATTCTATTTCATTTGCTACCTTAGCTTAATAATTTTTTAACATAGTTTCAGTTTGTGTTTCTCTCTCATCTTCATCTGTTCCTGATATTTTATTTTTCCAATAAACTAAGTAATTTAATGGCCCTAATCCTCCTATTTAAGCATGAATGTGGAGGCTGCAGAAAGAACTCCCGATTTAAATCTGTCAGTCAAACGTAATTTAATCTATCATCATCTTTGTATCTAAAACCACTCCATGGGAAGGAAAGCATGACTGGTATTCAGTTTACCTTTAAAACATCCAGCTTTACAGCTTTCTGGTGCTTGCTTTTCTTATGCATGGGCTGTTAGAAACTGACAGCATTATACAGACCCTGGACAACTCAAAGTCATGACTATTTGGGTCCAGAGGGGACTGCACAGGTTTTTGAGAGTCCAAGGACACATCCACCGCACGTGGACGGAGTCAAGGAGCTTTAGAGTGAAGAACCTGGACGGGGAATGCCCCCAGCTCCTCCGTCCCATTCCAGGAGTGCCCCACGCTCACCTTTAGCGACCAACCCCGGGACACGTGCAGCGCCCAGAGACCCACCTGCGAGGGCAGCAGAAACGCACCTCACCGGTGGCTGCAGCGCTCATTTAATCACCCCCCTGCCCAGCGCCCCTGCGAGGAGCAGTATCAGGCAGCAGCAGAAAATGTTCAACAAGGCTCACTGCACAAGACGCCAGCTCCTGAAATCGATCCATGTGAGACAGAGCAGCTAATTACTGCACACGCACGGTACAACATCTCAATCCCAGCTCCAAGTCCCCAGGGGTTACAGACACGGAAAGAGTTTGTTGGTGGCTCGAGCACCTTGGCGCAACAGGCTGCTGTGGGCTTCCAGCACTGCCCAGGCTCCTCTGCCATGTCTGTTTTTTGGCGCTTTATTCTGATTTACATTTTCCCAGTTTCACTAGGATCACGGGAGATCCACGTAACGTAGTGCTGGGGGTGCAGACGATGCAGCCAGCGTAACAGTGAGGACCCTGAGGGCATCCAGGCTGTGTCGGAGCTGCTGCATCCTGCTGCCAGTCCCACCGCTCCGAGCACTGAGGGACAGGCAGGGAGGAATGTTAAATCCTGGCTGGGGAGGACGGACCAGGAAAGAGCAGTCCTTGGGATGGCTGGTGGCCAGCGGCCCCTTGGAAGTGAACTGGGGCGTCAGAGCTGCCCCACATCCACCCCCAACCCCACCTCCCGAGGAAGCTGAGGGTATCTCCGGGTTCCTCGGGTCTGGAGCAGGAGCACCCGCTCAGCTGGATGGCTTTGGACTTGTGTGGGTCACGACTTCTACACAAATCCTCCCGTCTTCTTCCACAGGTGAGATCAGAGGTTGGGAAGAAGGCTCACGGCATGAGAACCACCGTTACCCTGGAGCATCAAGCACTAAATGATTGTGCTCCACCCGTGAGACCCGTTGTGTAACGGAGATGTCATTCTTCATGAATAATAAAGGACCTTTCATAAAAATTTTACCAGCAGCTGGATACTAAACGTGTGGGTGAGGGGTCCTTGAGTCCTCCAAAGCTGGCAGCAGAGCGGTGCGTGGCACAGACACAAAGGAAAAGGCACAGGATCACGAGTCCCAGAGCCTCAGCGCTGGTGACTTCTGTCGAGCACCGCTGCTCACCTGCAGAAGTGAAAAAATAAAAAATACCTGGATGTATGTCAGGGTAAATTTGTAAAATTGGACCAAGTAATTGCTCTTCTAGAAAGTTCTTGTTGGTTGTTGTTTGTTTATTTCGATGTAGTCAATCACTGCTGCCGTGGGAGAGAAGCTTGGAGCCAGGTCTGTCAAAGCCCCGAGGGATCACTGCGTGATGCTCACCCGAGCTGGAGCGTTCCAAGCCCGCGACGGTCCGTATGTTGTCAGCTGCAGTGAACAGCCCGGCAGTCGGGCGCAGCAGCCATTGAGCAGATGACCACGTTTTATTCTGGCCCTTATTTCATCCTGCAGCAATTAGCCAAGAAAGAAAGGGCCCTGTCATGCTGTCATTCCAGCCTTATGTATTCCAGCGCGTTTAGGGAGACAGAACCCACAGGCAGGTGCCTTCTGGATCCCGAATAAAAACGCTATTAATGCCTGCTAACGCGCACCAGGGTTTTCACAACTGCAGCGCAAGGTAACAGCTACTCATCCCCGCTGGGTTTCAGCCACCTCAGGAGATGACTTTTGACAAACCCAAGGCAATCCGGAAAACGTGTGTGCGCCAGGAGAGGGCGGGGGGGGGGGGGGGGGTGGGGGNGGGGGGGGGGGGGGGGGGGGGGGGGGGGGGATATGCAAAAGGGTTTTGTACAAGGGATCAAAGCGCCCTGAGAGCACCATATTGCACTAACCCCGCTGCAGAACAAGCTTCTGGTCCCCATGTGAGCCTGCACCCCAAAAGACAGGGATTTCCCACCTCCAGGCTTTTTACTGCCTCTTCGATTGTGCATGTGAATGTGAACAGGGCCCCCCCGTGCTGTCCCTGCTCCCCAGGAGTGAAGCCCCTGTGGGGTCCCTCCAGCTCCTGCGGCAGGGGCTGCGCCGGGGTTCGGCATCGTCGGCAGTGGGTGCTGCCAGGAGGTTCCTGCACCCGCGGGGGGCACCCCCCATCCCCCTGGGCTTTGCCGGCGCCGGGGACGAGCCCTGCGCCAGCGCTCGCACATTCAATGGATGTCAGGTCCTTCCCCTTTGCTCCACCTCGAAATAAAAACATAAATCTGATGTCCACGTCCTAGTTTTCTGCAATAATATCTTCCCCATAAATATCTTCTAAATAGTCCCAACCTAACACATAGCTAATAAAAGCACTCTTTATGGTTATTAGACAAGTGAAATGTCCCTGGACTGAACAATTACCTTCAAATATCTGTTCAGAACTGGCTGGGAGTGGAAATCAGTTTCTTCCTCCCCAGGTACAAATCCATAATGAGGATTTATTTCTGAGGTGGTGGGAATGAGGTAATCCCTCTCCTTCTTCAGCTGAGATAAGGAGCAAAAAAAAAAAAAAAAGTACAAGTTAATACTGAAGCATCTGGAAAAGCAAATGATTTGCAGGAGGAAGGGGCAGGAGGTCAATAGCACAGAAAAGCTTTAAATAATAAGAGGGACAAATGGCTGGTTTGGCTAACGCTGTCCTGGGAGGGGAGACGGCAGCAAACGGGCGATGTGGCCGCGGGAGCTGAGAACCACCTGTGGGTCCCTGCCCCGCGCGGCGCAGCACAAACCTCCCCGCTCCCCACCGGTGGGGTTCCGCTCTGGTGCTGCGGATCCTGCCGAAGACAGGACCTGGAAAAGCAGGATGAAGGAGCACTCAGAGTCAGGGGGACCTCTGCTTCCTGCTGCCACCGCTGGACACCGAGCAACAAATGACCCCAAAACGCCCACACTGGATCAGTTAACTGGCTGTTAACAGGGGACTTGGAAAATTGCGGACCCGTCTGCGGGCAGCAGCGCTGAGCCCGCCCAGGGCAGGAGTCGTCCTGCCAGCCGCGAACAACCCGGGAGCGGGTGTCAGCCCCCTGGGACCCCCAGAAAGCTTTGCGCTCCTGCACGCCCTGCACCAGCAGCTGTGCCCTGGGCTGCGTGTCTTTGTGACTCCAGACCACACAAACCATGCTGTGTCCTCCTTCTCCCTGCTATTTCATCTCGCCCTCTCCACCAGGTGAGCAACACCGGCAACAAATACCCGCTTAGCAGAGGAGGGAAGACAAATACGCTTTTAGACCTGGAATATGCAGCTATTATTACAAATATTTGACAACATTAGGACAGTTACTATCAGCCTCTCAGTTATTCTCCATTGGTCTAATATCCGCTAAAAATAAATCCAATGCCTAAATCACCTGTGAGAGCGCCGAGAAGCGATCTGCCATTCCAGTCCTGCCAGGTGACAGACGAACGCTCAGGACAGACGGACGCCGAGCTCCGCTGCAGTCCTGCAACCAGCCGGGGCTGCGCCAATGTGGGACAAGCCTGGGACTGCACAGGTTAGTGCCGGCTGTGCCAGGCCAGACCCGGGATACAGCAGCCGTCCTCTCCCCTTTCCCAGCGAGAGGCTGGAGAATTGGTCCGAAAACAAACCGACGCGCTGCTTTTGAAGGGACGGCTTTTTTCTATTTAATTTCAGTAAAATTGTTACTATAATAGTGCTACTTCGGTAAAACACATAAAATTGCCATAAAATGAAGCAGATGAGAAGAAATTGTATCGTCTGGGAAATGAAACTGTTGCCCGGTCTCTGTTCTCCAGCAAAGCCACAGCTATTGGTAAAACTGCCCTATGCAAATGTAATAATTTGAGAAACAGCGTAGATTAGGATAAACGAGTATATTTTTAGGAATCGATTGAGGAAAAACGCCTCGGCGCTCTCCTGGGACCTGTGCTCTGCGTTTGCTGATCAGCTTTGCTTCCTGCCGAACCCCCTGGTAGTTCTGTAGTAGGCAGAAGAGGAATTTGTTGATGCTACAGAAAATGAAGTCCCGCGCAGCAGTCAATAGGAAATAATGGATATCAATTACGCAGCTGGAACTGCTGACTTGATCAGATTTTATAACTCTTTACTCTAGGGGTCTTCTTAATAAATCCATTGAGAGAAGTGTCATATCTTTTACAGCAATATGTTTCTAATGTTTTATTTCCTGTGAAGGAGCGACTGGCAGTTTTACAAAACGCTCCTCGGCGTCTCCCATAGCCTCGTGGAGGCCTCAGATTGATGGGAGACGGACATGAGCGATTTGTTCTCTAATGCAGGGACCAGTTTGCCATAATGTTCTGAAATTGCCGCTGGAAACCAGACGGATTCCTTCCCTTCTGCTTCAGCCCCATTTACGGCACAGGGCCAGGCTCCCGACGAGTGATTTAATGAGCGCCTCTCAGCAAGGTGCTAAAAGATTGGGTCACCTAAAAGCAAATCGCCTGTGGAGGAGTATCCTGGATTCTGTTGCAGTCGGGAAACAGCATCGTCCCGCGGGTGCGTGAGCAGCTCCCCGGCCCCGCGCCTGCGCAGGGCGACCACAGCCGCATCCGCTCGAACCAGGCTGAAACCCAGCGCTGAGCAGGGGAAAGCTCACCCGCGTCTGCCACACGCAGCCTTTTATCTGCATTTTTATTTAATCCGGCCACCATCTCAAGCGCTGCAAGCAGAAATGCAGCCTTCTTACGTGACATCTTTCCTATGGTAAATCTAATTAAACAGCCATTAAAATGTGTGTTAGGTCGATTACATCAAGGTGACCCGCAGCTCCTGCTAAATGTTAATAACCGCGTTCGCCACTAACGGGCATTCAGCAGGGAACAGGCGGTACTATTTCTATTGATGTAGCCTTTGGATGGATACGGGTATTAGAGCGTTCTGTGTGCTCCAGACTCCCAAATAAATGCACATCTAATTTTCTGGCAGCTGAAGTGTTTCCTGTGCCCCCCCCAGCACCCCCAGCCCATTCTGGCCCCCTAGTCGAGCCGCTCCTGCAGCACGACACGCAGGGCAGCAGCGGACACATGCAAAGGGAAAAAAGGCACAAGCAGCATCTCTAAAACCCTGGCGAGGGAAAAGCACCACAACGCGAGAAGGGAGAGGAGGGAGGTGGGACCCCACCTGCGCGCTGCAGGCGCTGCCCCCAGCCCCACCACGGGGCAGGTCTGTCCCTCCACCTGTAGGCAGGGAGGCTGCTTGTTTCCCAGCCCGCGTGAACACCCACAAACGTCTTTAAATCCTCAATTCGGGCCAAAATCCGGAATAATTTTCCTGATTTATGCTGGCCTGACCTCCAGTCTCAGAACCACACATAGCTCACGCTGATGTTTGCAAAACTCTGCAGGCTGGTTTCCACATCCCTATCCACAACCAGACCTGCTAATGCCCAGCAAAGAAATATTTTTTCTTTTATAAGCAGGCAATTTATCCTGTGAAGGTTAACGGCAGCAAAATGCTACTGATGAGACTGATAACTGAGAACAGCGTCTGTACATTATTGCAGGTTTTTATCATGCACCCTAAGCATCATTATGCTAAAGAAAACCTCCACCATGTACTAAATCAAAGTCAGACAGATCTACAACTAAAAAATTACTTGCTTTGGTTGTTACCTTATGTTTGACTTTACAAGTTTATTCCTTTAACTGCAGCTGCAGTCAAAAATAGGAAATATCCCACCAATCTGCAAAATAGCTGAACAGGTGGAAAATGTCTCACTTCCCCCTTGCACCTGTCAGCAAACATGATTTGGACACTCGGGCTACACGGCTGCATAAACCTCCCCCCCATCAGTAATTAGCAACGACAACATTAATTTACCAGCATTTCCAACCATGCCATGGCATCAGGCTGAGACAGAGCGAGGCCGCAAGGGCTCAGAGGTATAATTACTGTCTTCAAAACCTCCTTGGGAGCCTGGTGGATTGTTCCCACACCTGGCTGTAACTCACACACGTACCTGAGAAAACGGGCAGGAAGCCCAGGGTGGGCAGCAGGGTGGACAGACCCCGTCCTCAGGCGCCAGCCCCTCGGGACAGACCCCGCGCTCGGGCACCAGCCCCACGGGACAGACCCCGTGCTCGCACCCCGGCGGGGAAGAGGGGCAGCGCTGCACCGCCTGGGTCTGGCGATGCTGGTCCTCCCGGCCAAGACACCAACACACCTTCCTCCTGCTGCTCCTGGGAAGAACAGAGATCGTTTCGCATAATTACGCAAACAATCGCCCATGCTAACAACTGACGAGACAAACAAATGAGACAGATCAATGCTGAAGGATGGAATGGAGCACTAAGGAACTGGGCTGAGTCTCAGTGTTTCGGTCTGTTAACGGTCCTGACAGAGACGGGAGGTAAAACGCAGCTGCAATTCGTGTGCCACAGGGGATGCTGCCGCCCTTCCCGCACCGGCTGTTCCAGGGGAAGGGACCTGTTTCCCAGGCTCTCAACCCCCCTTTTGGGAGTGGGAGCCACCATGTCCATTTTCTGGACTTGAAGCAGGACACTGATGGGGGTCTCAGCCCAGCTCCGGGCTTATTTCCCTTTCCTATACAAAATGGAGAGTCGGGAATAACATTCACTCATGAGCACCGCTGGAGTGCTGACCCCACGCACACACGACCCGGCAGAGAGCGGCTGCTCCAGCCAAACGATTCCACACCCCTTGGCAGGTCCGATGGCTGCAACAAGGAATGCAGTTGCCCGGTGCTCGCAGCATTGCTGGGATCCCTGCCTGAGGAATGCCAGGAACGTGGAAAGCCGTGTTCCACAGGACTGCCATCGACATGCCGCACACCAGCGTGCTGGGAGACGAGGAGGCACAGGAACGATGAACCCCCCCGGGTGCAACGATAAAGGAATGCACTAGGGTTAAGAACAAAAAAGAAAGGAGAAATGGAGCCAGGCTGTAACACAGAGAGCTTCTGTTCCCTGGGCTTTGGCAACCCTTCTCAAGGCAAACTTGTCTTTTCCAGCACCCTTTTCATGTTTCCTTTTTCATACACCCAAAATAGGTTTGCTACGAGCACTTTGAGAGTGGTCAAATATTAAACTCTGTGCTCAGCAAAGGGTATGATAAATATGCTCGAACAAATGATAGCGTACACCAATTTAACAATAATTCTGGAATAAGCACTGCATACTCATTTTGAGCCTTTGGTGCAGCTCGGCGAACGCCCTTCCCAATGTCAGTGTGACTCCAGAGGATTAAATGCACAATCCAGCATTAGCCGGGTCAGAGTTGAGGCTTCTGGCCAACAAGAGCGATTCATCGGCTTGCTTTTACCAGGGGCACTGTGTGCCTGTTGCACTGCAATTTCATCTGGGCAATTTTTAAAATCTGTGTTTATTTTCAGATCTTTGTTGCTGTGTATTATTTTGAGTTTGAATTTCTGTTTAAAGCATGCCTTCGTATTAATCCTTCAGCTATTAAGATGTATCTCTGCCAAGCATGGAAGGCACAGTAAAACTAATTAAATAACATCCAAGAGCCTTAGCACTGCCATTAGTTACTATTACAGAAATACATTAAACTGAGGAACTGCTTGTTTAAAAATAATTGCAAGGGATGCACAATGGGCTAATTTTTCCCATGATGGACCATCTGCTTGTAGACGGGAGCCAGGAGAGCGCGGGCTCACGGCAGAGACCCGCAGGGCTCGGCCACCCCACTGCAGGTGGGGAGAGGACATGAATCCGTCGGTCCAGGTTTGGAGCAAGGATGCAACAAGGGAAGGGGACGACTTACAAAATCCGGAGTCATCGGCTGCTCAGCTGCCACCCAGGGCACACAGAGGGTTTGGGGGCCACCGCCTGCCCCCTGGGCAGGAGCCCGTTGGCAAGCCAGGTTCCAGCGCTGCTTCACTGCTGCCTTCAGAGCCCAGGCTGCTCCCAGCGACCGCTTTGTCACTGCCGGCCGGGAACACCTAGAGGAACAAAAACGAAGGGAAGAGAAAGGGTAGACGTGGAGGATTGCTGTTGGAAGGGACACATGCGACAGAAATGAGCAATTCTACGCAGAAATCCACTGAATTTCACAGGGGGTAATGAATTAAATGAAGTGGAAAGCATGGCACGAACTGGAGATTTGCTGTAGTGACTAATGTAATTAACCTCTATTGAAATAATTAAGCCTCCTCGTTTGTGCTGCATGAGCGGCACATCCGAAAGGGCAGGTGGGAGCCAGTTCCGCACCGGCAGTGGGCAGGAGGCACCGGACCAGGCTGAGGGTGCTCCCTCCCAGTCCTGGCATTCCCTGTCGCAGCAGGATGCTGCTCTGCAGCTCTGCCTGCGGCACAGAGAGAATAAACCACACAGGTTTAGGAAAATAAGATCTCGGTCACAAACATCCCACAAAATGCCGTGGCCCATTCCTCTCGGAGGTGATAAACTGACGCATTTTCCTTCCTTCAGCAGAGGATTGCTTTATGCCAGTCAGCGAGGCAGGGTTCTGTTGTCTCTAGTTATTAATTCACTTTTATTGGCTGCAGTGCCTTTCCACGTTTTATTACCAAATAGCTCACACTAGCAGAATGGTTTTTCCTTTAGGTTACGCACAGAGGTTTGACTTTCCCAAGCGGGCACCATGGAGAGGAGAACTCCGGCAGCGCCCGCCCTGGGGGACCGCAGGGACCGGGCGGCATAAGGAAACTTTTCAAAGCACCACTGATCCGTCTTTTGAGCTAAGGAGGGACAGGAGACGTGGGCAGGTCATTAAGCAAAGAGTCACCACCTTTCTGCTAGCCATGAACATAGCCGTGCCCGAAGCACGAGGCCGCTCCTGCAGGTCGATGCTCCCTGTTGTACCCAGAGCAGCTGCTGCTGCACAAACCTGCCCCTCGCCGCGGGAAGGGGCTGCAGACGCCACGGCTGTTCCTTGATGCAGGAACGGCTTCATTTTGTGAATGCTCAGAGGTTACCTGGCACGGCAGTGACTGCAAAACGGCTGGTAACAAAAGGAGTTCGCTGCGTCTTTTTGTTCTGCTACTCACCCAAAAGGGCGTTCGCTCTGTGCGCCGCTGTCTGGACGAAAGGATTTCCTCTCCCCCTCCTGCCGGTGCATGTGTTGGTGGGGTGCAGTGAATCTCTCTGTCTGCTGAGTTTGTGTTTCCCTGCTAAAGACCGGCTGGCTGTGGAGGAGCACTGCAAAAACGCTGATCCCTTTTTCCCCACTTTCGCTGCTCGAGGCGCATGATGAAAACAGCATAAGATTTAGATTGATTTTTTTTTCTGTCCTGAAAATATGCTCTGAAATGCTTTCGTTGTCAAAGCACTGCACTCTGTGATAAGGGACATTTTTCTCTATAGCAATTATTTTGAATGCTGCTATTAGATCGACTGTGAAAACCCAATACCATCACGTAAGGTACTAACGATATTGAAAGACCAGGTTCCTTCACTGCTCCCAAACAGCAGCTCCCTGCTGTGGGGCATCACGTCACTCCGGGTCCCGCTGGAGTCAGGGCAACAGGAAGGTGGGCAGATCATTATTTTTTTTTTTTTTTAGAAGATTGGCACCTGAAATGAGTCCCCCGCACAGACACCCATTTGTGCTAAAGTTAAAAAACCAAAAATCCTCCAGTGCTTTACTTGCTTTGAGACCCTATATAAGAACTTCTCTGCTTCCCAGAAGCTGTTGGGAAGGCGCCTGGAAGCCCTGTCCCATTTCCCACCCACTTTTCGGGGATCTGCAGGACCAAGCTGGGAGGAGCAGCACCGGGGACGAAGGTCTAGCAATTAAGCACTTTCGAGGTGAGGGGCAGCACGGGCTCGGGCAATGCCTGGCGCTGCTCCTGGTGTGTTAACGAGTCTGGTGGCGAGGGGGTAAGCACACCACTGCCGGGGCCAGCAGACTGTTGTTAAATTAATGCAAAAGGCAAGCATAAACCCTAGTTCACCACATCCTTGTCAATGGCACTGAGCAACACAGCTTCTCTTTAAATTTGATTATAGCTATATCACTGCTGAAGATAATTGGAGGACATGTCATTAGTCTTACATCAAGTACATGTATTTTACTCAGTCATATTTACTTTAACTTCACAAAGGAATAAATTAAGTTTACAGTGGTATTCAACATCTGTCGTGAGAAGGTTAGAACTCAGCTGAGCAAAGGAAAGGGAAGACCACAAATGGGAAAAATTGAGCTCTATCAGATGCTAGTACTGTCTGATCCTCCTTTTCTCACTCTGCGTTAGATGATTTTCCCAATTTTGCTGCCAACCACAAAAGAGTGCCTAGGAAGAAACTGTGGTGAAGTACCCTGAAGAGCCCTGCAGCGGACAGAGCCATGCAAAGGTTCTCGGGGTGGCACCCGCTGATCCTGGTCTGATTTTCCACAGAAACACAGCTGTTGAATGAACACCTGGAGCCAGGAAGCAGAGGATGCATCGCTGCCCTCGGCACAGACTGGGGGGTCGGGGCACCATCCCACCACGAGCTGCCAGGAACCAACCTCTGCCCAACCGCGGCAGCGCGGGCAGCCCCCTGGGGGGGTTCTCTGGGATTTCCCTGCATTTCAGTACCCTTTGCACACATCCAGTTTCCAGCTTGCTAGTAATCAGGTGCAATTCGTAAGAGAAAACCTCTCCTGCAGAGGAAATGCTCATTACCTAGACGCAGCCATCCATTGCTGAGCTGTGCATGCAGCGTTTCCCCCGGTTTGGGGTTTTTGGTTTTTTTATTTTTTAGATTTTAAAACCGGGACAACTCTTTTCAGTTAGGCAGCCTCAGTTTTGACAGGCAAAGGATCCCAGGGCAGAGAGGTCCAGGCATCAGCTCCCCCAGTCCCACACCCCCAGCAGCTCCTGATGGAGAAGTTCAGGTGGGTGATGCTGAACGCTGGGCGCAGCGTCCGTCATCTGCCGGCATTTAAAGCCCCAGAGACGCTCCGATGCCTAATTCTGCATTTTACAGCCCCCGTTTGCCAGTCTGTGCTGCGGGCGAGGGCACGTACAGCAGAAGATGCGACGGGTTTTCCCTCAGCCACCTGCACTCCCAGCTAAGGCAGCTCCTCTGGGAACACCTCCATGCCAGGCGCAGGAGAGACCCTCGGGTGCTTCCCCACAGCCGCCGTCTCTGCTCTACAGAGGATTTTAAAGGTTTGCTCATGTGTTTGGGGGTTCATTTCCCTGGAAGACTGACAGGCTCCTACAAAGTGTTTATATGAAACTGTCGAGTCTCTCTACATTTAATTACACTTGACTGAGCACATTAACACAATCATGAATTTTTACAAGCTATCACTTTTGCTCTGTTTGGCTCCAAACCTAAGAGCGCGGGGTGCTTTCCAGCACATCCTTCCCTCCATGCCCCTTTCCCCGGCGGCTGCAGCTGAGCTCAGGCAGTTCCGACCCCAGGGAGCTCCCGGCAGACCGGGCTGCACCGCCAGCAGGAAAACACCGATTTCAGCCCAGGGGCCCTATAGGGGATTGGCTGTTTGTTGATAATACACCTGCCCCAAGTCACGATAGGAAAGGCTAATAATGAGGGAAGGAATACATTAACGAGACTGAACTGGCTCAAAAATTATCACCATGCACTAGCTCACCAGAACTTCCCTCCCCAGACGTTTGGCTCCATCAGAAATGGCCTTTATCCAGGAATAAATGAATTTAGTTCCCAACTGCATGCTGAGGGCGTGGGACAACACACAACTCCATGCCGAGCTGTGCACGGACGGGAGCCCGGCTGTGCACAGCTCCCATCTTACGCCCATTTTGTGACTCTTCTGTCTTCCACACAGCCGTTCCATTTCCCTCTCCAGTCTGCAGCCCTGCGATAAGGCATCACCCAGTCTTCACAGTCTGGATTTTATTGTCTCTGCTTTTCCTTGTGCACTTTATTGCCACCTTTTTCAACACGATTTTTCTTTTTTTGGCTGAGTGCTGTGGGGGCTTGTTTTTCGAAACAGAATGCTAGCAGCTTAATTTTAAGGGGTATAAAGTCCTAATGCCAGCAGCAGAGTAAAAAAGCTTCAACACCTTTACGAAGTCACACCTTCAAAATCCGTGCAATAACCCTGGATGCAGTTTTTTCTTGTGGCAACCGGCTTTTGCTGTGGACTCATCAACAAGCAGCTTCCAAAACGCTGCGCCAGCGTCAAACCCAGACCAAAAGCAGGGTGGGAAGTCAGCCACGGACCAGAGATCAACCAGCCTTGTCCAACACAGCTCTGCCAAGAGCCTGGAAAAGCATCTCCTCCTTCCCATCCCACTCATCAGTCTCTGCTCATCCCCTCACTAATTAAGCCCCTCGTTGGGCACACGGGGCTCCGGAACGAGGGACACAGCGACGGCGCTACAAGTGCGTGTAGCACCAGGTTAACCAGGAACCCAAAGACCTGACGTTTACACTCCTTATTCACTTTGCAGCAGGATGCCACGTGCCGGCAGAAGCAAACAGAGACTTAACCCAGCAGCGCGTTTGACAATAATTTGGGTCTCAACAGGTTCTTCTTCCTAGTTTATCTCTAGCTGCAGAGCTGCATATGTGATAAGCTAAGGCTGCTGAAATCTTTGGTAGGGATAATCAAAATCTGTTATCTTTGGCATCTAGTACTTAGCCCTGTAAAAGCAATATTACTTATGTAAACACAGCAGCAAGAGGTTTGAAAAAGCAAGTGGTAAAACCCAGATTTTGGGACAGTAAAATACAGTTCAGCCAAAAAGGGGTTGCAAGGGAAGTTTATAATCAAGATCTGCAGCACCAGGAAGGTTATTTGCATTTAATCTGGACAAGAAAATATAACTGAATTTACTACAACAGTTCTCTTGAGATGCAGCTTGTAGACCAACGCTTTATCTTCGCCTCTGTGCTGAACTCGACTGCTGTGACACAAGCATGGCTGATTAGGGCGCATTAGCATTCACAGAGAGTAAGTGACAAATTAGCATATTCTCAGGAGCCACCTGCAGGGATGGCCTTATCTCAAGGATGGCCCATCTCAAGGGCTGCTCCCCTGAGCTGGGATTCGCAGAAATCCTGGGGGACTCGGGGCACCCGAGGAGCACAACCCAGGCATTTGGGGCCGCTCAGTGCAGAGCCACCCGGGACAAGTAGAGGAATTCTCCAGCCAAACTCTGGAGACCCCAGAGAAGTTCTTCGCCCTCTCAGCCCCTGGCAGATATTTATTTTTGAGGTTTTCGCCCTGAACAACAGAGCACACACAGGGGTGGGAGCGCTGGGGCTGTGCAGCCCCCGGGGTGCCCCCGGGCAGCCACACACGATCTGCGGGACGGACGAAGGATGAGGGTCCCGTCCCAGCTGGACCGAACACCCGCCCACCGCCAGAGGTACGGTACACGGGAGGGTTTAAAACTGAGTTTAGAGCCGTGGATCAGTCATCAATTTATATTCTTGTCAAGCCCTGTGACAATGATGCTGGAGACATCTAATGAATGCAAGTGAACAATGTTCTGCCTGTATAATTTGCTCCTCTCTGGCTCACACACCTATCATTTTCCTGTAGTTTGTTAACAATAAGTATTCACATAATTCATTTCTGTAAGGACAAAACAGAGAGTGTTATTAATGTTTTGTTTCCCTTCACATATATGTCAGGCATTTACGGAATACAAACTTGAATAAGTAGGTGCCATGCAGAAAGGCAAAGTAGTATTTCACAGGGAACAAAGCACAGGTGCTGGCACACTTGGAGTAATTTTGCAGCGCTAAAACCCATCAATCGCACATAAATAATGAAGTAGCAGGGATACCAATTCGCAATTAGCAATGGCGAATCCCCAGTTGCCATGGTGGGACACATCTGCCACACACGGACCCTCCCAACACCCGGCTCTCGGTTTGTTTTCTGCTAAACCTTGTGCGGATGCCAAAGTCCCAGGTTCTGCGGAGCCTGGTGCCAGCATCCCGTGCCACTCCGGGAGCGGGAACGCTCCTCAGCAGCCCAGGCTGGGGCAGAGCTGGGAAGGAGGATGCTGCTGGCACCACTGACACTCGGGGTTTGGCAGACAAACAGCTCTGAGCCCGCGCCCGGGGACGCTTTAACGCCTGGGGAGCGGACGGGTGCCCCCGCAGAGCCACTGGGTGACCCGCGGGACTCTCACAGCTCTTCCACATCCCTGCACAACCAGCTCGTTGCTCGCCAAGCCTTAGGAACCCCCAGAAACACCCCCAGCACCCAACCTCCCACAGAAAGCTGTTGCCTCTGGAGCGGAGCCACTGCTGTCCCTCAAACAACCAAAACCGCCCTTGAGAGAAAAGAGGAGTTACAGCCCGCGGCGGAACTCCTCCGGGCTGGGAGGTTGTGACCTTCCTGGTACCAGACAGACTGGGGTAACGCTCCAAAGGTTTCTTTGCTTCCGACCGGCTTTTTTAAGTTGTTTTTTGTAACACTTTCCTACTTAAAGCAGATACAAACCCTCCTGGTAAAGCCACATGCTTTGTAGGTAACCTACCGACGCTGTCGAGCACGATGCTGGAAGCATTTATTTTTAACAACCTCTTTTGTGTGTTTAGGAGGACAGCACAATAAGTGCTATGAATATATACATGTTTTCCTGATCGCGAACAACAGACCGGTAGCCCACAATGAGAAGTCATTTATTAGGAATGACAGGAGGAACCATCCTGTTTGTTAAATGGATATATTTCTTTTATATCACTACTTTGCAGGCTAAGCTGCAGGTCCCCGTGTAGATCTTTAAGGTTTTCTTTCAGATCTTAAAGAATCAGTACCACATCAGAACGCGTGCTTCCAACTTTAAACACATCTCTTGTGATAATTTCATCTACTACACAAAAATGTCAACTGCCCTGAGAAGCTGTTCCATTTTCTGACACGACTTTTTAAAGCTTTTATCTGTAAAGCAGTTTTCCTGGAAGGATTTCAGTATATAGTTGCAAGGGTATCTTTTTCATACACCTATCATTCGGAATTTACTTCAGTGCTTGCCCCACAGAGAACTAGAAAAACGCTGAAAGGTGATCCACTTAACTGATAGTGACAACGCATGCAAACAATACTTGAATTTCAATAAGCCATTCATTAAAAAAAATTAAATGGCACAATCTATAGCAGCAGGAGAGTCTGGCATCAGCAGGACAGACAGGCAAGTTTTCCTATTGACTGAAGCCTTTCCCACTGCCTGGAGACAGGTGGCATTTTGAAAGTGTTATTTTTCTAATCTACTCAGATGTATTTTTTAAATGCTGTGAACTTTAAGTGAAAGAGGACATCTAATAAACATTAAGAAAAACTTGCAAAAAAAAGTGTATTCCAGGAAGATAAAATCATACACTGGCAATTAACAACACCTCAGTTTTTTAATAGCTGCACCTAGAATGGCAATAGGGCAGTTGTTTCAGGCTATATTCCCCTGTAGCTGGTTTTCTGCTGGCTGGGTAGCCAAGTCATGCTTTAAAAATGCGTTTAATAGGTTGGTAAATGGCGCGGTTTAATAGCTTCCTGCAATTTTGCCTTTCACCTGCACCACCCTCCTGCAGACTGCAGCGACGCTGCGCCTCTGCTGTGGCACGGACGCTCTCGGCTGCACGCGCCGGCACGTTCTCCAGCGCTTTCCCAGGAGAAAGGGGGCAGATGAGGGACCGCCCCAGACTCCCTTAGAAGCTGTTACACCGGCTGATGGCTTGAACCCTCCCGAGATCTCGTGGCTATAAAAACTCTTGAAAGCTGCCCTTAAACCTTTTCATAACTTAATGGCATTAGGAAAAGGCTGCGCTAACGCACGGGGCTGACATTTAGCTCTGAGCAGTAACGAGCCCTTGGATGGCTGCTCCTCCTGCGCACTTATGGAGGCAGCCCAGGCTGACGGGCAGCTCGCTCCGTGCCTGCCTGCCCACGATCCCGGACATGGAGCATGTTGGTGACGCTGCTCTGCTGAGGGGCTCCGGGCAGGGGGGTGACCCACCCCGGAGTGCGCCCTCCGAAACCACGCTGGGGACAGCCTGGAAAGCATTCCCAGTGCGTGGCTGCACCACCGCCTGGCTGTCACCCTGCGCTCTCGCTCGTCTCCAGTCTTAGCAGCGAGATTTCCATCTGCTCCCTGGGCACCACACCAGCACTCGCCCCGCACGCAATGCTAATTACCAGCACAGACCGATAAGCGTAATTAGAACTGAGAAAGTAACAAGGTATTACAAGTGACTCCTTATCAAATAAGTACAATTCTTAAACCTTTGATGTGGACAGTTTTATAGAATTTATAATTAACTTTGTCTAAACGTGTCGGAATTTGACCAGCCAGCACTGCCCCTCTCCAGGCAGGAGGCTCTGGAAGCCACCAGGAGCAAACGCTCCCGAGATCAGGGCTGGGACGTGCTCATTGGAAATGCAGGTCCCGGCCGCCTCTCACACAAAGCACGAGCAGGAAAGACAAGTGATGGACAAGACATTTCTTTGTCTCTGTTTTGTGCCTCGTCCATAGCCCAGAGACATCTCCCCAGGGAGTAAAGTCATTTGCAAGCAGATGAGAGAGTGACAGGGAGACAGGCAGGAACGCAGGCCTGGGCTCCGCAGAAGCATTGCCTCTGAAGAGTAATTAAAGCAGTGAAAAAGTTGCTGCTAATGAAAGAGCTGAAGCTTCCAGTGTCAAAATCGCATAATGAACCAGCCAAGTGACAAGCAGTTCCATCCTCTTCCTTTAAGAGGACCATGGACAAGTTTGCTTTCCTGCTTTAAAGTATATCAATTTTAACAAATACACTTTTCCCATTATGAAAAGTGATTAGTAACCTATAAGGGGTCTAAATTCAGTTAAACAGCAGGTGATCAGGGCAGCAGCGAGGGCACTGGAAGAGCGTTCACACACAGCTGGAGAGGGCATAGCCGATTCATCTTTCCCATTCCAGATGTGCCCAGATGTGGCCAGGGTTCAGGGCTTGCGTCCCTCTGCAAGCCCAGTAAGTCACCAAGGCGGGTCTCTCATCTTAGTGCCCACAGAGGCAGGTCCACATTGTCCTGACTCCCACAGCAAGAAGCTTCCCCAGTAGATCTCCCATGTTCTGCTGAGCAGGAGTTGGATGCAATAACTTTAACGGATATGCTTTTCCCAGCACGTACTGAGTCTTTATTCCTCAATAAGTATTATTTAAATGCGTGTCCCCCTTTCACACTTTTTCCATGGCCACGCACCCTGTCAGGGAGGCAGCCGTACTTCTCACCTTCCGCAGTGGCAACCGACCAGACTGAGTCATCACGGCACAGTACGCGATTTGGGGATAAATCACTAATGCACGCAGACACCTAGAGAATAATTCTGGTGCAGTTGCTCCGAGGTTACCGAGCCCAAGATGCTATCAGCAACACCGACACGTGGCCCATTTCTTACATGAGAGAAATGTAATATTTGGTGCAAATCCAGGAGGAGGTGAGCCGTAATGAATGAGCTCAGCCTTCAGCAGCGGCCTCTGTGCAAGACAGGGTATTGATTTCAACATGATGAGAAAATGAAGAAGGATGATACGGTTCATATTATTGATTCTATCTATTAGCAATAGCGGCAGGTCACTCCATCCTCCCCAGCTGCCTCCCGCTCCCACCGCATGAGCCCGCGTGGTCCACACGGCGGAGGGCAGGCAGCCTCGGAGAGGTTTATCCCAAGAGGAACGCGCTTGTGGCCAATGGTGACGGAGCAGCCTGACTCCAAGCAGACCTCGGCCATCACTCCGTGCAGAGCATTATTCCCACTGCCCATCAGGAGCAACTTTTCCCAGGGTGACCAGAACAGGGACAGTGTCAGTGCCAGGGTCTAGGTCCCTGCAGCTGGGGCTTACAGCAGCAGAGCAGTTAAATACCCTCCAAATCTATAATTATGACAATTAATGTGGAAACAACCCAAGCTGGCCCAGGGAGGGGAATCTCCAAGGTCCCCCAGCTTTAATTGATACCCTTTTATTATTCTGAAAACAAGTCAAAGAGTAACTTTAAAGCACTAGTCAACGCACATAGCCAGGAGCGCCGAGCCCGAGCCCTTAGCAGAGGTGGCAAGAGCATGTTTTTCTCTGTAGCCCTTGGTGCCGGATGCACGAGGGAGCCGCTGCTCCCACCCAGCGAAACCCCAGGAGCGAGGGCGATGCCAGCTCTTGGGAACCAGCACACAGGACCCAAGCAGCTCGTGCCAGGGCACGCAGGACTGAGCTCTGCCGTGACCACGGGTCCCACACACAGCTCCCAGGGCAGGAGCTCGTGCAAAGCCACGGGCCCATCATCCGGGGGACGCTTGCGCAGGCGGCCGTCCCCACAGCGTCACACTGCTGCCACAAAGCGCCAGCCAAAGCTGCACTGCCACACAGCGCAGCGTTGTTCCCTCGGGTGACAAACACACACATTCTTCATATTCCCCCCAACTCCTCTGTGATTTGGTCAGACCACGAGAACTGAAGCTTGGCCTTACGACGGAGGCCAGATTAGAAAGCAAATAATCTGTGAATGGGAAGGTGATTTATTTTTTTTAAAAAAATATATCACAAGTTACAGTTCATGCACCACAGTTTAATTGCATTTGCCCTCCAGCCCTCAATTAAAAATAAAACAGAAGCCACCACTTTCAGAATGGAAATGAGAATGAGAACAAATTCTCATAAAGAGGAAAATGCCATGTTTGGAGGGGAAGACTAATTATTGCCAGAGATATAATAAAGGGGGAAGAAGTACCACTGTGTTACATCCAGGGGCCAAACATGAGTTATTCAGACCTTTCAAAATGAGGTCAGACCGTAACTGGAGGCAGAAGGGAAAACTGCAGATTATTGCAGAGCTCCGGGATCACATTGTTTTACCTGAAATTCTGAGACGCAATGGCAAAAACCCTGAGCTGAGAAGAATTCAAGTAAATGACGTTGGGTACCTTCCCTGGAATGCTGCTCCGTGACTTCACTGACCCTGAACAAGGAAACGGCTGGGACCGGGGCACCGAGGAGACCCTTCCCCAGCTCCTGCCTGCCAAGAGGTTCCGCGGCTCCTCGCGGCACAAGCAAGCGGCTTCTGCCCGCTGGCGTGAGCACCCGTATGGCAGCGCCACATCCCAGCTGCGCAGGCAGCAGTAACTGCCTATTGGAGTTCATTAGTGGTCAAGAGAAAGGAATATCTTTCCAGGGCACAGAAATGAACACCTTCATGGCAGATAATGAATAAATAGCAACTGTGGATAAATAACCTACTGTTATTTCCCAAGGGATCTTCAACTTTCATTCTTGCCGCAGATTTCTGCAGTCGAAAAACAAATCTACAGAGAGCTTAGTGTAAAATACCAAATACTTCTTACTCCAGGTTGTCTCCAGCTACTTTCTACCGCCTGGCTTGGTGAGTGATTGACTTCTGATCAGTGCTTGCTTTTCCCATGTGTTACTGCTGCTGTGCGTGCAACTCCTACGTAAATGCCACTTTTTCCATCCCCACCAGCTGCTCTTCCCCCAGGTCACCAGCCAGCACCAAGGGGGTCCCCAGCCACTGATGTCCTCAGTGAGAGGCTCCGCAGGGGCTCGTAGATTGACAATTTCCATTAAACACCTCTCCTTGTTCGTACCCCCCTGCCTCGGCCCCTGCCTTCCAGAGCAAAGTGCCTAGGAGCCGCCGCTAACCCAGCCCATAAACACGGTGCCTTCATTTGCTCCCCACCTTGGACACCTCTGCAAGCCAGCAGCTCCTGGCAGAGCACAAAGAGGTGCCTGCTGAAATCCCACCAGCTCTCCATCAGGAAGAAGCCACTTTCCAGGCTGGCTGGGGCACCCCGAGTGACAGCCACGAGCTGTGCCTGCACTTCCAGGCACTCCTGACTCTGGACTCTCGCCTCATACTTCAGGAAATGATTGTGACCCAAAATCCTGGAGGCTCGTAGCCCTGAATACTAACCACCACAGTCCCTGCTTGCTACAGCTCTGGAATATTTTAAAAATTCTGACTGCGCCATCAGATAAATTATATCATGCTTTCTGCAGAGCTATGAATAGAAGATATTTTCATAAGAAAACCAGGAGGGAAGACACCCATTCTTGCTATATGAATAATATATGTCATCCCAAACCTAGACCTTGCAGAGAAGAATAAGCCACAGCGCATAGACTGAGAATAATCTCATACAAATGACCTTCTCATCACCCTCTCCAGTCCTTTGCTCTGCATCCAATTTTGCTCTCATTAAATACCTTCACAGCATTAGGCTGGGACTTCTCCGCACTGGAGATCACCTAGAGGGATGTTCCCATCCAGCTGCAGGGCTCTTCCCGTGCTCCAGCTGGGCTGAGCCAGCACAGGGACCCCGCAGCTTCTCCAGGGGAAGGGCACAAGAGCAAAGGGAAGGCTCAGAGGTCCCAAACCTCCCGGGACGAGCGCTGCAGGGAGTACTAAGGGGCAGGGAGCCCGCTGGAGGCAGGACTTGGGTCCCAGCACCACCATCCTGCTGCCGCCCCGCTGGGAGCAGACACCAGCGCCACTGCGCCGGGACACGGCCGCATCCTCCCACCCAGGTCTCCCTCGCCCCAGGAAGGTGCGATGAGGACATCAGCAGCTTCTGGAGAACAGACAGCTGCTCTCCAAAATGGGTTCTCATCTAGCAAAGTGTGGTTAATTAACACAGGAGGTTTAATTAGCTAATATTTCTAAGGAGCTCTGAGAGCCTGAGGTGAAAGACACCAGATAACTGCAAAGTGTTATTATTACACTTTGCCAGAAGTAGTTTTATTGCCATTAGCTTTCCGCACTGCCTCTTCCCGTCTCTCACTGCTCCCCTGTTTTATTACATCTCGCTAATGCAGTAACCTCCCTCTCTTTCCCCCAAAATCCACGTTTGTCCTCTGCTCCTTCCCCAAATCCGGCTGTCTGCATCCAGCAGCAATTTCCCTGCGGGACGCGGTGCACGGCCCCGTGTTGGCGGGTCCGAGGGCTGGGGGGGGTCCCGGGGGACTGTGGGCACTGCAGCTCCCAGGGGTGTCACTGGGATTTGCACTCCAGTACCAGACCTTAGGGCTGGCTTTGGGGTCCTTCTGCTGCCATTAATACCTGCTTAAGCCACAGGGAGCTTAAGACAAACTCACTCTGTTTCTGCTTGTGACCCGGAGCAGTCATTAAACAAACTTTCCCTTTCCTCCCAGTCCCTGCCCAGCAGGGGCAGCTGCAGCACCAGCACCCATCCCGGCTGTCCCAGACACTTGTCCCTGCAGGAGGCACCAGACCTGGTGAAAGAAAAGGCAGCAGCTTCCTGCACAGCAGGAGACAAGCATTTGGAAGCGCATGGGGGACAGGGAGCATTAGTTTTATTGGACTTGGGGGGGGGCACAGACCAAACCAGGCTGCAGAAAGCTATTTTGCTGCAAGGACAAGTTTTGGGCAGTAGATTTGCAAACTTGGCTGCCTAGAAGCATTAATTTCTTACACCCCCAGCTCAGCTGAAATGAAAAAGCAACCAGCAACTTTTCAGTTCATGCATCTAATCAAATACATATTCTGTGTTCATAGAGCATTGGGGGCACTATCGATATGCAGGAAATATTGCTAGAAATCCACTTGTGTAAAAAAAAAACGAACAAACAAACATCATTGAAAAAGCTGCCAAAAGCAAGAGCCCCTGCTACTGTGGAGCAGCAAGCAGTGTATGTTGGCAAACAGATCCGTTTTAGAAGGAAAACAAATGAGATAATTTAGCAAACATTAAAGACATCTCAGCAAAGCACTTTAATTGCAGAGGAGAGGCCAGAAGGCGACACAGAAAACTAGCTGCAAGGAGGGCATTTGAAGTGTGCAGGTTTGCCACTTCAGGTACTTATTTTTCCTGCAAAATACACGTGCAGACACATTACAGAGGGACACAGCATTGGCCCTTCCCAGCTCGTGTCACCTGCCTGCCACCCCAGGGAGGAGTGAAGCATCCAGCCCAACAGCCACACACCTTACATCCGCACCCATCCGACAGCACCGACTGTCTCGTGCTCCAGACCCTCAGTTTGGGGAAGGGAAGACAGGGGAGACCTGCTAAATCTTCCAGTGCATAAAAGGTGAAGCAAAAAAATACATCCACCCTCCACATGGCTCTTGGAGTACAGATTCCATTTGCAGCAGAGACAGCACAGGTTGGACGTGGGGAAAAGAGCATTTTAGGGGGAAGACCAAAGCAGCCCTGGAACAGAGTCCCCGGAGAGGCCGTGTAGTGTCTGTGATCACAAATGCAAGGGCATTCTGGACAACGTGCCTTAAGGAACACGGATTTGATGACCCTGCAGCCCTGCCAGCTGCAGCCCTTTGGCTGGTGCCCGCACAGGGGGTAGCGGGAGCTGCCCCACACCACGACCCCACCGCATCCCCCGGGCAGCCGCGCAGCTCCGCTGCATCCCTGCGCCTGCCTGCCGGAGGGACCGGAGACAGCATCCTTCCCAGGCTGTCACTGCAGCCTCCCCAAGTCTGCTGCATTGCTCACACCTGACTTGTTACACAAATACCACTGGTTTAATTTACTGCAGGAGGTAATTGACACTGGGGAACCTGGCTGCAAGGCAGCAGGGATAGTTCCAGCTAACCAGTCCTGTATCTGACAATACAAGAGGTATTTGCTTTTATTAGGCCACGGCTAAAGCTGTTGCAAAGTCACTGCTTCAGACTGTGGGACAGAATCCTGGAGTATTTCTGAACCCCCACTTCTACCATATGGACATTATTCCCAGTTGTTTCAGAGAGGGAAACGCTGCAGCCCAGAGCAAGATAATGAGGCTGAGCCTCTCCGGTGCCGTTTTCCTCCTGCTCACACGTGATTCTCGACCTGGGCTTGCCGAGGTGGAATCTCTGCTTGTCCTGCTGCCTGTCCCAAGCCAGCACCCTGTTTCCACTCCAAGGATTTTGCATTTTCACCTTGGCCACCTGCACCATCTGCCCTCACTCCAACTGCACACGCCAAACTCCCCTGTATTCCTCACATCACCTACACACTAAGCTGGTCAGATGCTGATGAAAGAGTCCAGTTTTTCCAGCCTTAAGTCCAAGCTCCATCCGCCCTCATACACTCCCCCCCGAGAGGCGATTGGGAGCTGGTGGCTGGAGCGTGTTACTGTGGGGGAGCAACAGGCAACCACTGCTCCAGGTGAAGAGCAGGAGACCAGCTGGCTCCAGAGGTTACAGCAGGAGCCACGCACAGAGCAGACCATCCTGCAGGATCTGGGAGAGGCCAGGAGTAATCAAGTACTCTTCCTCTTCTTGCAACAGGATTTCCCTAGCCCTTCTGTAATTCCTGCCTAATTAACACGTGGTGCTATCAAGTGCACACTCCCAACCGAGCCACAGCACCTGTCTGAGGTTCTGCAACGCATTTACTGATGGTGAAGACAGACGAATTAATAAATGCTTCATACAGGAGCTTCCAAACAGCTTATTCTGTATCTTTCCAGCACAAGCCCAGCAGAATTGCCTGTGCCAACCAGTGCCTACAAGTTCCTGGCAGACAATCTGTTCCGCACACCCAGGAGAGACAAGCAAGTTAATGAACGTTTCTTCTCCCAGCTATGACCATTGCAGCAATCCCTGGTGAACCCTGCAGTTCTCTCTCCTGCAATGAAAGCAGAAACTGACTTTATAAACTGCCACTTGCAACATTCTGGCAGAGATTTTGGCTGACTGGGATTGTAAACACCATGGCAGCTATTATAGCAATGTTAAACATGCAAAATGATCTTCGCAGTTTTAAAGCAAAAGCTTCTGAGGTGGCTCGCAGCTTGGAAAGCATGTCCCCGTGTGACCAGTTCCTTGCAGTGACACTGGTCGACTCTTGGGGTCTACAGTGGCGATATAAAAGGGTGCCCTCTCGCGAGGGACAGCTAGCTAGGTACAGACCAAGAAACACCTCTCGAGGCGTGGGAGGACCTCTGTTCTGCCTTTACATCCATCCCAAGCACCAACCCACACACCAAAGGCTGCCCAGGCACCTGGGCAAGCATCATTAGCACCGCCACAGACAGCACAGACCACAGGCTTCTGGCATTTTTGTTTTTCCCTTTGCTCACAGACAGCATTACCTGGTGTCCCATCCACACTACGGAGCCAAGGCCACCACTCCCGCCATGTCCCGTCCAACCAGGACCAGCTTTCCCCCATTCATACATGACTTTATTTCAGCACCAGGATGCTGAAGCTGCCAGGCAAGAAGGATGCCACGAGGCTGGTTTTCGTGGCCAACGCTCCCACAGCCCCGTGCTCTTGCGGCCACTCTCACCTGATGCCCTGCGCAGTGGCCTGGCCCCACACGGCAGAGCCACCATCCATCCTGCCCAGCCAGCAATTACCTTGTTCTGAAGGATACAAAACACTCTGGCCCTCTGCAAACAGTCCTAACTAACAGCAACGATGGCGACTTTTGGGCAGCAAGTCCCTCAATAAACTGAATAGTCAACATTGCTGAGAAATCCTGAATTCCAAGTAGGCAGCTGCTCAAGCCCAAGTTGTTTGTGAACATTAGAACAGTAAGAAAAACAGCAAAAAAAAGTTTCAATTACTCACCTGGCCTCATCTGCTCAAGTGCAGTCACAGCCTGTGTCCATACCTGCCCAGGACCTCCTGGCTCCTGTCCCCCAGCAGCTCTCCGGTGCCTCTGGCTGCCGATCCCAGCTCCAGCTGCATATTCCAGTCAGGCATGTGCCAAGCCACAGCCCTGGTTGCCAAGGTCCAGGTCAGGCAACGTTCCCAGCCCTAAAAACATTTGGCTGCAGCACCTGGAATTTAATACATGGACCTGGGAGCCACCACTCCAAGAGCTATTCACAGCTCAACCCGCACCAAGGGCGGAAGGACCGTGGGTCTCACCAGAGCTGTGTGCCACCGGCTTGTTAACAACCCTGGGACAGCAACGGCAGCTCATTTAGCTCCGCACCACGGCAGCCGCTGGCAGCTCGACACCTGCACTGCCAGAGACAGTGTGTCCCCGCCAGAAGATGCTGCGCTGTGCCCTGGGCCACTGCCCCACCAGGGTCCCGCAGCACCACCCATCTGTGCCCAGGACCGTGTTTTTAGGAAAGTGGTCTGCCTTGGTCCTCTCCTGCCCAACAGTCTCCCCAGGGCCATCAGACCCAAAGCACCACCTGGGCTCTCCTGCCTGTCACCCTCACCCAAGCTCTGGGGTCCTGCTTGGGGTGAGCCCCCACCAGCATCCCTGGTCCCCACAAGGGTGAGCAGCCAGGGCCATCCCTGGGCTGGACCAAACAGTCCCTCTGTTTGGTTTGAGTCCCTCACCTCCCAGAGCTGAGCCCCTGGCAAACTCCAAGATGGGGCGTGCTGGCAGGTGGGGTCTCCATCCCTGCAGGAGGGGGTCTGCA
Source organism: Chionis minor (assembly GCA_013398295.1). Classification (NCBI taxonomy): domain Eukaryota; kingdom Metazoa; phylum Chordata; class Aves; order Charadriiformes; family Chionidae; genus Chionis; species Chionis minor. The sequence goes on from VZSF01008858.1 coordinate 177,627, forward strand.
GCCACTGCTGCCTCCCAGGGCTGCTCTGCTCAGACCCAGGGAGCTCCAGAGCTTGTGGGTCACCTGCTCTTCCCAGGGCTCTCCACCCTGGGGCTGCAGGAGCAGCTCGAGGACTCCCCACGCTCAGCTGCAGAGCACAGCCCTTCACCCCCTCACACCACAGGCTCTCCCCTCTGCAGGGTCTCACTCACCCCCCAGCCACAGACAGGCTGCTCCCACCTCCCAGAGGGACACCCGTTGCTCACTGCAGCCCCAGAGCCGGATGGACCCTCCCAGTGGAGGAGCCCAGGGCAAAGCTCCCAGTGGCCCAGGGGACAACTGTGCCGACAGCTGTGCCCACACACATCCCCAGGCAGCTCCATTACCTGCAGCAGCACTGCCAGACTCCTGCCCCCTCACAGCCACAGCAGCAGGGAGAGCCCCAGCGGCTTTATGGGCAAGCGGTAACGAGCCTGGCTAATTAGTGGCCAGCTGAGCTCAAAGGTGTGGGCAATCCCTCCTGTGGGCCGCTGACAAGCAGAACCCTGGCTTTACTTGTGAGCAACGCGCCGCCAGCACCCTGCAGGATGGGAACTGGGCAGAAAGCATTGTGCAGGTCAGCCCGTCCCTGCTGGACAGCCGGGAACAGGAACGTTAGGAGCTGACGAAGAGGAAAATACTAAATAACTACAAAGTCTGCTCTTTTTGGTTGAGGCATGGATAAACACTAGCGCAGACAACAAATAAAACCCAGCACATTTTGCACTCTGGATTAATTCTATGGCCAATATTTTCTTTACAGAAGTCACTCAAGCTAACATGTAGGAAGCATAAAAGCACTGTTTCCACTATACCGATCCACAAATGGTTTTGCAGGAGCTGAGGACATTCTGGGTAGACATTGCAGAGGCGAAAGGAGCAGCGAATCTGCAAGACTGCAGGGTAGCAATGAGTTAAACAGTTGTGCAGCGGATCAGGCAAAAAGCCATCGCCATCAGTCAGTCAGCCCCCTTCATCGTGTGGTGCTATTCTGTGCTGAATTTTTGGGGACCATGACCTCGGGCATCTGTGTTGCGTATGTGAAAGCACTAACAGCAATACACTGAATTTCCAGTGTCTGTCACTACAAAGCCACCTCCCCTGCCTGCCGGGGTTTGTAGCTGATCCTGGTGTGTGGCTGTTGCTGCCCTGTGAGGAAATGAGAAAGGGAAGACAGCAAGTGAAAAGCCCTGCAATGTCCAACTGAAACGGCAGGAGGAATTCCCTGGCCAAGAAAAATGAGGTAAAATTTAAGGGAGATATTTAATGGCCCAGACTATCTGATACAGCATCAGAAATAATAGCATATCCAGCCCACAGAAATGCCATGCCAGGGTACAGGGCTCATTAGTGACACAGAGGTGCATCATCCGCACTCCGTCACAGGCATAAATCCTTCCAAAAAGGACAAATGACTTAATAAGCCTCGGGTCCTTCTCTGTACCAGCTCTTTGGCTGCTGAGTGTGAAAGCTTTTTCTGAAAGAAGTATGCACGTGTGAAAGAAGTATGCTGAGTGTGAAAGCTGTTCCTGAAGAAGTATAAAAGAAGTATGCTGCGGTGCATGGCGCGGTGCATGGCGCAGTGCATGGCACGGTGCATGGTGCGGTGCATGGCAAGGTGCACAGTGCAGCGCATGGCATGTTGCATGGTGCAGTGCATGGTGACACATGCAGCGCACAGGCTCAGCAGTCGCTGGTTGCATCTTCTCCATCGGCAGCGCTGCCCCACAGCTGCCCGCAGCCCCCACCAGCCCCACCAGCCTAAGCTGACTTTGCAGAAAAGCAGATGCTGAAACCAGGACTTTTTCCCAGCTAGCCGCCCATTTCCCGCAACTGATGGTGCCGGTGGTGCCAGGACAACCGGGCTGGCTGGAAAGGCCACGGGCAGGACAACAGCCCCGGGGCAGTCAGGGCAGGGACCTGGCCGGTGTTTCTCCCCCCGGGACAGCCCCTCGGGCACACGGGGAGCAGGAGGAGCTGTGCCTCCTCTCAAGGCAGCGAGCGGGCTCACAGGGCTGCAAGAGCTCAGGCAGCTGCAGAGGAGCCTTGGCTCGCGGCAAGAGGTGCAGCCACCCCCTTCTACCCTTGGAAAAATTTCATCCAAGCGGTTTTGGCATGGAAAAGCCCAGCAGTAGTGCCTCAGAGATTGCCCTACCTCTCGCCAAACCCCAGGGCTCAGTCCCCGGGCTGCCTGGGGTCGGTGTTAGATGACCCCCTCAGCGCTTTTCACCCCGGCCGCTGCTGTCCTGGCGCTGCCCCTCTGTGCCTGCTGTCCTGGATGCACGCAGAGCCCTTCCAACCCCCCCCCCAGCCTTTTTTTGTTCTGAAGCCTTGCCCTTCTGCTCCGTGGCTCTTTCAGATTTACTGGCCTCACTGCAACTCCTCATTGCGTTTCCTCCCTTTGCGCACCTGACCTCACACAGGATCTTTATAGCCCTGCCTGCAGGTGCCACCTCTCCCCTCTCCTCCCTCCGCATCCCGGCACTCTCCTGCTGAAACGCCCTTGATGCTCTGTTTCTCTGTCGGCCATTAATATTTACATTAATTATTATAGCAGGAACTCGGGTGCTGAGTGGGTAATAAAGCAGAGTTGCTGAATTGGTGCGGAGACAAAGGTTTTGCAGACAGGTCACCATTATTTCTATCATAAATCACCAGCTCCCTGATTCCCACTGGTGCCAGCCCCAGGGAGCTGCACTGCGTCTCCATGCCCAGGTCACCTGAAGCCATCAGGCCACCTGCCACCAGGCAGGACGGTGTGTGGGGGCTCCCCACGGATGCTGTGCCAGGGGGAAACAACACCTCTGGGGACTCGTGCCGGCCCCGCGGGCGCTGCGGGTGCTGCCCGATCTGCCTGCGCGCTCCCACCGGCCGGCCGATGGCTCAGCGAGCAGGAGCAACACGCTGGCGACCTGTTATGGTGCAGGGGAGCCGCGGAGCATCCCTCTGCAAGCTGTATATATCCTTTAACTGCGTGTTTAATTAAATGGAATACTTGTGCTTTATATTAAAATCACACAGTGGCTGACTATTTAAAACACATATATTGAGCCCTGCCAACAGGGGAATGGCTCTGGAGCTCTTCTGTAGATCAACTTCCAAGAGAAAACACTGCTAAATTTCTCTGAGGCCTTTCCAAATGACCCTCCTGGGACTGGCAGCCTGGTGTTGCTATGCAAAGAGAAATGGGTCAGAGCAATTGGTTTAGAATGTAAAATATCACTTCATTGCTCACCATGAGTACACAGAGGCTACTGGCAAACGCCAGAGCAGGGCTGGGCAGACGGGTTGCTGTCTTGGCGCGTTTGCCACCGTCCCCTCGGCACTGAGAGAGAGATGGATTATTTCCCGAGCTCCACTTGTTATTCCCAGCACTGCTTTCCCGTCTCTCCTCCCAGCGGAAAGCCGCTGCGGGCTCTGCCCTCGCCAGGCGGTGACTCACCAAGCTGCCTGCACCGCTGCCGGCTCCCCACGCACCGCTGCGCCGCGGCGGGGTCTGCTGGTGCCACAGGGTCTCGCAGCTGGTGGGAGCCCCGGCTCCCATCCCCACGGAGAAGCCGAGGCTGTGGCTGTGGCTGGGAGCGTCTCCCTGTCACCGCAGACCCCGGCTGCAGCCACCCATGATGTTTCCACAGAGCCACTGTTCTCTCTGGAGGCTAAAAAACCCCAAACCCTAAAATGCAGCGTGTCGGGGCAGCGATGGGTGTCCGCTAGGATGGATGCTGCAGCAGTCAGCGCCCCGGCCGGACCCTCGTGCTGCACAGCTGGGTCACGGTCCTGGCAGTGCGGCAGCCCAGGGGGAAGGCACCCAGGGTGATTTATTCCCGGTTTTCACCTTGCAGCCCTCCAAACGGCTGCTGGGTTCACCAGAATGGTGCAAGGGACCCCACGGCAAGGCCAGAATGTTAAATCCCCATCCCCGTCCCGGGGCGAGCAAGTCCAAATGAAGATGCTCTTGGCAGGAGTGGGTTGTTCCGGAGCCTGGGCTGGGCATCCCTCCTTACTGGGTGAACTGGGGCTGCAAGATCCGTGTGAACCCAACGGGCATCCCACCACCCCGAGCACCTCCGAGGGGAACAGCATTTGGCTGGCAGGGAAAGATGCAGCTGAAATAAATCCTAAAAATAAAAAAATAAAAAATAAACCAACTATATAGCATAGATTTCAAATTATTTATTTTTAACATTCCCTTTGAAATACATGTCTATGATTGTGCTCACTTTAGAAATGGTACATACACAAATATCCTGTTCCCAGAACAGAAATGACCGGGCTGGACGTTCTCACATACAAAACACATGACGCTGAATGGCGACAGACAGGATTGTACAAAACCCCTAAACGCAAACCACAAAGTGTGCAATTCACATCTGTCAAGTGACAGTTCCAATTTTCTGTCCAATGCAAAACAATAAATTTATTTTAAATGCTGTGAAATTAGGTGATGGATGTAACCCTATTTAAAGCTCCCAAATTTGAAATAATACACGATGTTTATAAAACCTAATTTTATAGGTGCTTATTACCTTTTTCCTCCAAACTGTCTAATTTGTTGCCATAATTACGTTAAACTGAAGCTGAAATTTTTTTCCAGTCTGCATCTAGCTTGAAGCTCGTTGTTTCCATTTCAGACCTCAAAAATAATCTGTGTTCCCTAAAGCCTGACCGTTTTCTAACTATATTGGATACTCTAATAAAAAAGCAGTACATTTCACTATAAACTTTAATTACCTATATCCTTAGATCATCACTACAACATTAATGCTAAATTACATAGAACCAATTATGAGGGTGAGAGTCAACAGGACCTTTACCAGGCATCGCTATTGCTATGACTACAGCTGGAAGGAAATTGTAAGGAGAAACGCCAGGCGGGTGCAGGGCTGCCTGCAGGGACCGGGCACCGTGCGGCCGCGTAGTCCAGGCTCTGAGGGTTTTTCACAGGAGTCCCAGAGAGAAACGCCCGGCACCTCCTGCTGCTGCTGCTGCTGCTGCTGCTGCTGCTGTTCCACTTCTGCTGCCCTCGCCGCGCTGCGCTTGGTTATAGCGCTGCCCTCCCCAAGACCAGCACCAAAAATGACCAGGGCAGCTGCCGCAGCCAGAGTCAAGTGTGAAATCACAAAGATCCTGTGGGCAACGTCTTTGGATCCAGCGGTATTTTATGCATACTGCCCTCCTAAACAAACCAGAAGACTCCCCCCACCCCAATGCAGAAGCCAGGAGGGCTTCCTCAACCCCGTCCCAGCTCTGCCGGACCACAGCCTGGTTGAGGTTGGACCTCTGGAGTCATCTGCTCCAACTCTGCTGTCTGCCCCGAGGGCTTCTCAATGCCTTCAGAGGTGGAGGCTCCACCAGCTCCCTGGGCAACCTGTGTTATTGCTGAGTGTGGGCTGTTCTCTGAGACCTGCGTCCTTCCAAAGGGAAGTGTTACACAAGTGCAAAATACCACTCACTGTCACTGTCCCCCAGGATGTTCACAGCGCCTGGGGACGTGCTGAGGAAGGGCCCTGGGCCAGTCCCTGTCCCTGCCCCGGGGACCAGCGGTGGCTTTGTGTGGGCTCAGCATCTCGCTGGGGAGCAGGGAGGGATGCAGGGGCTGCCCGGACCGTCCCTCCGCAGAGCTCGCTCCTGGAAAACATCAGCGGGGTCCTACCCAGGAAGGGCTGGGGAAAGGCTGAAGCCAGGTATCTGGAGAAGGGAATAGACAGACCTTTGGTCACGAGAGCAGGAAGTCTGTGATTTTGCCTTCTTGTTTTCAGAGCTTGTAGGCACTTACTGGTAAGTGGCCACAGATGTAATGTGTGGGACAACATTCAAAATAAAGATGAGTTTTACCAAAGTGCTGGTTCACACCGGTAAATCAGGGCTGGTCTGCTTTTCTCGTGCAAACGATTTAATCGCTTGGCTTAAGGAGCTTTCCAGGTCACATCAGTGCACGCTGGGCTGTATCAGAGACTTCTCTGGTCTGTACTGCCCTGCTTATCAACTGTGCTGCTCTGCTCACCGAGGAAAATCACTAGAAAAGAGCATCTCATTTTGCCTTTTAGCTCTATTCTGTAAGGTTTAGCTCAGTGGTGGTTTTGGTCTCCTCTACAAGCTGTTTTGCTCTAGCTGAGACAAAAAAGCATCCTTGTCCTCCCTTTTACTTTGCCTTTCCCTACCTGACCGTGGAGCCGCGTTCCACAGTCACACCCAGCTCCCTCGGCGCTGATGCAACCTCCAGCTGGGATCCGGGTGGAATTTGGCAGAACACTGCCCCTTCCACCTGCCCAAGCGAAGGCAAAAATGAACCTGAGAATTTGAGGAGGGGGGTTGTCTGGGGTTTTTTTTAAAATTAGCATTGCCTTTTTACTGAGATTCATCTTAATGCATCACTGCGCTAAAGAACTAAAAATCTGCATTAGGAAGTGACTCACGTGGGGGGGAAGCAATCCAGACAGAGCTCCCGGTGGTTTAAAGATGATGCATGATCCAAGCTGGACTCAGGCCAGACCTCTCCAAAGGTGCGCGGGGCTTAAACCTGCGGAGCGGTGGGAGGCACGGACTGGAGCCGCCTGCGCCTCGCGCCACCTTCAAGGGCAGGCTCGAGGAAGAAACCACAGTGGTGCCTATTAAAAGAAGAGTCTCCTCCTGGCAGCCTAAACCAAAATTCCCAGTGGCACAAACACCTCGATCTTCGCGCTCTGCAGGGCTAAATGTGAAGGACTCATCCTTGCGGAGTCCGTCTGAGCGCCCTGCTCCTCCCTAGCACCACACCGTTGTATTCCTGGCACTAGCGAAGCTGCTTTTTCATTATTTAACACCATCCACCTGCTAGATTCCACATGCCCTAACAAAGATAATAATTTCCTCATTAAGAGAAGCTACTGAATCAATAGTGCAGAGCTGTGAGCGAATTGAGGTCATTTGTCTGTTAAGACCAGCACTAGTCTCATTAAAAAGTATGTGCAAGTGGGACTTGACAGAAGATGCTATTCTGAACCAGCTTTTCACTATTTCTTCCTCTCTGGATGGAAAGGCTTGTTCTGATCTATTTCTGAATGCTGGGTATCTCCAAGCCTTTGAAAATCCCCTTCCAGCCCCAAGGTGTTCATCTCACCCCACAGAACAGCATTTTTCCACCACAGCCCACCTGCACAGAGCCTGGAGACCGCGGCCGGATGGGCATTTTGCTCCAGCAAAGGGAGCAGCCCCATCCCAGTGGAGCAGAGAGCACAGCCAGGACAGCAGGGGGTGGCTCCGGCTCCCCCAGCCCTGCACAGCGAGGGTCCCACTTCCAGTGCCCACGGAGGCGCGGAGCGGGAATCGGGATGGAGACTGAAGTCCCCGTCAGACTCCAACCCGAGGCAAACCTCCGCGAGGAGCTGTGCTGCAGCATGCCATGCCGTCTGCTCCCGGCGAGGCTAAGAGCACTGGTGGGAAAGGATCATCCCGAGCCGGGTGAGGTGGCTCGTGGCTCTGGTGCCTGTCTCAGATGCCACCGAGGGCAGCCACATACTGTGACAGATAAATTAAGGGTAGCCTGGATACCTGTTGCCTTGGGCTGACAAGGTGCAAAACAGCATTTTTGTATTTCCAGCACAACGCGATTGCTATTGTTACAGGCCACAGCAATGCAGTACGAGGCAAGCTGCCAAACTGCCACATTTTTTGATTCAAGCAATTTCTTAACACATGAACTTGTAGGAGGCTTTATGCTTTGGAGACTATAGCCCTCATTTCCAGGAGTGAGAAAAATCACAAAATATGAACCTGACTAAATGCCTAAAGGGTTGCTTAAAATATGGTTAGATCGTCTGATGAAATAAAGGCTTTCCACAAGAATTCAGTGTGTACTCACAAAGAGCCAATGTTGTCAAATACTAAATTTGAACTCATTCAGTTATTTACATTTACTATGATAACAACCATCATTATATAAATGGATTGAGGCTCTGGAGTGAAACATCCAACCCACGCCTTTGCTTGGTCTCATTCCTCCAGCCACTTTCCTTTCCAGCAAATGCTCACGGACTTTTTTCCTACCTCACACTGTTCCTTTTGTCCCGCACTGTCTGCAGTGGGCGGCTGCCGAAGCTGCAGATTTCAGATCAGCAGCCGCGTTTCTTTTCTTCTGGAGCCGGCGTGATTGAAAACCCCTAATTCCGCGCTGCCTCCCCGCTCACAGACCAACGAGAGGTTCCTCTTTCAAAATATTGTCACTCAATATTTATACAGCATTTACATGAGCGGTGCCTATTCTGGTCTCCAGTCACGCTCCCGCTGCTGTCGTTTTGCACAGGGACCGGGGATGCTCCGGCAGGGACTGACAGCGGCTCTCCCCGTTCCCTGCTCTGCTCTTCCCAGAGCAACAGCCGGTGGGAGCAGAGGGACCTCGGTTCCTGCTGCAGGAATGTGGTGCTCCCCCCTTGCTGGTTGGAGAATGCAGAAAAAGTAGACACCGATCTCCCTGCTCTCCCTCCAAACACCCTCCACTGTCTGCATCTTTTAGCCCCAGATTAGGACAGAATGCGTAAAATTTAGTGACGGTAAACCCGAACTCGGCTGAAAGCTGCTTCTACCCCCCAGCAGCACTCGCCACGCCGCCCACCCCCTGGCCTCGCTGGCCAACGGGGTTTGCTTCTCCCCCAGCCCCTTCTCGGCGCAGAGCTGCGACAGCCGTTACTGCAGCCCTGCTGGCGGGGACCTGCTTTCTCCTCCACATTTTCTTCCCCCCGTTTCTTTAGTTTCTCTTTTCATCTCCCTCCTTTCAGCCTCGGCTTTTGCTTCCAGGCCATTTTCCCACTGAGCCACATGTGGGAGGGAAGGTGGAGCCCAAAACCAGAGCACAGAAAATTGCCTCCCAAAGCTGGAAGCGGGAAAGCCCCGGGAAGTGGCTGTGCTGAAGGACTGTGCACCTGAAACAGCAGGGAAGAGTCAAGGAAGGGGATAGGAAAAGCAGGCAGTAAACGAGATAAACAATCTCCTCGTGCTGCGATCTGCAGAAAAGCCATTCGGGATCAAGCACTGCGATGCCAGTTGCAAGCCTGTGGATCTCAGCTCCCAGGTCACCGAGTCACACGTCACCACATTCCCCAGCCCGAGGACCTGGGACAGGAGCGTCGCTGCTTCTGCCGTCGCACAAAGCAGAGGTGTGGAAAACGCTGCCAGCGTGAGGAATTTGCGCTTGGGGCTCGTTCTGAGCCATTCCACGAGCCCTCGCTCGTCACCCCCCTCCCCGCACACCCCTGCTCCATCCGCCCCCCGGTGCCGCTGCCGGACCGGTGGTCAGAGATGGCTCCGCTGCCACATCCCTGGCGCTGGCACCGGGCTGAGGGAGCCAACACCTACGGCAGCTGTGAAATGCCAAAACCCAGAGAGTGAGCGGTGCCATTGTTCATTACTGGCATTTTAATTATTCTGCTGGGGTCAGCTGCAACGAACGGACTCCTAGGCTGGGTCAACCTTTTGCCATCAAGAACACCCAGCACAAATGTGATATTTAGCCTATCTTGGAGCTGCTACAACAGGCACAAAATCCTGTCTTACTCTCCTGTTAAATGATCCTTGTTCTAAGGAGAGGGAAAAAAAAAAAAGATTAATGAATGCATCCATACAAGCTATTAAGAGGAAAATAACAGCACAGATAAAGAAAGATAGAGGCAGAGAATGGTAGATCCTAAAACACGTGTTTTCTGCAGTTTGGGTTTTTATACAATAGATGCAGCTCCTTTCTTTCCTCAGACTGGAAAGATAGGCTTGACAACCATCTCATCAACAGCAGTGTATAATAACATCTCCTTGCTATTAATATGCAAATTGAAATGCACACACTGATTAAAAACATATTAGACAAAGGCTATTGTCAAAGACCCACGAGCATGCTACGAAGCTCAATTAGTGAGCAGTGGCCCACGGAGGGGATGCTGCTCAAACTGCTCCCTTCCGAGCCCCGGCGTGGCAAACGAGCCCCCGCCACCACGGCAAGCCAGCCATTCCCATCACTGCGGCACAGCAAAGCCCCGGGAAAGTGTACGCACGGAATCCCCCTGTCCCGGCTTCTGAGAGACACCAACGTTCACCCAGCTCCGCGTCTAAGCTCAGGTCCTGCTGCAGGACCTGCCGCAGACACCAGCCCTGCCCGGGCACTGGCTCTGCTGGTGACGCCCCCGTCCCCCCGGGGACCTGCAGCGCCTGGTCCTTCCCGGGGAGCAGCCCGGCTCCTGCAGCTCCCAGCAGTCAGCGGAGCGAGGGCTGGGGGGACACACGGAGCCTAAATGCAGCCCCAGGACCAACGTCTGGGGTGTCCAGGTGGGGTGACGAAGGACCCTTGTGGAGCTGGGGCCCGCCCAAGCACGTTGTAGTGATGACATGAACCACGGTCCTTCACGAGACAGCGTGTGAAAATGGGCAAGACCATCACGGAGAGATGTCCAGGATAACGGTCCAGCATCATCTGCTCACGTTCTGCCTCGTGCCTTTAGTGAACCCCAATCTGCAACCCCTCTGCTGGAGGACAGGAGTTTAGGTCCTGGCAAGAGTGAGAGCCAGCGGCACTCAGGAATGACTTTTAGTTGGATTATGAGATGCACAAAAGTGCTGGGAAAATGAGGAAATGATATAGAGATGGAATTTCATGGAGTTTGCTTTAGGTCTCCTGTGACTTGGGGTAAAAGTAATGCGTAATAAAGCAGTATAAAGATGCAATACATTGCTCTGGCTTGGAGAGTTCTGCAGCAGTTTCCTGCCCCAGCTCCTTAAAGCCAGAAGAACACGCTCAGCAAAGATAAACATCACTGGGTCAAAAGGACCAGCTCTATCATCCCTGTTCTGACACTGGAAATAGAAATGAGACTAGAAAATTTATCCTAAAGTCTTGCAATTGAGCTCAGTGCAGTAATTTAAGTGGGGAACACTTTGCAATATTAATGGATATTTGCTTTCTCTCTCTTGAGATCCGCAATGTTCAACTACCAAATTGGGTCCTCCCTGTCTCACAGATCTGCAGCGGGGCTGGGGGTTCCCCGTAGCCCCTCGCTGGGGGGAGAGGACTCCCAGGGGGTCACACACTTGAGGAGTTCAAATGAAAGCAGAAAGCTGCTAGCACAGCCAGGAGGAGGAATGCAGACTTTCACATGCATAATGTGAAGATTATGGAAGGTGGTTTTAAAGGTCAGGACTTGCTAATTAAGTTGATGCAATAGGAACTTAACAAAGTAAGTCCCTCTTACGTACTAGGAGCATTCTTCTCCCATGATTAATTTCTTTGTGTTAAGTAGCATGTCTCGGGGAAGAGTCACTTTACACACTGTCTCCACAGAGCTCTATTGCCTTAGCACAAGCAGCCAGTTAAAAAACATGTATTTTTTATGCTGTATTGTGTCTGAGCATAAAACACTACTGAAAGTTAGCATCTCGCTTCCCGAAACATAACCCAACATATTTGTACCACAGCCTGAAGAGCTAGGATGCGCTACAAAACTCTAATGAAACATGTCTAAAAGATTACAGTTTTGGTGTTAATAATCACACTTCCAGCTGTCTCCGAGTGCCAGCGATATTCCAGATAGCACCACTCCTTAGAAGTGTGTGTGTGGCACGACACAACCAGACTGACACTTAATTATTGAGATTTACTTTCTTTACAGAATGTCTTGCACAGAATTTTAAGCTGGGAAAACGTTTGGCCAGAACAGACAAAATTAAATTCTGTAGCGCGTAGATGTTCTGCATGAAAAATGCAGAGTATGTTTTCGGGTTTTTTTAAATGAAGAAAATATATGCAAATGTTTTCACCCTTCAATTTAAAGTAACCTTGGGGGATGCAACGGTTGCACCGCATCCATTTTCAAGGCTCGCTAATGTGTCTGCACGCAGCGTTTAAGCCTGGGGTGGTGTACCCGTCTCCACATCAGAGAGGAGCATGCGATCTGGAGGCATTTCTGCAGGGATCACTGACTTCCCACTAGGAGATTTGTCTTTTTATGTCTTGCTTTGAAGGCCTAATGAACTTAGGAAAAGCAAGAGATTAGAAGGATTTAGGGACCAAAGCCTGATTGACTGGACCAGGACAACATTGGCAAGAAATGCAAATATTGCACCGCTCTAGTTACTCCGGTTTGAAGCAGGACAGAGCCGGGGGGATGCGACGGGACGTCTCGTTCATGCCTCACGTGCCTCTTGCTCACCAGGGCCGGCAGCAGCGGGACATCCCGGCGCGGGACGTGGCAGTCTCGCCTGCGGCGCTGATGCTCCTGCTCTTGCGTACGAACGTCTCTGTACCACCCCTGCAGGGTGACAGGCCAAACTGTCTGCCCAAAAGCTGCCAGAGTGGCGTAAAGTGTTGGTTTTTCTAAACTGGAGACAGGTCCTCTGTCTTTGGTCGTTCTCTCAGACCAGGCAAGCCACCAACTGCTGGCCAAGCCGGACAGTCAGGGGAGAAGGGCAACCAACCCGGGTGCGCTGGCTATCGCGGCCGGGTCCAACCCAGCTCACTGCAGCAGCAGCAGAGCTGCCGACACACCTGCCTAGGGACAGAAATTGTGTTTGTGCTGTAATTAATTTGCTGCAATTAGCTTGTAGTGATTACTTGAGCACACAAGTTAGAATATTTTTTCTCTCTCCCGACAAAATCGCTCTGCAGCAGCCTGGCTGCAGCCTGGAGGGAGGCGCATGGGCTGCGGGAAGGGAGAATTTGGGGGGAAGGAGGCTCAAACCAGTCAGGCTGCGCATGCCTGAATGATGTGTCCTATTTCCGTAAATCATCCTCTCTGTAAAGAGGCAGTTTAGCTTCAGAAACACTGGCCTCTCATGTTATTGCCCAAAACACAATAAACGAAGCAGCCCCACAGCTATGAAACCTAAGGAGATGCTTACTCATCTGTGAACAACCCATTCTCCTCCTCACACGAGAGGCATTGATGCAAGAGCACAAATTAATCATATGGAGCTTCTTCAGTATCTTGTACCGTCCCCAGAGAGCGAACAATTAGATTCTGCACCGCACCTGACCCTTCCCTTTGCAAGACCGGAGGCACAAGCACAGCCGGGGCTCCCGGTGAGCAGAGCTCCAGGCAGGCTCCGGGATGCGGAAGAGCGAAGGTCTCCCTCCCGGCTCGGTTCTTTCCCTCTTTGATCCCCTTAGGGAGGAAGAGGAAATGAGATGCTGCGGGCTGGTGCACGGCACAGGACAGACCTGGAGCACGGTCACCCTGTCCCTGCAGGCACCTTCCCTCTGCCGCAGGCGTTCAGACGGGGCAGCCGGAGGTGCAGGAGCCTCTGACCGTGGCTAAAGACAACGCGAGTGCTGCAGACGTGAGCACATGCAAAGAGGCACACAAGTTACCCCACTTGTATATAAAATATTTTAAACACGTAACATGAAATCAGCAAGAGTTAGTGAAGAAGAGGTGAGAGCGCGGAGGGGACAAGGATTTGTGATGAGCTGCACGTGTTCCCGCTCTCCCCCCCAGCAATACAAGGGAGCAAGGTGAAGGGAAAAATCCCTTCCAGGCAGATCGTACGCTAGAAGCAGCCGTATCTCGCTTCATTTGTCCCTTCTGTCAGCAGAAAATACTCTTCAAGTAGGTAACCACATCCTGTACATCTATTTGAAACAAACCTCAGCACCGGTCTGCATCTGTCCTGCTGCTCTCCCGGGCTACGTGGCCAAAGTGTCCCTGGGCCACAACCTGCCACCGCTCCCCACGCACCTGAGCGGGGAGAGCGCGGGAAGCATTGAACGTGACCTTCAAATCAGAGCGGCGCCTCTTCCTCTGCCTCCGCCACTTAAGCTAAACTAAACTCAGCACAAGCAAAACGCAACAGGGAAGATTTTCAACGCAGATACAGACAGTTCCGCAAACTTCAAAATTCATGAGCTTTGTGCCTGTCTCCTACCTGTCACAGCTAAAACATACCAGTTTGCCCCACATTGTCTGTCACCTCCATCATCACACATGATGATATTTATATTCATTTTGCCAAATACGAAGATGACCAATAGGATTGCTCTGTTCTGTCAAGTCAATTAGCCCAGCTATTATACAGATGTAGCATGTCCCTTTGATTAAATGCCAAATGAAGATAAAGCACTGAACATTGCTTACTAAGTATATTTGCCAACAGATTTCACATGTTATGGCAAAAAAAACCCAAATCCAAATCACAGGAGTCTCATTTCCTCTTCGACTAGAAGGGGTCTATTTGGTCTTCAGTGCTGGCAGGCAAAATCACACGGGCTTCCATGGAGCATCAATTATTGATTGTCATCCTTATTTTGGAAAATTATTTCTCTTCTCTCCTGAAGATTTGGAAAGAGTCTCTTAGAAATAAATCTGCTCAGTTCGGGCTTTGAATTGCCTTTGCAAAGGTAAAAGAATAATTTCCACCAACAAAAATAGGCTTGTTTTCACTAAAAGGATGACCCTAGCAGCAAGATAGTGAGGGATTTCGGAGTCCCAGATGAGACAGTAATTAAGAAGCCAGTTACACAATATTATGAAGGAAAGCCAAAGCAGCTTTCCACGGCACTGCTCCCTGTGGCGCGTGTCCCAGAGCTGCAGTGGGAATGCCCCGCAGCTCCCGCAGCCCACGCTCCACTCCAGCCGGCCATGGAAGATGAACTTCTTCCCACAGCAGGGAAAGAGATGAAAAACAGAACCCTGACAGCAGGAGATTAAGACTATTTTTCTTCCCCTGGCATCACAAGGTCCCCTCCACAAAAATCCTGCTCCCGCATCATCCCACGGGCTCAAATACAAGGAGAATCGCTTGTACTTCGGAGTCCTGCAGGTACCAGCCCTGGCTTCAGCACAGTTACTGCTGAGCACGGGCTGCCTTGTGACTTAATGACTTTAAATATTGCCTTTCCCCAAAATATGGTTGGATGCAGGCTTACAGTGAAGCTGCCTTGATTTCACATGTGCATCTGCCACTCGAGACCGTTCTGCTGCAGGAACCCTTGGGTGCTGCGTCCCTCAACACGAGGCAGTTCAAGGTCACTGAGCAGTGCCTACAGCATCCTCCACTACAGAGCTTGCTACCTTACGGGCTACCATATTGCAAACACACAATAATAGCAGTAATTCTTTGAACATATAAAACGACATTTGCATCACAGCTGCAGTTTTCCAAGTGACGTACCCAAATGTCTCCCATGTGAACCGTGCAGCACTACTCAACACCGCAGTGCAGAGCAATTCACTTCGCTTTGGTTTATTAAGGTGCAGAAAAGCGGATGGAGGACACAGGTTGATCATCTCCGTACAATTTGTTCACTTGGCAGGAAATTCACAAACCTGCAGGCCACAGTGGTGAGCTGTGGATTAAATTGAAAGTTTCCCCAACGCAGAGCCAGCAGCAGCAGGTCACTGCTCTTCCAGGAGATGCTGGAGAAGTGGACGTGCACCTTGCCGGGATTCCTGGTGGACGAACCCATGGATGCGCACACATCACTGCTCCCTTCCAGAGAGAGAAGAGAGCCGCTAGCCCAGCGAGCACAGAAAGGAAACATCAAAACCTGTTATTTCAGAGATGCAGAAGCAGGGAAATGGCCACAGTCTCAGAAGAATTGTGCTACTATGCATACATAAAACCACCAGATTGCTCTTTAAAAAGGTGGCGTGGAATCTCTCACAGCATCCACAAGACAGGTTCTCTGCATGCAAAGTGCACTCACCGAGCTCGTGTAACACAGGGCGCTGCCGGGTTTGTTTTGCATTGCTTGTCATTCCTACATGACACTGGATCGTGTTTACCACGGCCCTTTGCATTGCGGCGGGTTAGGTAAGAAACCTGATTGCTTTGTGCTGACAGCAGTAGAAAAAACTAAAATCCTTGTGAGTTCCCTCTTTTCAATGGACAGACTTACTTGTGTTCCCGCACGTTCCCTACAGACGAGCACCAAACTGCTGCAGAGCGGGACGCGCTGCACAAACAGCGTTCCTCTTGGACAGTTAAGGCTGGTTTTCGGTCAGCTTTTTCTCCCTTCAAATCCTTTGAGTTTTTTCCCTGCTGTGAGCAAGCACCCCCCGAGCCGCAGTCCTGGCCACGGGGCCACGGGCTGTGGAGCCGTCAGAGGGGGCTCCCGCCTGGGCGGTGGGACAGGGCTGGGGGGCTGCCAGGGACACCGGCACCCGCGGGCTCTGCAGCACGTCCAGCGCCTGCCGCTCCTCGCAGACCCGGCCCCGCCGAACGCTGCGCCTCTCACCCTGCCAACCCGGCCACAACACACAGGGGTTTCCGGTGCAGGGAGAGCGTTGGGGTCCAGACCCTCTGCCCACGCTGGGGAAACACCAGGGCTCAGCGCGAGACCCGCAGCTCGGCAGCACCGGGCTCTGACGGCGAGCGGCCGGGGAGGCAGCGCGGTGCCAGCCGGTGCCCTGGCGAAGCTCTGCCGTCGGTGCGGCTCCCGGAGCACCAGACCCTCCATCCCCGGGCACGGATTTCTGCCCCAGTGCCAAACTCACTGGTGGGCAGCGCTGGTGACGCCCAGACGCCGGCGAGGGCTCTCCCTGCCGCGGCCGGGACTCCCAGCCCAGTGCCCACCACGTGGCACGGGCCGCTCCGGGGATGCGCGACGGTCGGCCGCCGTGTCCTCACACCAGCCTCTGCGCGACGCCTCTCCACCGTCCCCATCGCCGGTCCCTGCTGCCTCTCCGCCATCTCCCTGTGGGTGCACGGGGAAGATGCCCGCAGCTGGTGCCACCGCGCAGGATGGCGTGGCGAGCTCAGCCGCCACCGCCGGTCTGGTCCCGCCGTCTGTGCCACGGCTCTCCTGGAGGGCTGCCTCTCCCGCTCTGGGCTGGGCAGCAGCAAAGTCGACAAAGAGAATGGCTTCCGTCTAGCCTGTAGGAATCCTACCGGCAGGAAAAGGGTTTTATGCTTTCATTTTAGTTTTCTTTGCTCAGTGAATCGTTTGTTTCTCTGAAGACAAAGAGGAAAGGAAAAAATTCATCCATTACACAATCCCCATGATTCGTTTTTTGCTGCTCTGTATGTGTTGACACAAACCATGCTGGAGAAGGTGAAGAAAGTATGTTTATTTCTGGTTGAAGACTGATTACATCGCTATCATGGATAATGTAATAGAATAATTTTATACTCTTGGGAGAAATCTAAGAATAAATAAGAAAAAGTAAAATATTTTGTTCCCACTGTCTCTGACGATGAGTGATGATTAAGTGCTGTATTTACAGGACGGTTGTTATACTCTAGACTCTGTGCTGAATAAATATTATCTTGAAAGGGTAAAAAAATCCATTGAAATATTTTAACTCACCACAAAATTAAAAAAAAAATTCCATGTATTTGTCCAAAGCGAAGGTTAGTTACATGTTAATTATCCACGTGGAATCACTGTCCCAGAAAGCATCCTCTCCTCGCTGACCAGCTCCTCTCCGCGGAAGACGCCTGGGTGGTTCTCCCAGTCTCGGATGACGAAGCACTACTGGTTCTTCAGGCTGCGAGACACAAAGGGAGCAGCAGTCACCCCCCGCGCTTGGCCCCGCACCCGTCCCTCCCGCGTCCCGGCACCCCCGGCACCATACGGAGCCCATCGCCCCCCACCTCCCCCCGCAGCAGCCAAAGCTCCAGCCGGAGCTGGAGGCAGATCCTGAACGAACTGGGGCAACCTCCAACCTTTCCCATGACGACCAAGGAAAGTTTTCCATGTGAGTGACGAGGAGACTTCACTTCTAGAGAAGTTTGTAAATAAACTCTTTCTACCTAAAACATATTTGCATTTTAAGGACAGTTTCGTGTTTTATGAAAGAAAACTGCAGCAACAATTCAGGGAAAAAAGCGTACTGTCTTTAGGTCCTCAATTTAAATCTGTTTAAGAGCCAACCAAAACCTACAAAGCTTTCCTTGTGCGCGACCCAGTGCATTTTTGGCCGATAAGGAATTTCTCATTCAGCAAGTGTTGGTGATCTCAGGCTTACACTTAGAGAAATCAGTCCAATGTTTATAGTTTACATTAAAATAATTAATCTGTACATCCGACACCACAAAACAAAGTTGCTCGAGCCATCCTGGAGCTTTCAAATTATGATCAAACCAGAAGATATCAGATATCTTTATTTTCACTTACATTAAAAGGGAAGAGAGACAATTTAATCCTATAATGAGAGAAAGTATTACACACACTCTCTTCACAGACAGTGTAATTATTCAGCTGCTCTCTGGAACTGAAATAATGACAAATTAAAATGGCTTTCAATTCCATCTACCGTTTATAACTATTCATCTTCTGGAGTTATTATCACTCTAAAGGCTTCTTTGTATTTCAGGCATCAGCCACTATATGTTAGAGAACGCACAACTGCTACCAATAAAAGTCACAGTCATCAAGGTAAGAACAAAATCATTTGGCTTTCTTGTAAAGGATACGGTACAACTCAAGTATTTTGCATTATTTCCTGAAATTTATTGGAAAGCCTGTATCAAAGAGTGCCTTCATCCTGGGTGAGGATGCGCAGGACGGAGCTCAACCTCCCAGCACCGGGGAAGGGGGCTGGAAAAATCCAGGGGAAACAGAAGCAACATTTTGCAGAAAATCTGACACAAACGTAGTCAGGCCAGGAGCCACCAAAGCCTTCCTCTTGTCCTGCCTCCTGCTTTTTGGCACGTCCTAAACTGCACCCGGTGTTGGGGGAGCCAGGCAGAGAGCCCAGGACGTGCCGGTGTGTTCCCCATGTCAGGTATACCGCAACCAGGAACATGCTTCAGCCACAACGGGCTGTAAACAGTTGTTTACACTTTCTTAAATAGATTGAAAAAAATGGGGAAATGCAGTGATGGTGAAGGGTGACATTTCTCCAGGCACGGTATTTACAGTATTTTGATTAGCTCCGATTTCTGAATAGCCAAGCAGCTTATGTTAATAAATACCCTATTCCAATTAGACATCTGTGTTCTCAATCAGAAAAAAAAAAACAAACGAGAAGACCTCACAGGCACCAAGCCTGCTGTCATTTGCTCCTCCTCAACAGCCCGTTAATCATCTGGGCTTTCACCGGCTGCAACCCAAAGACCAGGTGAAGGGCTGTGCAGGAAAACCTTCAGAGCCCACCCTCCAAACCAGAAGCGACCCTTCTCCACCCCCAGGCACACATTTTGGCTGAACACTGCACTCACTTGGCATGTTTAGATTCCTACAGACCCGATTTTACCCCAACGATAGCTGCAGGGTCAGGCCCCCTATCTGCAAAAATCCTAAAATTAATCAGAAAGGCTGAGTTTGAAAGGGAAACCTAGACATGTATTAGCATCTATGAATGTGTAAATGAGCGGTTATAAAACCCCGGAATACATTTGTGAGCTCTAGACGTGGCAGAGAGGTCTGGCTGATCAAAGAGACAAAATACAGGCAAGAAGATAAAATTCTTCTTTATGGAAGCGGGAATCATTATCCCCATACAGTCAGACTCTTAATTACTAGGGCTGGATCTCAGCCTCCGATCGCTGACAGCCACAAGGGTGGAGGACAGCTCATGGCTCTGGCTGTCGGCACGTTATTACAGCGTTCCCTACGTGTGCAACCGGCCCGGAGGTGGCACTTGCATCCAGCGTGGGGCTGGGATCTGGTACTCTGCCAACAGCAGCTTCGGTCCTTCCATCCGCAGCCCCCGCAGAGCAACTTCAGACCTGGAACCGGAGCATCTTCCCCGGAGCATCTTCCCCAAACACAGCCATCTTCTCCTGGACCCAGCGACGGACACAGCCCCCTGTCCCCAGTCCCTGTCCCAACTCCCACTGACCACACCTGATAATTAAAGCAGGGAACCGCTTTTTGCAGGCTCCTAAGTTAACACTCCACATGAGCATCTGTTTGGCCCCCAAATCTGAATCTCCCCCAGCTTCTTTCACAACCACTGGGGACTTGAATTCTCTGTTGCTTGTTGCAAATTACTTTTAGCAGTGATTTTTCATCTTTCCAGTTTACTTCAACCAGAAAAGAGGGAAGTTTTGTTTCTTTCAGCCTACAATACACAGTAAGGAGCAAGGCTGGCATGTGATTCTCTCCCTGTGTTTCAGGGATAACATGCCCTCCTTCCTGCAGCTCCCCATGAGCTGGGTGTTTCGGCTGCCACCGGTCCCCATAGAAACGCAGCCGCTGGACCACGCTCCAGCCCGAGCGGGCACCAGCACCGGCATCCGCCTCACTCATCCCCCTGCTGCTCCGCCACTCGTGGCAGGCAGGAGGGAGGCAGAAGGGGAGATTAAAAAAAACCACTTCTATTTCTGGAAAGCAAGTCAAACAATGACTCAATCATCTCTACACAGTTCATAAATCCCTAATTAAAGGTTTAGTGCTCCTCCCTGCTGCAGATGTTCCAGAGTCCAGCCACATTTTCTAAACCTGCTCCTGTGCCGGCACCCACCAGAGCCCGAGCTGGAGCTCTACTCGCCGGAGACGTTTGGAAGCCGCCCTCGCCCAGCGGCTCCACGTGCCCCTTCCCGTCACGGCCCGACCCCTGACGTAAACAGATGGGATGCCAGATCCAAGATGCCTTAAAAGAAACATCCTCCTGGATCTGACTCCAGCCCCAAGTCCTGACTTTATGGCTGGATGAAAAAAGGATGCATTTTCCCTTTGTTTTCAAATATACAGCTTAAAGTATCTGCACCCTGGAGGAAAACTGGGAGCCAGCAGACATTATCTTGCTTTGCATGTTCTTTGGCCGGAGGCATAAGGACTTGTTCCACACTAGCTACCTCCTTCTTCATCTTTTATTCAGCACCAAAACACCAGCCAAGGCACTTTCAGCTTCGCCCCCAACCCTCCATCTTCCCCATCTTTTAGTCAAACAAATTCAGTGGGAAGCATTCCGGCGAGCCCCTGAAATTCCTGTAAACAGCCAGCTCAGCTCTCCCCACCAGACACCCCCAGGGAAGGTCAGCTCAGCTGCAGGGTCCGCAGCCTCCATCCCTGCTCGGCTAACGGAGCTCCCGCGCCGCGCGGGGAAGTGATGGAGATCCAAATACCGTGGCCGGCGAAGCAGCAGTTCAAGGGCTGCCACACGGTGGGTTATTTAAAGCAACTCTGGCAGCGGCTTGGTTGTGTGCTGCTCTCTGGAGAGCTCTCAAAAACTATAATAAATATCCACAACTTGACTCATTCCTTACAAAAGTTCTTCTCTCCTAAAGCAGATTTTCAGAAGACTCATCTGCCCAGAATTTTTTGGGTGCTTCCAGCCCGCAATCACCTTCCCTGCTAGCCTGTCCCAAAGCAAAATCCCTTTCCCTTACAGTCACCCTCCAGCCCCTTTTTTTTTTAATTATATGAAGTATGACAGCTACACAAAATGTTTTGTTGCCGTGGCAACTGCAATCCACTGGCTTCAGACTGAGTTATAAGGAAGAGGACAGTCTTGACACTAACCAATAATAATGAGAACAGCAAAAACCAGTGGGCAAAATGCTCGCCAAGGCAGGCAGGAAGGACCCCAGCGCCGGGCACAGCCACGTGTGCGTCCCCTGCACCCGAGAGCCACGTCGCAGCCATGAGCCAGCCTTGCCCTGGGACACAGCCACGGCGGAAACTCAGCAGAAGGACCGGCTCTGGATTTCAAAATTAACTTTTCTCCTACAGAAGAGGTAACCGCTTGCAGAAAGCCACAAAGACACAGCCCTGCCAAAACCCGTTGTGCTCCCGCTGCCCTGCACATCCCTTCACGACGGAGACGTGGCTGGCTGAGGGGAGGGCACAGGTACCATCAGCCACTCGCACAATAGTCAAGACGTGATGTAGAGTAACTTTTCACACTGTATTAATTTACAGCACTAGAAATGAGGATTTTTTCGTCGTTGGCTGCACTACAGACATTTCTGTCATCAGGAACATGAGCTGTACGAACGGCTGCACCTTCCCGAATTCTTTTGCTGCCTGTTACTGTCACAAGCACCTGACCTGCACAGCGAGATCCCTACGAACACCCGGTACAGGGTCATCTCTGTGTCTATGTCTGTGGCAAACACAAGAACGATGCTCATGGGACCCCCCGACTCACTCCGGGGCTGCAGCTCTGGGTCCAGCCACATCCAGTGGGGCACAGGGCTGTTCCAGACCCCTCAGACCGGGGGGAATAACTGCTTCGGGATAAAAGATAGGGGTAACTCATCCCGGTCCCGTATTGAGGACAACAAAGCTGCAAAACCAGCTTTAAACAAGGAGAGTAAAATCTGGTTACAGATTAATTACAGGGTGGGGAGAGCTTTTGTTGTGCACAAACCCAAGCTGCCAATCCATTGTCTCCCGCACTTCTGCACGTCTCTATAGGCGCTGGAGAGATCCGCGCTGCGCTTGGAGACTTGGCCTCAAAGAAAATCGTATAAGAATGAACAATGGGTGGAGGAAATAGAATAATCAGAGCAATTTCCCATAGAAATTGGTCAGACAAATGTCTCTAATTGGCATTCCATTATTACATTTGTAACATACTTTTTTTTAAATTTATTACTTTCTTTCCTCTTGTACTGAATGCCCATGAAAATCTCTCGGGACGAGATTTAAGTCATTATGAGTAAACGATAAGAAACTAAATTTAAAAAGACTGATAAGAATATTAATTTGCAAAAGAGGAAGGTCCTTAAAAAAAAAAAAAAAAGCGGGTGTCCTGCAGGCCTCTGCGCCACCCTGGTGTTCCCTGCATAGGCTGGCTTGGTCCTCACCGAGATGAAAGAGAAATGGGCCCTTCTATCAATAATTCACGTGCTTTCAGAGCTCCGGGGAGCTCTGCAACGCCCGTGAGTGCCACCGAGCCCTGACACTACCATAGTGCAATGCCGTTTGGCTCGCCGGTGTCCCAGTGAGATGGGCTGGGACACCAGGAGCCTCCAGCCCTCCCAGCACCGCCTGCTCCTTCCTCCCCCGCCACCCTGCGTGCCCGGGACAGGATCGGTCCGTCCGCGCCGCTTCACCATCACCCCGGGCTCGGATCCCTGGCATTCCCGCTCCAGAGGAGTCGCTCTCCTGAGTCTGAGCAACCGCGGGAGGTTCTTCCGCTGAACAGCAGCAATCCCGCGCCAGGGAACGGGGATTCCTCCGTTTCCCCATCCTACAGCCTGGATTCCACCACACACGGGCGGTCGGGGAGCTGAGGGTCTTCTCCCCGACAGGCAGCTGGGAACATTGAATGGGATGTGAATTATTGTCTCAACTCCTGCTGCTTCTTTACCCAGATATTCCCCTCCAGTCCCGAGCTCTGCAGTGAACACGCCCCCTGTTAGGCTCCTGCCCCAGCTACAGAAAGAGAACAAGCAGAAAGGCCCTCAGTCTTTGTAATTTTTGTCAGAGTATGTCAGAATAAAACCTTCAGGAAAGCAACAGACGCAGGAGGAATTACCTTTCTGCAAAATTGTCTAAGTGTAGAGATGACACTCTGCTAATTGCAGGCGATTGGAAAACACAAGCAGAAGGTGCTGGGTATAAACCAGAGGTGAGGCACCCTCCTGGCACTGAAAAGTAGCGCATCGTTTCTGCACATCTGTATCTCCAGTCTGTAAGGCTGCTCCCACTTGAAATGAACTCCTCTATCCTTCACAATAATACCAGCAGCAACAACAGCAATAACAATACAAACTCAGAAGGACTGGCAGGGGAAGGATAAATTACAGCTCTGTGCCCGGGCAGCACATCGCAGCTGCTCCTATTCCGGGTTTCCGAGGGGAAGAGCTCTCAGCTGTTTCCCAGTGGTGGGAGTTTGCTGCCCGGGGTGTGACACGGACCCCGTCAGCACCGTCCCGCATGCCGCGCAGGGAACCTGGTGGCACAGGGATGTGCCTGGAGTTCGATGTGCTGAAAGAGAAAGGGAGGCGGAGGCAGGGAAGGACTTGGGGAAGGTCCCGGACTGCTCCTGGCACAGCCTAGAGCCACGTCCCGCGTGCCTGACCCCAGCCCTCTTCTCCACAAAATGCCTTGTTGGGGAGGAGCTGGACCAGGACGGCCACCCGGCAGCTGCCTCTCCTTCCGACGCAGAGTGGCAGGGCAGACGCCGCCGCGTTAGACCACTTGACACCATCACCTCCTTCCGCTAACTCAGATCTTCAATATGACCACGCGCTCCGGTCCAGACAGCAGAGCGCTTGGAAGACGTTCAAATCCTCCGTGAATAAATAGCACGGAGCTCAAGTGAATAGCACCAGGAATCTCCGAAGGTCTAACATCGCCTGGGGAAGGCCTGCATTTATCCTTTGGTAGCTTAAGCAAAATTAGACATTAGTACTTATTGCTGGTTTGGATCATCCTGCCTCATCTTTCAGACTGCCCGTAAAGCCACCTGAAGTATTTCAGTAACTAATGACACCTTTTATATCCCTCTCCTAATCTGGGCAGTCCCGAGTGCTCCAGCCTGAAACGGTTCCCAAAGCTCACATGTAAGTGTATTAAGAGAGATTAGTTCATTAATCTACTCTCCGGTACCACCTATCTTTATCACTTCATTTTAATAATTTGTACTAATTGACAGGGCAGACTCCCTCCAAATCTCAAAGTTGGGTAATACATAATTGGTCTAAATCACAGCATAAACACTTTCACTTGAAAACACCTAATCCCATTACACTCCCAGTGTCTCTTCTGGGGTTTAACACATGGAAGAAGCTGCAAACTCTGTACCATTGAGCACGAACGCTTGTGGCATCAGGACCGGACATTGTTAACATCTTGGGTCACTGCTGCCCTTTTCTTCCTCATCCGTCCCAAACCAGCAGGCACTGCTGCGTCTGAGGAGCGGACAGGCAGGTATTTGGGTTCCCCAGCACCTTGTAACAGGTTTCACTGGGGATGGACGGCAAAGCCATCAGCTGGCTGAGGACACGGGGAAGAGACATGCAAAGCCACAAGGTACCATGCGCTGCGAAGGCACGTGGCGCTGTCACGAGCAGAATTAAGGAGCGCCCCTGCCCAAAAGCCTGTACTTGGTGAAGGACAAGCTGAGGACAAGGGGCATCCCAGAGGATGTGCGGAATGACCGCCATGTGTGTGGGATTCCTGTGAAGAGGGGCTAGAGGAGGGGTCTGCAGGAGAGAAGGAAGCCGTTCAGGAAAGCAGGACATCCCCTTAACACGCTTCACCTCTCCAGGCAGGAGCCCCCGTCCCCGGGACATCTGCAGGCTCACAGCCCCCAGCCCCAGCTGAGCCTGCAGGATTATCCCTGCGGCTGCAGGCAGAACCCGGGAAACCAGGACAAGCCTCCAGCAGCGAAGTGCAGCAGGCTGCCTGGAAAGCGCGATGAGCTGACAGCAGATTTCACCGGGGCATGCTGTGACTGGCAGGAAATTAAGAGCCAAGAGCCCTCGGCTTCGGTGGGACTGTGGGAGCCCATCTGGGCTCAGCCCTGCCCTTCTCAAGCTGGAGATGCCACCAGTATCTGTGTTTGCAAAACACCCAGAGCTCCTCAGATGACAGGGTTATGGGAGTGTAAAGCATTATTTTATATATATACTCATCTAGGCAGACACAGACAGACAGGAGGCCACCGGGAAAAGCACAGAGATACCCACTTGGTCTGATGCTTGGAGCCCTTCAGGTGCGCGTGGTACTGCTCTATGGAGTTCAAGGTGACATTGCAGATGTTGCACGTGTAGCTGCGCTTCAGCCCTGCCAAGAAAACCCAGAGTCATTAATCGTGCACTGCCCTCAGCACGGGCTGCGCGCTTCGGTGCGGGCTGAGGGCACGCTCAGGGCTGCAGCGGCAGGAAAAAACCCTTCAGAATCACTATACAGAATCAAAATGGCAGCAGCAAAGTACAAATCAGTGAAAATGGCTGAAGAAAGGGGGAGGAGAGGAAAAAAAAAAGCATTAACCCTTGCTGCAGCAAACTTCTAATTAATTAGAAGGTACTCAGATCTCAAATTTTATTTCCAGTTTCCCAGACATTTCTCTTCACAGTAACCCATCTATTTACTTTTCCAGGCCAGGGTATCCAGGCATTAGTGAAGCCTAAAGGCATATTTTTAAAAGGCACAGAAAGAGCAGAACCAAGCAAGGTTCAAAGACAAATTCCCCCTGGAGACCGCGGTCCCCGCAGTTCATCAGCGCAGGCATCCCTCTCCAGCAGCTTTCTCCCAAAGCATCACTGCGCTCAGAGGGACGCGGCAATTCCCCGTTAGTGCATTTTCTAGAGCCAGATCACTTTGGAACTAGGGTTTTTCCTCCAGAGGGATCAGCTCTGATTTATCCACCGAAGGCAACGGCCGCGTTTGCCGACCAGAGCCGCTGATCTCCGCGGCGCAGCAGCCTTCCTCCTCTGAAGGTCAAGGCCGGCAGCCTGGCACAGGTACCAGGTGGCCATCCACAATCTGGAAGCCAGGAGCCCATTTGCGTGGCGGATTTCCTCTTGGCTGCAATACCCGTCTGCAGCCCCCGGCCACAGAGCAGCCCCGGCTTTACTAATTTTAGCCCTTCACAGATACGGTAACAAACAACTATTTATAAAGCTGTTGCTCTTGCTGCTGGCCAACCGAGTAATGCTGAACTAGAAATAACATCTCAGTGGGTTCACAGGAGAAACATTACGAACTACTGTAGTTGTTTTTGTTTTGGGGGGGGGCTTGCAGGGTGTGTGGGTTTGGGTTTTTTTACCTTCTAACAAATCTCCTAGCTGCCTGCGCTACTTTCCGTTTCATTGCCTATTTGACTGCCACAGTTACAAGTGATTTCCCAGGTAAATACACTGCATTTTATTTTATTGCTGTGTAAATTGTGGAGAATTGGACCCAGGTGGAGCGCGTTACCCTGCCCGCAGACAGGGCTGCGCTGGCTCCGCAGAGGTGCCGGGTTCAGCAGAAGGGGACAAGCAGCGGCAGTGATGCTGAGCCAAACCACACAAACACCCCCCCAGAGCGACAGAAACGGGGACCGTGGCCCGTCCCGCACCCTGGGAAGGGGCCGCTGGGCCAGGGACCCCCAGCCGAGGAGCAGGGGCCACGGCTCCCCGCGTGGGAAACGCGCTGGGAGAAACAGCACCGCTCCCCAAATTCACTGCTCTGCCTCCGGGCACAGATTGCGGGGAAGAAAAAAGAACAGGCAATTAAGTAGATTCATGCACATCTCAAACAGAAGCTGCAAAGCAATTTATAAGGGAAGTCACAGAAACAGTCTCTCGACACGTTCCCTGGAAAACCTCCGAGCTGCAGAACTAAACCCAACAAAACCAGGCTGTGCTTCGCCTGTTCAGCTACCATCAAACTTCCCATCCCTGAGACAGCCACTGCAGGCAAGACATTTATTCACCGAAACAGTGTGCACACACAGAACGCGAACAGAAGACTGCGGGATTATAATGGCGTGATAATAAGAGAAGTGCCACCTTTCTCTGCAGGCAACTCGGAAATGTCTCCAAACTATGTTCAACTAATTGTCACGTAAGGTAAAAAAAAAACCCAAGAGACAGCAGATGATTTATGGATGTAACAAAAATTGCTCATTTAAAAACTGTAATAGCTTTTGTGTTGCTACCAAAGTTCATTTTTTTTACTGGAGATTGATCCTCAGACTAGAACAGTTATTATGGTTTTTCTTCCGACACCATCCCCTCCACTCCATGTTATTTCAGACCTTCTAATAAAGTAAATTGTCCCGGGTGGGTCTCAGGGAAGGGGGAAGGAAGCCAGGGTTAAGGAAGACGTCCAGGGTTACAGACACAATCTCTGCACAGCACAGCCTGAGAAAAACAGTCACCTGAGATGCCCAGAGAGCTACAAAACCCACTAATCTCAACGCTATTTATTGTACTAAATAGCAAGATGATTTCTTTCTCATTAAACAGTTTGCATCTCAGAATTATAATTTGATGACTTAGGGCTGAGAGTATTTTCAGTTTTCAGCAGAACAAGGAAATCAAGACTTTGCTGCCTCTGAAAAGCTGAAAATCTAAAAATAGGAACCCAGCAGACAGACAGGAATTGGAAATAGAGGTGAAAGAGAAAAGGCCTCTTCCCAAGGCAGTGTGCTGCCCAGTGGCTGCTGAAAATGGCTGATACTATTTTTGATTTGTGTCGGTTTAGACTTCCTGGGAAAATGCAGAGTTTGGTCCATTTCTGAGGCATTTATTCTTGATGCCCCGGTGCCCTCCTCCCTCCCTCTGGAGAGGGTATTAGCCTGCATAGCGCACGATAGATCAAGTAATTATTTACACTATTTACACTAATGTTCTATTTCACCCTTCTGGACAGGTTTTCACCCAAAACATTCCTCAACCGCTTCTGCAATCACAGAATAACGTGATGCTGCCGGGGAAGCTCCTCCACACCTGCAAAAGCTGCAAAAGCAGATTTGATTTTTTTTTCTTTTTTTTCTTTTTTCTGAATTTCTTAATTTCTAAATTTAATTAGAAAAGAAATTTCTAATTTCTTAATTTAAAACCTTTCTCCTTCCGTAAGGAAGTGAGGTGGGCCAAGAGGTGGCCGCTAGCTGGGTGCGGGCCAGGTAGACAGACCTGGGTCTGTCCGGGTGTGAACACGCAGCCGCTGCAGCGTCCCAGGGCGGTGTCACCGCGGTGGCACAGGGGAAGGGACGGGCCACGTCCCCCCGTGGCGCCCATGCGCTTTGCAAGCACGAAGGGCAGGAAAACAAAACACTTTCTGGTTTCTACAAATGGAACGAACCCGGGGACAAGGTGGGTACAAACCCACACGGGGCAGCGTCCCCGGGACAGGACGGGGTTCTCTTTTCCCGGAGCACACCTACAATTCCACGCCATTATTGTTTCACCTTGGGAAAAGAGTACAGCGATTTCAGAGCAGAATTACAGAAACAGTCACTTCTCAGCCTCATCTAACATGTTTTCACCAAAAAGACAGACTGCAGCTGAATGTACGTTAAACGCCTGTTTCCCTCTTCAACATCCCCGAAGAGCGAGACGGCAATCAGGGCTCTTACTCCTGGTATGTAGGGCAAAAGCTGACATGAATTAAGCATATAAACGCAGCCCTAAGTGTTCCAGTCCCCTGATGCTGTTGTCTCTCTCAGCATGCTGAGTGTCAGAGAGTGATTTCTTCTCTCCTCCTCTCCTTTGTATTTTAACATCCTAATAATTCCCTTGGCATCGCAGGCTGCATTAGCATCGCTGACATTACACGTACATCAGCATTACAGTAAACCATTGATGCTAAAGTAATTTCTGTCCTGCCCTCCTAGAAAAAAAAGGGAATTGCAGATTTTAGAGTCTCTGCTTTGCACTGATTCACTTCCATGAAGATCTGAACAGACTGTTTCAAGCTTAATTGAAGGGCTCCGCTTAAAAATACCAGAGTTGTGGGACTCCTATCATGGGCTGCTGCGCTCTTTAGGAACAGTTTTAATGTACCATGTAATAGTCTCTTTTGCCTTTCCACAGTATTATTTCTTTGCAGAAATTGTTAAAACAATTCATTTAGAACAAGTAATGTATGGTGTTCTCAAATTCAATCGATTTGTGTTTACCGTAATTAACTATATACACACTTACCATTCTCCAGCTGTACCTACAGACTCCCAAAAAATCACTTTTGAACTTTTTTGAACTTCAGACACTAGGTATACTGGCAGCCCCACTTTTCTCAAACACCTCATACATCTGTAACCTAGGAATTTGGCCCAACATAAAGCTAAACATCCTCTTAAAAATTATTTCAAAAATGTTTCCAAAGGCTGTGGATGTTATTTACCTGGACTTTAGTAAAGCCTTCAACGCCGCTTCCCACAGTGTTTTCCTGGAAAAACTGGCTGCTCACGGCTTGGCCAGGCATTCGCTTCGCTGGCCGAAAAACTGCCTGGGTGGCCGGGCCCAAAGAGTGGTGGTGGATGGAGTTAAACCCAGTTGGTGGCCGGTCACAAGTGGTGTCCCTGGGGCCTGGTACTGGGGCCGGTTGTCTTTAGCATCTTTGTCAACGCTGCGGACGAGGGGATGGAGTGCACCCTCAGTGAGTTTCCAGATGACACCACACTGGGTGGGAGCGTCGGTCTGCCGGAGGGTCAGATGGCTCCACAGGGATGGGGACAGGATGGATGGATGGATGGGCCAAGGCCAATGGCGTGAGGTTCACCATGGCCAAGTGCCAGGTCCTGCACTTGGGTCATAACAACCCCGTGAACGTCTTGGGGAAGAGCAGCTGGAAAGCTGCCTGGTGGAAAAGGACCTTGGGGCGTCAGTGGAGAGCTGGCTGAACATGAGCCAGCAGAGTGCCCAGGTGGCCAAGGCAGCCACCAGCATCCTGGCCTGTACAGGGAATAGTGTGGCCAGCAGGATGGGGCAGGGATGGTCCCCCTGCCCTCGGCACTGGTAAGGTCCCACCTCGAATCCTGTGTTCGGTTTTGGGCCCCTCTAAACAAGAAAAACATGGAGGGGCTGGAACGTGTCCAGAGAAGGGTAATGGAGCTGGTGAGGGGTCTGGAGCACAAGGAGGAGGGTCTGGAGAACGTGTGAGGAGCGGCTGAGGGATCTGGGGGTGTTGAGGCTGGGGAAGAGGAGGCTGAGGGGAGACCTCGCTCCCTACGGCTCCCAGAGAGGAGGGTGTAGCCAGAGGTGGTTAGTCTCTTCTCCCGAGGAACAGGTGATGGGACAAGAGGAAACAGGACAAGAGGAAACGGCCTCGAGTTGTGTCAGGGGAGGTTTAGATTGGATATTAGGAGAAAGGGTTGTCAAGCACTGGAACAGGCTGCTCAGGGAAGGGATGGAGTCACCATCCCTGAAGGTATTTAAAACACCAGCAGATGTGGTGCTGAGGGACATGATTGCACAGTGTTAGGTCGATGGTTGGACTCAATGATCTAGGTCCGTTCCAACCTAGACGATTCTATCATTCCAATATTCAGATAAGCACTTGAAAACAGCAAGTAAGTGATAATGCAGAAGTACTTAAAGAGTCACCTACATTTTTATGTGTCACGATGTGGCACAGAGCAAAAATCAAATTGCAAATATGCTTACAGACGCTTTCCTCGCTGAATTCGTTCTGGATGCAGCAGCAATGGTTTTATAGTCAAACCCTCCCTCCATAGCTGGCAGCTCCCGTTTCCTTTATTACGGCAAAAGGCACCAGGAACCACGTCCATCGGTGCCACAACACAGGGGGTGGGTGGAAAAGGCAGCGCCTGGCTGACATGGGCGGTGTATTAGCACCTCGCTGCAGACCAAGCCCTTGGACCACGCTGTGATCGCTGCACAGCAGAAATTGGGACCGGGGAAGTAAGAAACTGGTAATACTTTAAATTAAGGTAATAAGGTTCTAATGCTCAGCAGCTAATTTAACAGCATACATTAACAGCAGCCTTATTGAATCTTAATTACTTGTGTAGGTGGAAACGCCATCAGCGATTACAGCTCCTAACTGGGGACACTGATTTTTTTCCAGCAGCATGTCAAGGCTGCTCGTGATGATGAACAAGGGGGAATCCTGTCCCCGCTCCCCGCATCCGGCACTGCGGGGCTCGGCACTGCTCCGCAGCAGCGGCTCTTGCCACCGGCTGGAAAACGTGGCCGGAGAACAGGGCAGTTCTGTGGACTTGCTCATGGTCAGCAGAACCATGAGGCTGTTGGCGCACACGGTTGCATTCCACATGGATGGAGACGTTGCTGAGGCTAGACCAGCCCAGCAGGAAGACTGTGGCAGGACAAGGGCTGCAGGACCCCTCAGCCAAAATCTGGCATGCTGAGATAGGCTTGTACAGGAAAAGTCTTGAGTGTGACAAGAACTTCACCAAAACAAGACGTGGAGAAAGGAAACCAGCCTCAGATAAACCGCAGGCTGAAGCCACAGGCAACAATCACTCCCAGAACACCAAAATTAACAGTATTTGATCTCACTGGAGCTTACCAAAGCTGCCAGCTTGGCTGTAACTGCGGTTTCCTAAAACACACCCAAGCGAAGCACGCTGGGGTCGAGTCTCCGGAGCAGCGGCAGTCTGCTACGGGAAGGGGGTCCCGACTAGAGCAGGCTGGGGGAGGAAACGCCGTGCTCTCTCTGGAGTCACATCCAGTTTTGCATCCTCACAACACATCAGCATTCCCTGCCCTGCATCATGGCATGCACTCATGTAAAATTGAATGTGCGCCTATACCCATTAAATAAAATATTAACAAGTAAAGTCATTAATGTCATTCTGCATAAAATGCATTAAAACACAGTCCAGGGGAGTACTTGTTAAATCGCTTTTTAGTAACCAAAAGTGACAGCACTGAACGAAAAGAATTTATAAGGCATACTAAGAAATTACGAGCTGAGAAGGAAAATGAAACTCAGCTCTTTGCCTGATTTTTCAAGATAGCATCTGCAACTATGACAATTTACCTGAAAATGCAAAGGCTTCAGGTGACAACATCCCTGTGCAGCCGTCCCCATCCTGCTTTACTGCAGAGGCTGCTGTATTTTATTTTAGGGATTCACAGTGAAATCCCGTTTTGAGGCGCTGGTTTCTGCTCCTGGTGCCTTTCTTGTCCACCAGGGACCAAGTGCCCCGGGATGAAGACCCACATTCCTGTGGTTTACCTGCAGAGCCCATCACACAAAGCTGACCCTGAATCCGTCCCCATCACTAGGTAAAACTCGGGTTTTACTGGGAGGCATCGAAGAGAGCCCGAGGTGCCCTGGCAAGCCCTTCGCTGCCAGGCAAAAGGCACTGAAGCGCTGGCGATGAATGCTGGCGAGATGGAGGAGGGTCTGTTGCTGCTCATCTTGTTCCCTCAAAGGTGGACACACGGGAAAGGAAGGGACACACGGAGCCCACAACTTTTAAACACGGCACCAGCCTTCAAAGACAGAGCATTTTCCTGGGGGGGTTTTGGCTCAGCACCAGGAATAAGCAGAGTCAGTAATTAATTAAATTCCCGGTGGATGAGATCTGCCAGTCTCCACTGCGAAGCCTCTGCCCTGGCAGAGCCCACCCACCTCAGAGGAGGAGCGAAGAGAGCACAGTGAGGGGTAATGCCAGGCGTGAAGCAAAACTGGTGAAACGTGAGCTGATGGAGCAAAACACAGTTCGCTTTCCACCTGGCACGGGCTGTGGGAAGGGGAGAGCTGCCAGATGGAGCCACACCGGTGCCTCCGACGGAGCCGCTTCTGCTCGGTGTGGCTGAACAGGCACAAGCGGCCGGGGCCAGAGCCCAGAATTCAGAGTTTGTACCACAACCACCGGTTTTTGTCTTTTGCAATCCGGTCCAGGCTCGTCTGGGGTGCAGCAGCAGCCAGCAGTGGCAGCTCTGCGGGAAGAAAACTCTTAATTTCTTCCCCTTTCAGATAATGTCCATGCGCTCTTGGTCCGGGACTGGCTGCGCTGGCAAGGCTGGAAAGTGGGACAGAGCCACTCAGTGCTCATGGACCCTGCCTGGAGCAGCGGTGCGCGCTGTCGAACCCCGCAAAGTGCCCTGTGCTCGGCCAAAGCACGTGGGCTGCGTGACCAGGCACTTGCACATATCGGAGCTTTAACTCACTACAGACTAGAGAAATAGTGCCATTAGTGAGGTTTCTTTTTCCTTCCCCCTCCCCCCGCCCCTTTTCTCATTTCTGAGAGGAAAATTGCAGGATGAGCACTTGGCGAGAAGAATCAATGCTTTTGTTTCCTATAAATATCAGTTGTCCAAATATATATATCTCTATTCTTATTTCTCCAAATACACATTCATATTTATCAATAAATATTTTATTATAGCCACTATCAAAACATCAGAGGCTGCTGAAATGTTGTACTTCAACTGACACTGCTCATTCCAGGCTCACACAATGCATCAAATGTTCGTCTCCCGCAGTAGTCAAAATAGAATTAATATTTAAGTTGTGATGGGAGAAGCCACCGGGGATAGCGTGGAAAGGAAATGAGTCTGCATTCCAGCAGATACCGAGGTAGAAAACCAGCGCAGAGCAGGGAGAGCTCACGGCTACAATCCTGCCACGTACTGCCGGACACCCAACCCGCGGGATGTCAGAAGCAGCGGTCAGACAAGATTTCACCAACAACCTGGGACAAGCTGCCACTGGGTATCTCTGAACTGCCACTCTTAACCATTCTTCTCGAGTCAGGTATGACTTTATCTACCAAGGTAAGGCTAGTTTCTGGGACACAAGGCAGACCTCATTCCGTGCTGGCTATTGCAGGGATCTGCCTTCTGCATCCGTAAAGATGGTCCAGCCTCACAGCTAAAGGTGTACAGGGGAGCGTATCGCACTCACTAGTTAAGAAAAGCTGTCAAAAAGAGGATTTCCCCACTGTTCTGCTGCTCCGGCAGCAGAGGCAAGCTCTGCAGGGCCCCCTCAGCAGGCTCGAGGACACCTTCCCTGGCTCACCGGCTCCGGCTGTGCGGCTCGGCAGCGTTAGAAAGCACCAGGCAGCTGCCAGCTGCAGACCCGAAAACAGCAGGTCAAAGCTGGCTGCCCCTGTCCCTGGGGATGCGTACGGCACAGCTCCGCAGTCCCCGTCTCCTCCAACCCACGGGCGCTGGCAGGACCACGCCAGACTCATCCGCAAATCCCACCCGTGCACAGAACCACCGCAAAGTTCGAAACCAACACGGGCTGATGAGTAAGTCGAGCCCTCCAATTTCAACTCTCCCAGGCACAAGCTAAATGAATAAAACACTTCACAATTGATTTATTTACAGTTAATGACATCCTCAGCCACTCCTGAGCTTGGCACAGTTCAAAGTACTAAGCACTTCCATGTTATTGTCCCAGGTTTTATTTCCCTGCATATTTTCAACCGCGGGCAGTGACTCAGCCACATGAATCATTTATGGCATTGTGAGTCACACTAGGTAGCACATGAAGGATCTGGATAACCATTACAAGGTTTATTTGAGATCAAGAAATGCACGATATACTGCATAGTCATTAGTATGTAAAGGAAAATTATTTCATTTAGCAAGGAAAAAAAAAAGGTATTTTAAAATGTTAATGTAATGTCTTGCTGACAAACCAGACTTCCTCTCCCGCATGGTTTTGAAAATCAAACCTGCACTTTTTCCTCAGTCTATTTCAGTCAAATACCTTGTGTGCATACAGGATTATAATCAAGACCACAGAGAAAACTTTCAACAGGAGGCTCATACCTCTTCTCCTGTAATTACACCTCTATATTAAAAAGGAGCTTTGTTCAGAATTCAGTCCTCGCCGCATCCTCAGCTGGCATAAATTAGCACATCCCTATGAACAGATCCAGTGCAACGGAGCCGGTCCCTCATCAGCACCAGCACGGCTGGGAGTGGGAGGGACCAGGAGGGAGCAGGGGTCCGCTCCGCACGAGGGGGTTTCCCTCCCAGAGGGGTGCAAGGCCCAAATCTGGGTGACCCCAGGGACCCTGTAGGTGCCCGAGCCCCTCCCGGCAGGGCCGGGACAGACAGACCGACAGAGGGATGAGCGGCTGCTCTCCCTTCAGCAAGAACACAGAAAACTTGTGTTTAACATTCCCACAGCAAATGCTCAGTTCCTCTTTTCTGCTGCTGACCCAGGGCCACCGCAGTGTTTTACAAGCACTA
Source organism: Chionis minor (assembly GCA_013398295.1). Taxonomy (NCBI): domain Eukaryota; kingdom Metazoa; phylum Chordata; class Aves; order Charadriiformes; family Chionidae; genus Chionis; species Chionis minor. Next base: position 213,075 of record VZSF01008858.1, read on the forward strand.
ATTAAATCACAGAAGACAGCTAATGCCCTGCTCTCTGCCAGGGAGATGCAGGGAATGCTCTGCCTCCAGCAACAAACATCCCCATCCCCATTTCCCTGTGGGGCTGAGCGCTTCAGCATGTTCTCCCGCAGCTCCCAGGGATCGTCCGCCTTTGCTGGAGGACAGAAGTGTGTGCTAATGGAAGGGACTATTTTAGGAAGAGGCAGAAGAAATACCTAGGAAACAACTTTTAAAGAATGCTGCTAAAACTGCAGAGTGTCATCTTAAGAGGAGGGCATTTGTTTTTTTCCGGTAGCGGGAACCTCATAAAGCAGCGAGAGCAGCACGGTCTCCCCTGCACCACTGGACCAGAGGAACAGTGACTGCATCAGGCAAGGGTGGCTTCAGCGCGGTCACCACATCCCGCGGGGAGTGGGTCCTTGCTCCCTGCGTCCCGCTGCTCTCACCTCTCAGCTCTCCCAGGTCCAGGGTCTTCCCCAGCTGCTCCAGGAGGTCGGCCCTGGCCGCGTTCTTCTTGTGCTTCTTGCCGTCGTAGTGCTGCTGTGCCATCATGGGGTTGTTGAACCAGGCTGCGCAGAGCTGGCAGTACCTGTCCGAGTCTCTCCGCTGATGCGGCGACGGCACCACCGGGGAACTATCCGTGTGCGGCTGCTTGAGGGAGCTCAGAGCGGTCTCTGTAAAGGAAACGTTCAGCCGTGAGCTCTTCCACTCTGGTGTCGCTGTCTGAATTACAGCAGGCCCTCAGGCAGATCCCACATTAGACACGGGGAATAATTAGCAGCAGTAACAGGGTCCCACTGGCTGTTTTGAATGGCACTGCTTGGAAATGTACCATTTCTCATAAAAAAAGCAGCACAAAAGGATAGCACAGGACTGTTCCTCAACTATCTGCACTTCCCTGACTGGGGAAGGAGGATGCTCTCATTGCAGTTACTTGGCTTATCACTGTTGTGACTGAACCTGCTAAACTTATCCCGCTTAAATTGCTACTTCCAAGAAAAATTGCCAGTGGAGAATAAACAAAACATGCAAAGCCATCTACTTCTCAAGGTAGACAGATTTATCATTATCACAGGACTCATTTTTCAATTTATTTGGCCTCGGAAAGAATGGGGAAAGCTGTAGTAATTGTAAATTGTCACAGATGAAAAAAAATATTCAATAGTCAGTCCCCTCATTCAGATATATTCACATTGTGAACTGACAGGTACCAGCAACCCACGGCCTTAATTTAATCCCATTTTCCTTCAGATTCACCAAGAGGCCATTTGGGGACGCAAACAAGATCCTCAAATAATTTCAAAGAAAAATGGGTGATTAGTCTTTACATAATGGAGCTGCACCTTGTTTGCCCCAGTTTTCCTACTTTGTCCAATATAAGTCATAAAGCCGTGGAAAAACAGTTTAAAGTAAAGTTCACATAACATCGGGATACAAAAATATACAATGACTAGCACTTAATTATCGCACCTCATTCAAAAATTCCCTTTTATGTGGCTTTCCTTTTCTTTTCTTTTCCAGATGAAATGTCTGCTATCTAAATAATTAACAAACCGCTCTCTCCGTGGCACAAGAACAGGCACATTGTAAGGTGGGGAAGCGGCGCTCCGTGGCTCTCCTTTGATCAAGATGCGCAGCGCTCTTCCAGCTCAGCCCTGACGAGCGCACGGGTTGGCAAGTGATGAACCCACCTCAGTGTCTGACACCGGGAACGGCAGCACTGAGCAAAACAGGGATATATTTACATATATAATTACGACTGAAGCCCACTGTGATTGACTCCATGGCTGACGGAAGTTACTATTGTTATAAATCTTCTGCTGACCTGCTCAGGAAGGGATGTCTATTAACTTTCCTCAAGAAATTGTATCTTACATATAACGTTACCTACAACCTTATCCATTTCCAGGGGTTTATAAGCTCCTATTGTTTTTGATGACACCTGCCAAGGTATCACAGTTTCCTGCCTGGATGGTCATTAGGGCACCGTCACCCTCCTCGCCAGGCCACCTCTGCAGAAGCACCTGGAGAAGAGTTTCAGCGCTTGGCAGAGGCGAGCAAGACGTGCTCTTTTGGGGCCAGGTAATAAGGTGATTACACCACTGGAAGACATTTCTTCTTCTCGTTCCGCTGTCTCACGAACCGCCCGCCCGCTCATTTGGGTTCATTTCACCCCACCAGAGGATTCCCCTGCCTAGCCTCTGCCCGCCCCCCATTTCACTGCCCAAGCCAGAAATGCAGCACAACACCAACAAAGTCAAACTTCTCCCTTCGCCCCTGGCCCCCGCTGCCCCTTGCAGCACCGGGGCCAGAAAATCTGCTCCCGGCAGAGCTGGCGCGCAGCAGGCTGGGCTCGGGAAGGACCCAGCAGTATTTTACTCCTAAACCCAACATCTTTCCTAACCCCCACGGCTCCAGCAGGAGGTGCCCGCAACGTAAAGAGTACAAGTGCACCAAGGAGCAGAGCCAGGGCCAACACACGGGGATTAAGAAGAAAATCAGGAAATAACACTGCCTGTCCAAACTAAGATCATGCAGATTTGGCATATGCTTGACTGACGAAGAGCGAGCGCTGCTCGCCTTCCGCCCACGTGTGTTTGTGAGCGTCCCCAGCACCCCAAGGAGCCCCTGCAGGGATCCCGCAGGCCCCAGAGATGCCGCGGGGACCCGGCCCTCTGCCACCGTGCGGGATGGGGCTGAGCCGCTCCGGGCACCGGGACTGGGCTGCAGAGATGTTTGGGCATCCGGACCACTATAAACAACCAGCTGCTACGGCATTCCAGGAGCTCTGTGACAGATCTGACGTGCTGCTCTCCAGGCTACGACGTTCAATCTGTCCCATCCTTCGGCAGCTTTCTCCTCGTTTGTACGTCCAGTGCCGCCAGGGGGGAACCAGGCAGGCTGAAGTTCACGGCGCTGGTGGTGTCTGCAGGAGTTACATCTCCCGCTCACTGAAGGAGTACAACGGAAGCATCCTCTGCCGCCCGGCTGGCAGCGGAGCGGCGGCTCTCAAGGACACCGGGGGCCGCGCTCGCCCCGCGGCAGCGCAGGAGGAGCCCACAGGGAATTGCCCCAGAGCCCCCCCGTGCCCAGCCCAGCCCCACGCCCCCCCCATGCCTGGAGCCCCATGGCAGAGACCCCGCACAGACCCATCGCCGGACCCTCTGCCCACCTCCCGCGGGGCAGTGATTTCCTCCTCGCGCTCCCAACGCAACTGAGGTTCCAGCAAAGCCATGGTTCTGTTCCCAACTGCCACCAGTCCCGAGGGGTGCTGAGCCCAGCCCAGCAACTAATGAAAACACCCCGCGTCTCCCAAATCCTCCTGAACAGAAACAGATGAAAGCTGACTTCTCCACAAATGTGGATTTATCATTTTGATACGCGCTACAGAACTACTACAGAACAGAAAATACCATCGCTCCCTGAGCAGCGACACGAAAATTAATAAGAAACACTCACAAAACATCAAATGTTAAAAATGTTTCTCCATCTAAAACACAAACATAAAAGCTGCTAGTTTGACTATTTCAAGTATTTCAAAATGCTAAATAGCACATGACAGTCTGCCTTACGTTCCCTTTGCTGTGGGAGGGAAGTGAGAAAGACTTACTTTGCTGCAAGAAGCAAAATATAAAGTTAGAAACACTTTAGCACTCTGGCAATGAACTAATGTTTGACTTATTTCTTGCATGCAAAGCTCTTTATTCATAGCTGTGTTTAAAATGGCACCGAACTTTTCATCATTGCCACTCTCCAGGAACCGAGCACGAAAATGAGAAAGTAACTGAGCCACGACAATGGGGCACTGGAGGAACTCAGTTCTCTGCAGAAGACAACTCCGGGATCCAGGCAGATTCCAGCTGCTGCTGGACGGACCCTCGCACCTGCACCTGAAACCCATTTACTCTGTTCCCTGGGGCACATCTGCAACGCAAACCCCACACTCGGAACTACAGAACAAGGAGGTAAAAAAGCCAAGGTAACTTTTCCGGGTGGCAAAATCACACCTTTATTCTTCACCCCCAGGCGCAGGGGACCCCGGAGCTGGCAGGAGCCGGCGCTGCCGAGACTCCCAGCCCTGTGTGGCACCGCCGCTGCCCAAGGGCCAACCGCCACCGTGCCGAAAGGACGCCTGCAGGGACCTGCGCCTTGATCAATGACGGCGGCTCCCACTTCCCCCCACGAGTCTTCGTTTTGTGGCTCGTCCTGATGACTGGATGCAAGCTGACGGAAGATGCTGGAAATGACTACAGAAATCCATCAGCAATAGTGGTGACATAAAGCCTCTGAGGGCTACAACCTTGTACAACAGAAAAGATCACAAATATTTCACTGTAGCGATGAGACATCACTTTCCTATTGTGAAAAACCCGACTGTTAGGGCACTCCTCCCTCTCCTGAAAGCACCAGCAGAGAAAGGAGAGATCTGTATTTCATTAAGGTGATAAAATTGAAAGGGAGGTTGTAACTCCGCAATGCAAATAGATGCAATTTTCTACGGGACTGGCGAGACAGAAAACCCAGAGTACCAAGCAGCAGTCTGTTGGGAGGCAGAATGTGTCCACCGGCACGTCCACGTGCATCTGCAAAACAGGCTCGGACCCTCCGGAAGGCACGGGCTTAAGGGGATCAGGAAGCACATCTGGATCGTCTGGTAGGAACACGGGGGCAGGAGAACTGTTAGGGCAGGGAGCAGGATGCACGCTGATGTCTTGCACCGCTCTGTACACGGTGCACAGTATGGGCTGCTCGGAGTTTAGGAGTGAGGTGACCCCCCCCCGGTGACGAGAGGGAACTCTGCCCTTCACCCGTTCAGCAGAGTTGAGAAAAACATTCCCCCCTGATCCGCTCCCAGGTGTCGCATCCAGCAGGGCTCTGGCTCGGCACCGCTCGCAGGGAGAACGCCCAGCGCTCGGAGGCGTGGGACACGCCAGCGGCAGGGGGGATGCAGGAATCCCCTCTCCGGCTGGACACGGGCGCCAGCCCAGGGTGAAGCCGCAGGGCACCGTCTTTGGAGAGGAGCTGCTCTGCGGAGGTGAAGCCTCCGTGAATTCCTGGCCACCGGCAGCAGCCCCAGGTCCCACGGCAGCCTTGCAGCACAGCGTGTTCCAGGGCCGCTGTCTCCAGGAACCATGACCAGGAACACAATTCCAGCTGCAGACATTTGTCACCTTCACTGAGAGTATTACATATTTTTCTTCTTTTTTTTTTTTAACTGGAAAATGCTGCTTTTCAAACAGCTCAAGAATTCTTCCTAAATTTCCCCTGCAGTTTCAACTGCATTCATTAGTCTTCACTTCGGCCCCTAAATTCATTTTGTTACTGTGCAAATTAAAGCACGCTATGCTGCACAGATGCAATGGTACGCCCGTGTGAACAAAATGACTCCTGCAAAGACACTCGTGCAAGGAATTTCACAAATTCTTTCCTCCCTCTACACGCAGACCCATTAGTTAGGAAAATGGCCCACAAAGTATGTCACAATTTAGAGTAGCAGAATAAATTTTTGTGCCAAAGTCAGACATTGCAACGTGGAGGTTATTACCTATTTTCACTTGCCTATTGCCACTAAAATACTTCGTCATATTAACTGTATATATTTAATCTCAGCCATAATAAGAGCACTCGGGGAACTCTGAAAATATTTTAAGCTTTTTTTTTTCTTTTTAATTAAAAGATTACCAGAGTTCAAATATTTGCATAGAGTCTTTCTCACTTTGTTTGATCACACATTAAAGTTAAAAAATACTTTACTCTTACGAGTTAATTTGGAAATGCCAAATAAAACATTCAAGCCATACAGCCATCTGAAGGATTACTGTGTTAGGATCAGAATCGCAGCTTGCTCTCCCAAAGACGCTAAAAACCAGCACTGCGAGCAGGAGCTCATGCCTCCCCAACCGCCAGCGCCCTCTCCGCTGTCACGGGGCTCAATGCCCAGCTCCCCAGAGCATCGGAAGGGGTCGGACCCCCCAGCAGCGACACACTGATTATAAATACCTCTTAATTGCTGCAAGTTAGCAGCTTGCTTATGAGCAGACTAATCCCATATCAAATGTTATTTGTTTCCTTTAAGAAAATCAAAGGGAAAACAAACCACGTCTCATCCCAGCACAAGGCGATGAGGAAAGCACCACATCCCTGTCCCGCAGCTCCCGCACCGCAAACGGGGCACCGGGACCGAGCGCACCCACCAGCCCGTTAATTACAGGGAACCAGAGCAAGGAGCAGTTCCATCACCAGCACTTCCAACCTCCATCACAGGGGTCTCAAAGCTGACACCGAAACCTCCACCGGCCTTCTGGCCATCGGGGCTTCCAGGATGATGTACAAGAGCCCCTGGAGCGCCCTTCCACGGAGCTAGGGAAGAAAAATGGCCAGATAATCTCACTGATGAATTCCGATCGAATACAGCTCAACCGCCACTCAAACCCCAGCACAGCCAGGCCACGCTGCTGCCACCGGCACGTGGGAAGGCCCCAGGGACGGGATGCTCCTCCCTGGGATGGGAGCATCCAGCAGGCTCAGGGCTGTGCATGGTCGGCTCCCAGGACTCGTCAGCACCGCAGCCTCTGAAGCGCTGTCCGAGAGACCAAAAGTTCCCCGGTGCCAGCCATGAAGGACTGGGAGAAAAATCCAGTGGAAAAATGCGGGGCGACTCTGCAGGAAGCCCAGAAAAATGCTGTATCCAAAGGGCACATTTCTGAGAACTACTGGAGAGCACGGAGGTGCTTATTAATGAATTCCTGCAGCTCAGCTTCATCAGATCAAGGGTCTGGAAGAGCTGATGAGTCCTTGAGTTCCTCTTTCCTAGTGATTACAACAGCTGAAGAGCCCATTGCTCTCGGAGCACGGGGTGCAGCTCACTCAGAGCCTCTGCGAGGCTCATCCAGATGATTAAAAAATTAGACAAAAACCCAATGCAAAGCTGGAGCTCATGGAAAGCCCTGCTGCGATGGGGCCCTACAGCCCTGTACCCACGGGCAGCCCGGCAGGGCTGGTCCTGCACGGTCTCACACAGACCCCTCGGTGGGTCTCGGCACCGCTTCGGGGAGGTCTCTGAAGGAGGAGAGGGTACAGCTGGTTCGCATCTGCCAATCCCCAGTCCATGCACCCATTTTGTTAACAAAACGAAAAGTTTCGTTCGAAACGTTGGTTCCCCAGAGGCCGAGATCTCCGCCGGCACCTGCTGCACCGAGATCAATTCCCTCCCGCCCTCCATCGAGAACGACTGCTGGCGGTTTGTCTGTCTGCCTCTGCACGGCTCCAGCTCCGCAGGCTGATCCCGGGCTCCTGCTGCTCCCCCTGACCTGCCCAGACAGCGCCAGACCCGCGGGGTCCTGCCTGGTGGTCCCGGGGGTGAAAACAGCGACTCTTCCCTGCTGGCGGGTGAATCTGAATCTTTGATTATGTAGGAATCACTCCCTGAGCTATTCCCTGAAACCCAGCACCCTGTGACCCGCGGAAACTCACCTGGGTTTAACCAGAAATACTAGGGTTTATGGCAGGTCCTTTGGTGCCAGAGGAGAAACCCCTGGAAGGCTGCACAGGAGGGATGGGGTTCCGAGCGCTAATGCAAGCACTGGACAATTAAACACCATAAATGAGCACACTACTTCTCTCCGTGCCCTTGTAATTATTTGCCAGCTGCAGAGAAGAGCCTGAGGAGTCCTAAAATGAGTCAGCTGCAAATTACCACGTTTGCTCGTGTTAGATCCGTCCTGCTGGCCAAGCGCTGCCAGCACCCCCTGCCACCCGCGGGACTCGCACCCGGCAGCTCCCAGAGGCGGCTCTGCCACCCGGCAGCCCCGACGCACCTTCACTTCACCAGGCCTCCCAGAGCACACGCTGTTAGAGCGAGTCACCCAGCATCCAAAGTCTCCCCCCGTGTCCCCTCGGGCGCAGGCGATAACATTTCCCAAGCCAATCCCGGTAAAGGGAAAATGATACTCTATGCATCAGCATCTACAGCCTGCAAAGTTAAAAAAGCAGCAAAAACAGACACAGAGCAGCAACCCCCCCTTCTGAAATCGCATCCAGAATTCACGTACGTTGCGTGAGGCAGGATGCAAATTGCACAGCTAAATTTACGTTCTCTTCTGAAGGAAGGGCCGCCCGTAGCACCACTGGAACCCATCTGCGTGCAGGACCACGGCCGCGTGCCGCGCCGGGTTAGCACCCGGAGTACTCTGTGTGAGCATCCTCTGCCCTGACAGCCACAGAGGAAGTTGTGGCTCTCCGTATATTACGGGTTTGCAGGGACTTTATGGTTAAGCAAACAATAAGACGGTTAAATTATCCGATTCCAACATTTGACTTTTTAAATGTGAAAGTTGATAGGCTTGCGTTATTGGAGCCACCGTGGAGGAAAGCATGGACACCCAGCTGGGCAAAATGCAAAAGATAATCGATCCACCAGTTTTTAAAGACTAGATTTCCCTCTGAGGTAAAAGCAAATGATACTCTGTTCTGTACAGTAACACGAAAGGTTTGTTAAACATACTAGCTGAGCTGCCAGGTAACTTCTGATAATTAAAGGGAGGCTTGGCTATTCGTGCCCGGAGGAGATGCTGTCTGCCCCCAGGAAAGCCTTTGAGCAGCACGGAGCCAGAGACAGGGCTCTGGAGCAAAGAACGGCCCCGGCTGATCAACCACTGATGTATGCGAACAAAGCGGACAATAATGAGCATCAGCAATTTTTAAAGGTTGTTATGACAGCAACAGGAATGAATAGCTGCTCCTGCCGGCCCTCATCACTCAGCTCCCCGTTCTCTGCCGCGCAGGCACCGAGCCGGCGCCTTGGTCATGCCTCCTCGGCACAGCGAGCCCGCGCCACCCCGCGCCGGACCCTCCTGCTCCGGCTCGCTGGCTCTGGACCTACCTGTGGCCTTTAATGCTGGTTGTTCACCTAGCAACAGTTTTAACCTTTTGGCATGGATTTTCCCTTGGTAATGCGATTCGGCCACCACTGCTGAGGTAAAGGACATGTTACATAGTGTGCAGCATTTGTTCTTATCCACTGAGTCACCATCACTGCCCTGGGTGGAGACAAAAACACAGACAAAAAAAAGAGGTGTATAAGCCCACCAAGCACAGTCACGGAGAAAGAAGAGAGAGGAACCCAGACCGTTGTGCCAAGGCCATGGTTTCCAAGGGCTCCCCCTCCTTGTCTCCCCCAGACTCGCTCCTGCCTGGTCCCAGCCTGGGGACACCTCCGACCCCGGTGCTCCGAGCCCCCAGTGCCTCCGCGCTCATTCGCGCGCTGGGAGCTGGTCCTGCTCCTCCACGCGCCCCACGGCCGCGCATCCATCCTTCGCATCCATCCTTTGCATCCACCCGCCTGCCTGCCTTTACTCTCTATTCCCGTGCTCCGGCTGAGGGAGGCGTGCAAATCCGGTGCTTTCCCTGCCGTCAGACACCCGCGCTTCCTCCTGACGAGATTCCGTAAGAGACCCCCAAAGCAGCCAGGAGGGACAGGATGGGACGGGATGGGGGGCAGGATGGGACAGGATGAGGGGCAGGATGGGATGGGATGAAGGACAGGATGGGATGGGGGGCAGCCCTCTCTGCAGGTGGCAGATGCAAACGAACCTGTGGGTCCCCCTGGAAGGATCCCACAGCAGCCCCCGACAGCTCCTGCCCCTCTGCCCTTGCTCTGCCCTTCTCGAGCCCTCAGAGGAGACCCCCGTATCCCCCCTTCGTGCAGAGACCGAGTCCCAGGGAGGGATCAGCCGGGGGGTTGGGGAGCCCCGGCTGCACCCCCTCTGGGCAGGAGCTTCACGAGATGCCCGGCCATCCTGGGCTGCCCGTCTGCCACCCCCCCGGAGGAACCGGGCTCGTACCCCCCAGCAACCACTTACTACCAGCTGCTGACAAGAGAAACCTGAAGGCAAGAGCAGCCTCATGGCACATACTAAAGAGGGGGGAAAACGCTTGTTTGTACAGAAGGAAAAAAAAGAGCAAAACACCTAAACCCCACATCTGTGTTCTGCTCCTTTCCCAGAGATGGATTTTGAGCTCTTGAGCACTGACAGATGAAAAAAGACAATCATAAAGCCCAGGCACTTTGCAGACAATGGTAAAGAACACATCCCAGAAAACAATGCTGCCTAAAACAAACTCAGAGCCGTGGCCCACGGCCCTGGTTGAGGATCTGCGCAACAGAGCACCTTGGGGCAAAGGTGGTACTGCCTTGGGAGACCCCAGGGGTCAGCTAACAGGTGACTGGAAATTCTAAGTTACGAACGTCACCATTCAGTATTTCAGTTCCAGCGAGAGGCTCTCACGGCTGCAGTGACACATGTAGGGGCCATTCTTCCCAGTTACTAACTGCTGCATCTGTTTTCATGAGTAAATTCCAATTTACTAAGAAAATTGTCTCCAACCTTTGCTATGGTTATTCTTGTAGGAATAAAAAGCCGGCCTGCCTCTGCCCAGCTGTGCAGCAGAGCTTAGACCTTCTACTCTCAGCAAACCCCACGAGGAGGAGTGCTTGTGGCCGAAGGCTGCCTGTTCCCACGGCGGCAGGAGCGGCGTCGCTGCCCGTGTCACCGTACGTCCTGGGTCCTGCAGCAGCTCCTGGCACTGCCCCATGTCTCACCCTGGCTACCGGTACCCCGGGCAGGCACCGAACATCCCAGCATCGTCCCCGACGCCTCCCAGCGTCCGGGCTGGAGGCACCACCACTTCCCAAGCACGGATGCGTCTGCCGGGATTTCTCCCCGCTCCGACGGGGGGTTTCAGCCCCCTGCGCTGGGGGAGGCGGAGGCTGAGCATGGGCACCCCTGCCCAGCACGGGGGAGCCGGGCAGCCAGGGAGGACTGGGGAAGAGCTCACAAACCACCCCAGGGCTGAACCTCTGCCAGCAAAACGCGACTACTGCTGCCAGCAAGTGCCTACGGACAAACAGCTTCCGCAGGTAGAAGGGAATGCGCACAAACCACGAACAAGCAGGGGAAAAAGCACATTTGCACCATTAGTCACAATTAATTATTCAACCCATTCCACCAAGAAAACGGAAATCACATTTAGGGCCATATATGCGTGGCCTCACTTTTTCAAAGCTCTCAGCATGTTGTGTCAGCCGCTGAGAACGATTTATAAACGATCTCTTTTGAAAACACTCCTCTGTGCAGAGCAAGGCCTCTCCAAAGCCAGGAAATGGCCTGCTGCGTGCAGGTAGTTAGCATCCCGCTCCATTCCCTGGACAAGATGGTCGGATCTCACCCCTGTGCCAGGGTAAAACTCCCTCCAGGGACAAGCCATCTGGAGACAGTCGTGCACTTTTTTCTTTTTTTTTTTTTTTTTTAAAAAAAAAAGCAAGTATTCCAACTGCTGGTATACAGTCAAAACTGAAAATAGTCTGCTCTAGAAGCTGCAATCTTCATTTCACAACAACTTCACAACAAGCTGTGAACGCACCCTGCAGTTCATGCCCATGCATGGATTCAGGAGACACGCGGCCGGACTCCAGCCCCTGCGGGACCATGCGCAGCTGGAAACGATGGCACCGCTGCAGGGACAGTCCAGGGGCAGTCCAGAATCCAGCTCCCCTTTTGCAAACGTCACACGGAACGAAGGGCCCAGCTCTTCACCCGCCATGTCACAGGAGAAGCATCTCCAGCACGAGCCCCCGTCCCTGCCATCCTCCTGCTGTCCTCCAGCCCGAGCCCCGGCTCAGGCAGCCGCAGCCACTGGCGCACCCCGGCCGGCGGCGACGCGGTGCCCTCGGCAGGCAGCAGCACGGGGGGAACCCGCCGGGACTGAGCCATGGCGCCACGGCAAGTCCTGGAGATTCCCCGGAGCCTCCCAGAAGCTGCGGCGCCAGAGAGGGGTTCCACAACCCTTGGGAGAGCCAACCGGCCACACAGTCAACACCCAACCCACTACTTAAGGTCGTTTCCTCCCAAAAAAATCAGGACAATTAGAAAAAGGACTGATTTTCATCACTTTTTTTGTTGTCGTTAACTATAAATCAACTTAAACCCTAGGGAAAAATCTCAAGAGGTGATAAGTACTGTTCTGAGTGTAATTTGCACTTCTTTTAAATAGTTTTTTCTCAAGATATTTTATATCTTCAAAGGGAAATCACTGGAAAGTTAAGAGCAGAGTGAAAAATTCCCAGACTCTATTGATCATCAGTGGTGGTAACATATAAAGAGCCTCCAACAGGAAAAACCCGATACACTTCGGTGTTTACACACCAGGGTCTCTTCCACCACCTCGGCTGCTCTTCAGAGACATTTTTTCCCTTCCCAACCTACCTCCACAGACAGACTGCAGCTAAAAAAACCCAACCCAAAACACTTTAAACCCCCTCAAACGCCCCCTTCGACACCTCATTTGGAGCCCAAGGTCCCATTTACCAATTTACCCATTTGGAGCCCAAGGTCCCGGATGGGGATCCGGCCACCGGACCAGCACCCGCCTGCGGGAGATGGGTGTCCCCAACGGTGGGTCTGAGGGTCCCAGCCTCTGCACAGAACCCAACAGACCTTCGCCCTCTAACAGCCAGACGTTTCTCACATACTAAACGCTGCTCTTTGTTCGCAGGATGCGGGAGATATTGGGGCTCCAGTGTCATTAATTAGTTACTCATCAGCAGAATTGCCTCCCTTCCCTCCTCCATCACCCACCTCCTGCACGGAGCCGCGCAGGCTGGGTCCAGCCCTGAAGGGTAATTATGCCTTCTCATTTGTCAGCGGCTGTTCTACCTGTAACCAGATGGGCTGGAGGGGAACCCGATCCGGGTGTCTCTTGTCACCCGCCGGATGGCACCGCGCTGACAGGGCTGTGCAGCTGGCGGGGGAAAGACCACGGCTTGTGGCCCGGGCGAGACGGGCAGAGGGCTCTGCCAACCCACAGCCCGCATGGGGCAGACACTGGTCTCCCGGGATGCTCTGCACCCCCGGCTGCGCTCGCCCGCCTCCGCCCTTAGAATCACTGAATCACTTGAGTTGGAAGAGACCTTTGAGATCATCGAGTCCAACCATAAACCTGTGCCAAAACCACCCCTAACCCATGTCCCTCAGCACCACATCTGCCCGGCTTTTAAATACCTCCAGGGACGGCGATTCCACCACCTCCCTGGCAGCCTGTGCCAATGCTTGAGAACCCTTTCGGTAAAGAAGTTTTTTCTAATATCCCACCTAAACCTCCCCTGGCACAACTTGAGGCCATTTCCTCTTGTCCTGTCACTTGTTCCTTGGGAGAAGAGATTGACCCCACCTGGCTATAACCTCCTTTCAGGGAGTTGTAGAGAGCGAGAAGGTCTCCCCTCAACCTTCTCTTCTCCAGGCTGAACAATCCCAACTCCCTCAGCCGCTCCTCATAAGACTTGTTCTCCAGACCCCTCACCAGCTCCATTGCCCTTCTCTGGACACGCTCCAGCACCCCAATGTCTCTCCTACACTGCAGTGCCCAAAACTGGACACAGCACTCGAGCTGCGGCCTCACCAGTGCTGGGCACTTGCTCCCGCGCCCAGCGCAGCCCAAACCACCGGCAGTACACGGGCACAAACGGCTCAGTTTAGTTTCCATAAAACCCCCACAAGCAACTCTCTAACCCCACACTGCACAAAGCCAGCCAATGCGTGAGGAATATTCCTGCCGTTTGTTCCTGCAGCCTCCTCCAGACGATCCCTCCTCACCAGCCTTCGCGGAGATGCTGACAAGGGCGAACGGCCCCCCATAAACCGAAGCGCAAGGAAACACACCACGGGCTGGGAGATAAAGCACCTATTTCCCAGCGCTGGCACCACTCCTCTAACCCCCGCTCCGAAGCCGTGCCCAGCCAGCCTAGTTTATAGGGCTTCTTTTTGTAATATTACAAACTTCAAAGCAAGTCTCATACATCCAACAGAATTAACTTCAGTTATTCAGATGCCTGTTAACAAGCTGCTAAAGGCATAATCCTCACACAGCACCAGGCAGTTGCAGTCCTCTGCTGGATGTTCCTTAAGCAATCCTCAGGAAAAGTATGGATTTTTATTCCACAGATACAAATGTGCTGTCTTCATTTCCTAGGTCTTACTAAGAAGAAAAGATTATATAAACCCTTGAAATATCGCAATATAAAACATAGCACTCAAGGCACTGCGAAGTATCTTTTAAATTTATTTTCTGCGCATAGAGGTGTTGCTGCCAAAGAACTACTTTCCGTAACACTCTGTGTGGAATTTAGACCACTTCCAGGTTGGAGCCTGTTTTCCTCATGGTACAAGCAAAGAGCTCGTACCAGTTTGTGGCCACCTATACCTGAAACACTCATTAAGTCTTGGAGCATCTTAGGACCTCTACGTTCTCCCAAGAAAATCCAGCCCTAAGTGAAGTAAGGGGGTGTTTGTCAAGGTTAGCGTGTATCCCACTGACCCCGCTCCAGCAGAGACGGAGCCACGGGCAGCTCGGCGAGCCTGACCCCGGCTTCCACCGCTGTGGCTCGACGGTTGTTGGAAGCCGGGCAGGACAGATCCCGGGGGACGGGAGCGCAGAGCCCATGGCGGGGCAGGCAGCGGGGTGTCCCCAGGCCACCCCCGGGGCAGGGAGCCCGTCACAGCCACAGCCGCCCTCGGCCAGCCCCAGCCTTCTCTTGGAGAACGAGTTCAAGTTTTCCATCACTCATTTCTTTCACTGAAACCAATACCTGACCTTTTGGTTGAAAACCACTGATTAGGTACAAAACACACAGTGAAGAACGTTGGCTCTAAATCCAGACGTTTCATCTCAGTTTCAGTGTAACCGCTAAGATTTAAGTTACGGCATGCAGTAAATTTTGCACCAGAAGCTATAAAACCTGTGATTTCCCTGCTGAAGGGGAGCTGAAGCCGAGCTCCCGAGGCAGCCGCCGGCGCCGTCCGTGCCTCAGCAAGGTGCAGCTCGTGGCTTAACCATCTCCAGCGCCGCCTTGCAGGACACACATTACCCTCAGCAACAAAATCTAATATCCTGCTACCTTCCCTCAAACAATTTATCCTTGCTATTATGACCCCTTTCTTTTTTAAGGAAGATGATGCTGGCTAAAGCAATTTACCATCTTACAGCACAAATAGGGCTAGAAAGAATTTGAAGGCTTTTCTCCCATCCCTTCAGATGCATTTCACAGACCATCAGAAATTTTCATCATGTCTGTCCTGATCATAAATAGGGGTCCTATTTTTTAAAGGCAGCGAGAAAAGACTGATTAAAACCAATTCACCAACCCTGGGCCGGGAGGATACGACTCCTGACTGCAGGGGGGCCCTGACACGGGCTGCAACCTCCACGGATTACTTTCAGCTGAAATATTAAGTGGAAACATAAAAATGAAAGGTCAACCATCCCTCAGTACACCCAAGACACGAGGCTCTTCCCTTCCCCCTTGAAAAATTAAAACAATAATTAACAGCCCAACAACTGAGTCATTATCCAGTGCCAGACTGATTGTACGAGCGTCGTGTAACAGCTGTTTGGGGAATGGAGGGTGTTTTTGTGGTCCTGAAACAGCAGCAAGCACCACCCTTCACCTTTGCAGATGCGTCCACACGGAAATTTAACCAGTTTTCATGTATTGTTTCTAATATTCATTAGAATTGTTGTGCCACGGATTGGCTGTCACCGCTGGACACCTGAACTGGGCGACTCTGCACGTGGCATTAGAGATGTCCTAAATATTTCTGTTCTCTTTAAATGCAAAGGCTTGGCCAATATCTGATCAGCAAGAGGCCTCCTTTGAGCTGTCAGTGTTGGCAGAATTTCCCTGCTATGTTTTTATAACACAAATAATTTTAGAATTTGGGTCTCGCGTAGCCTACCGTTCAGCCAGTGCAGAAGGACTTGTTAATTCATCCCCCACTACGGGCTGCCCTTGGCCCAGCCAAGCGTCAGCAAACCCAGAATTACATCGCTGTGTTTCAGCAGAGCTGCTTCCACAAAAGAGACGGGAAATGGTTCAGCTTGGAGGTGTCTGTGGTCTGTTTGGTTCTGCCCACCAAACCCTGTGTAAGGTGCGCACGCAGCGTGCGGCTCCTGTCAGATGCGATAAAGCTCATTAGAGGACCACGCTCCCAGCCTGCGTGTGCGTGTCCACCGTGCCCTCCACACCCTGTAATCCATAACTCAATAAAAACACGGTGAGATTCTGTCGTTAAGGGATAGATTGCATCTGAAATTACCCTGTGTGCAACATAAAAGTCCCACTAAAATTTTAATTACTGCGTGAAGATGCTTTCAGATTCCTCTGGCAAAACTTGCATGCTTCTCCCTTTAATTAGAAGATATCTCACAAAATATTGATAGCATTAAGCCACAGTCACACTGCCATAGATCTGAAATGGTTTGGATGCTATCTGCTGGGAACCTCATCAACAGCTCTCACACCGGCCCCAGAACATGGGAAAGAGCTGAATGAATAATTCACTGTGAATCAGTCCCTTATAAATTTAGTCTCCTTTTATCGCCTGACAAGTGGCTGAGAGGTGGTCCAATTTCCTCAGGTTTGTTTGTTTATTTGAATGCAATTGAGGAACCTGACTGCAATTTTTTAGACCTGCAGACTGACCACGAGCCTTTGTGAGGAGCCTTTCGGATCCCACGCTCCGTTTCCACCAGCTCCCAGCAAACACAGGGTCGGTGGAGCCCCCCGGAGGTGGCTCAGCCGGGGCCTCCCGGGGGTCTCGGCCACCTTGGGGGTGATGGCACGCGGGCTTCCCCCGGCACAAGGGGACCCTGCCCTCGGGAACGGAGACGCACACTGGAATTTGGGTGAATGTGCCTGGAAGCGACCCGAGTGCTGCCTCAAGCGAAGCAACCGCAGAGCTGCTGCAGAGCAGCCTTCACTGTTACCCCAACCACCCGAAATCCCCAGCAAAACCCCAGCCGCTGCACTCAAGCTGAATACAGGCTGGGTATTTGCTATCAGCGTATTTTTTTTCTATGAAATAACATTCAAATAACGACAAACGCAATTACTGTTGCTGATGCACATAATAATTCTTGTATAGCTTATTGAAAAATTATTTCCAGTTACTTAGCATTTCAGCTAATCTAAATGTTACCTCTGGGTACCTGATCATCTGTGGCTGTAACAGAAAAAATGTTGTAGCACAGAGTCAATGATTCACAAAGCAGCTGAGTAAACAGGGGCTTAAATTATACCCACGTTTTCTGACCGGAGCTTTTTAGCTGGGCAGCCTCCATCTATGGGATGAAGCATGTAATAGAGGCGAACTTTGCTGGCATGTTTCCGACTCTGAAAAAAAAAAAAAGAAACAAAAAGAAAAGAAAATGCAAGAAATGAAGTTACAAAAAGGAAGAAGCTCTATTGCTGCGCGCACAACACCGATCTGCAGTAAGATTTCACATCCCCTTGATATATATGCCCCACATGGGAGGAGAAAAGGGGGAAAAGACCCAGGTGAGGAACATTTGCATTTCACAGAGGTTTCACCGAGCTCTGCGCCAAGCTGAAATGAACTGTGGAATGATTGTGACACCTGCCATTAGCAGGAGAAATGGTCCACCCTCGCTGCTCTGTGCTAAGTCCTGCTGCCTGCAGCTCCTTGAAGATACAGCGGGAATAACGGTGTCGAGAGAAGAGCAACGTTTGTTATCAGACCATTTCCATAGCAGGAGAGATTGAAAAGATCAGGGTTATTTAGCTTCAGGCAGAGACAGGCTGGCATCACGCGGGATCAGATGCACACACACAAACAGAAATCCACAGTTCCCACACTTACAGAAGAATAAAATATGTAAGGGGTATAAAATGTCACTCTAGGAAATAAGCCAACTGATACCTGCCAAAGGTTTGAAAGAAATTTCTCCCACGGGTAAATTATCAGATAATTGTGCATTATGAAATCTAATGCTTTCCTCACACACAGCTGGTGCTGGGCCTGCAGAGAGGGATACGGGCGATGCGGATGCTGAGCCTGAGCCTCTCCTGCTCTCTCAAGCATTCCTATGGAGCTGAATGGTAAAACCTTCCAGACAGCCATGAAAACAGGAGGGCTTCTGCTCGGGGTGAGGCAGCACCAGCAGGGAAAGCCCCAGGCTCGACCTGACATTTGCTGCGGCAGAAACCAGCCCTGGGAGCCCCGGCACCGCCGCAAGGGCGTCCTGCGTTCCCGAGTCCTGCCCCGCACCTCCCAGCGCCACGCTGCGCACACGCAGAGCGGCCACACGCGCCTTCCGCCACCAGCGGTGGTCACCGGTCCCAAAACTCCCTCTGCTCCAGAGGGCTGGCCGCCCGACAAAGCAGACCTGGGACTTCTCGTACTTTCTCCCGAGAAAGGCACCCCGTGGGCAATTTCCAAACAATATTTATACCACAGGAGTTTTCAAGGGAGCTGTATTTGTGTAGAGGGACCAGGCAGAGCTGAGTGATGGCTGGAGGAGACCCTTCCCGCGAGGGACACAGCCGGCAGCAAGGGCAGGTCCAACACCCCCCTCAGGCACGGCCGGTGCTTCCCAGCAGGAGAGGAGAAGGCGAGATGGGGAGATGTCCTGGGCATGCCAGCATCAACAGAGAAGGCAATCCTTGTGCCTTGCAAAATGTAAAGGAAGATTTAAAAGCTTCGCAGCAGGACACAGACATAAATCTTGGAAACACTAACTTACAGCCAGCTCTTGTCTTCCAGTAGATGTAAGAGGGGAGGAAAGACGGCAACTGCTCAATACCTCCATCCACAGCCCAGCACGGCAGCTATTATTATGCAAATGTTTTCCCTGAATCTCCATTTCTGATTGCCTCATAGAACAACAGCACCGTAATATTATAATTTCAGATCACAGATTTGCAATTTTAAAATATTAAATTATCATTAGCATGCTCTGGAACATTCTTTTTCCTGTGGTGTGAACTTGGAGCTAAATTTACAGAGGGCTGTATTTGTATGCATAAATGTGACTATGCAATAATTTTTTTTTAATGGAGCAAATCAGTCAAGATAAATAATGTTAAATATCTTTCCCTAACTTGTCTTCCTCCGTGCATTTAGAAAATGTGACCTGCTGTAGTCAGAGCTAAGTGCAGGAAACCCCAAAAGCTTCAGCTGTCAGTGATTAGCAGCCCAGATAGCAATGGCATAGTTGGGAAATGACAAAATAAATGTTTGGAATGGAAAGGACAGATGTGCAAAGTCAGTCTCGGACTTTGGCTCCTACTGTCTGCCCGAAGCGATGCTGGGCTGGTTCCACCTGGAGGAGGTTTGGGTGCCGGGAATGTTTGCTCTGAGCAGGGCGCAGGACGCAGGTGACGGCTGGTCCCTTCGCTCAGGGCAGGTCACAGGATGAGCCACCGCGTCCTCGCACCACACACTTTGCATGGAGGAGAGTCAAACATGCCGTACAGGCAATGCAGCCAGAGCTTTCCAGCTGAATTCCCTTACGGAGTATTTACACCTCTCGGAGCAGCCAGCCAGCCTCAAGTCATCCTGCCCACAGTCACGAGGCTCTTCCCTCGGGTGCGTTAATCCGGCACGTCACAATGCCTACCCTTTCCCTGCACACAAGCACAGCCTGCTGAATTCGGGGGTTAAAACCTTTGTGGGGTTTTGGTGGATTTTTGCAAGATGAAAAGGCGAGATTTTAACAGCAATCATTTCTAGCGTTCTTTTCCATGGCACTCCGCTGTGCCGTAAATGATGTCCAAATGTCTGCATTAAAAGGCAGCGGAGCTTCAGCCTTCTGTAAAACACCTCTCACCTTTATTTATGCATTTGTTTGGATTTATGAAAGCTAAGGTAAAGAAATAACTTATGTTTGGCATAATTTAAAACTACACGGCTCCTTAGGCAGCCTTATTATGCCATGGTTATAAAAGTGGAGCTTAAAATCATCCCTGGCCTTTGCAAATACGTCGTGAGCATCTCATTCCCTCTCCAGGAGCGGAGGTAGCACAGCCCATTTGTCACCCATTTTATCTCTGGTATTTTCTACATTTACATGTGTATTTATCATCCTAACACCAAGGCAAGAGCGAAGTGATTATTCTTGGCGTGCTCCTCGCAAACAGCCCTGCGGGTTGTCTTCTCCCCTCCACAAGGCAACCTGAAATCTGCAGCTCCAAGGCGCGAGAAGGGTCTGTGCCAGGCAGGGGGTGGCACAGCCAGGGACTTGTGGGGCTCCCGAGCCCCAGATGGGCTCCGCCATCCCGCTCAGGGTTCCTGTGTGTTTGAGGGAGCTCTGGAGGTCGCAGCACCGGGAGGGCGTCCAGGAAGAGTGGAGCCATGGCAGCGAGCACGGCCAGAGCATCGCTGTGTCCCCACCAACCCGCTGAGCATCCGCCAGCAACCGCCACCCAAATGACTACAGAGGCACGGGGCAACAGCGGGAACCACGCACAGGAGTCAGGAAACTGGGATAAAGTGGCATCAGGGCACATCCAGCTCCCATTTTGATCCACCTCGCCACGTGTACGAGCCTGAGAAAAGACAAAACCTTGACACGTCTGTAAACCCTCTGGCACGAGAACACCACTTTGGAGACACCTGCCTCTTCATCAATAGCCACCACGATTTTATCCTGGGCTGCGAAAAGACAGTATTTCTGTGTCTGTGAATATTTCTTTTGTAGCTTTACAAGGCGCTAGGCCAAAGGCATTTTCACTTAAACTTTTTCTCTCGTGTCTGGAAACAACTCCTTTAGAAGGTGAGAAGTCTAGCTTAATGCTATATGCATGAAAAGCAACGCTCTCCATGCAGGGAGTCGGGGGGAAGCTTAGAAAGAGCCTGTTTTCACATAGCAACTGCAGACTTCTGCATTGCAAGCTCAGGTGCTATCGTAAGAAGGCTCGTCAATAAAAGTAAATAAATGGATCGTTTCTATCTATATCAAATCTACTTTAACACAAAGGATTGTGGCAGAGGCAGCAGAGTTCTGGCAATTCAACCCTAAAACATAAAAGGGCAAAGCAGAGCTAAACTGTGCTATGAAATGCAATTTGATTTTGCATAAATCAAGTTTTGCAGCACACTCCTGCCCAGAGCCAGCAGCGGCGCAGCGAGGGGACACAACCGCATCTCTGTGGGAGCGGGGGCAGCTGCAGGGACCCTGGGAGCCATGGAGGGGCTGGTTCCAGGGGCAGCAGCCCTGCTCGCCCCCGCTTCTGGAGGGTTTGCTCAGCGCCTCCATAAGTGCACAGCAGCGATATCCCTAGGGAGGGCTGCGACACGTCTCCCTTTACGAGGCCCGAAGTCCCCGGAGGAGGCTTCAGCCCGGGGTTTGTGGGGCTGCAGAGACACACACTGATCCCAAGGGATGCGGGGAGCCCTCCCCTCTGCAGCAGCGCGGCAGCCTGCAGCGCCCCAGGACCTGCTCCCACTTTGCACCGCTGATTTAAGCTGACCTGACAGTCTAAAATATTTCACCATCTTGCGAGGGACTTCTTCCCGTACCCCCAACCACCTCGCCAGGTTCAAATCAACCATTTCTGCTGCTTTCCTCACGCTGCGCTTGCATCTGATCTAATTTCTCTATTCCCCATGGCTCCCTTTATCATCTGCTTGTTCACTTCTCTGCTGGCAGCACCGTCTTTTCGGTCGGTTTGCCTTCCTGCTCTCAATCTCCCTCCTCTGAGCCCTGTCCTCCAGCCAAAAACCAGCAACCCACCACACCGGGGGACACGCGGCCGCGCCGAGCGCAGGCAGGGACACAGGTGGGAGACGAAGAATTGAACTGTAACGGCAGCCCAAAAGGCTGTGGCTTCTCTTAGTTTGTAATAAATTCTTTTTCAGAAGACTGATGGTTGGATTTTAATCCTTTTAGTGTGTACTATGTTGATTTTTTTGGTATGCCGGCAGTTTCTTAATTAAATTGCCATGAAACATGCAGTCATATGGTTACATCAACTTTATTATCTGTATTGGCCCTACTCGTAATCTCATCAAAAGAGATAAAGTTATTTTGGCCAGACCCAGTTCTCTAAACCTCGTGCAGAATACCAATTGCACTGTCCTCCTGAGGCGACGTACCTCCGGAGCCATGCCAAGCTGGGAGGGCTCCGCTCCCATCCCAGTCCCCAGCTCCACTGTGCCCAGCCCCACGCTCGCCTTCCTCCCAGAACCTTCCTCCACTTGCCAAGCCCCAGGAAGGATCGGCAGTGACGAGGCAGAGCGCGTGGCCAGCTCTTTTCACGCACTTGCTTGCAAATTACTGGACCTGCTGACTCAAAAAAACAACATTCTAGATTTCATAATCGCTGCCTAACAAACTTCCAAATTTCTACTGGAACGGAACCAATTTATTCCTCATACTGTGATATAACAACATCCTCTGCTTTTTTTTAAAATAGAGGACAGAAGTATTTTCAGCAAACGCCTTCCCTTTTTTGCCTCTCCCACCCACACGACCAGCACACACTATTGTCGAGATCCCCGTTGTTTGCTGCAGAGACAAACTCCCGTCTGTTATTCCAGACGCCGCTGGGTGCCAATGTCCTTTTTCTCCCTTTGTAATTTTTGCAAAGCCTCATTTATAATTTATGGTCATTCCTATCCGCTTCCCCCTTTTCCTCCGTGAGTTAATTTTTTAAAAAGCGTCTACTCATGCTTGTGACTTTCTGGGCACACAGATACGTGTCCATAATTCCCAATTACACACAGCTGAATTCTCACCCCCATGAAACTGGCTTATCCAAAGCAACAGGTAGACATGTTACCCATTTGGACGTTGATTTGCTTGGACATAAAGGCAAGTACTGGTGATCTATTCAGCCAAGCAACCACTAGCTCATTTAATTTTCTCTAAATCCGTGATTCTTTCTCCCTGCTAACCATGGATCCCCTCAGCAGGGATGCCGACAGCCCCACCAGACAGCTGGGGGTGCCCGGGGGCATTTCGCAGGCCCCAGCAGCTCTTCCCTCATCTTGATCACTGCAATTTTAAAAACGCAAAGCCAAGACTTAAGAAGCTCCAAGTAAAACCCACAGCAGCGACCCACAGCACCCGAAGGCAGAGGGTAAGGGGGGCTGCCGGGGCTGCCACTCTAATCACAGGGGGTCAAAGCGTCCCGTCCAAAGCCTGACAACTTTAATTATAACCAACATTGCTGCTTCAGTCACCTTGGCAAGGAAAATCTCACCCACTAGATGCCCCTTCCCAGCCCCAGCTCAGAGCTCCCGTGGCCGCATGGAACGCGTTTCCTCCCGGAGAGCTCAGAAACTCCCTTTCCCACCCACCGCCCTCCTGCTGCGCTTGAAATATTAAAGCTGCAAAGAGCCAGAGGGGGCTCACGCCACCAGCCCAAGAGGCCCTTTGAGAACAGGGTTTCTAAACTGCGCTTGTTCGAAGGAAAAGAAAATACGGCCTTTGTTTTCTTCCCCTTGGTGCAATCCCCATCCCAGGGGCAGACCCAGTGGACGGCACTGCCGCCCTGCGTGGGTGGGTACCACGGGCACCCACAGGGCATCTCCCATGGCTGGAGATGGGAGATGAGACGAGATGGGAGACGAGAACCACCCCGGGACCCAGCCCTGCCCAATCCAGACAGATCCAGGCTCGGCTCTGCAGCCCCCTGGGTGACAGACACCTGCAGACCTCCAGAACAGCAAGGCACGAATTTTCTGTCGCGGGAATCACCATTTCAGCTATATGATCTTTGACTTCGCTGCTTCCTGTATCAATTTTGACCGCAGTCAAAGTATCTCTTGCCCTACATACCGCTGCGTATCCTGCGGAGAGGAAAATCACTCTCTTTCCAGCCTGTTTCCAGAGCAGCGTGGCAGGAGCAGTGGGGCTCAGCTCCCGGCGTCCTGCGGACCTGCCTGCCAGCACCCAGCATCGCCCAGCATCGCCCGCGGGCTTCTGTTCCTCCCCAAAGGCACTGACTCACTCTGTGTCCCCGCATTTCTTCCGCAGGTGGATCTTACACCTAGATTAACACAACCATGAAATTACTTCTTCATCGGTGTTCACCTCAAACTAGGGCAGGGGAACTTTTTCCAGGCCGTGCACCACCCTGTGACTGAGCCAAGGGAAAGGAGACGCAGGGGACGGAGCGAGCGGGGCGGGAACCTCAGAGATGCACCTTGTTCAGCATCCCAAAGCAAACCTTTGCTGTTTGCCCAGGGCCAAGGGATGCCACGCAGCGGCAGCTCAGGCCACTCTGCCGTGGGGTACCGATGCCCGAGGTGCAGATGAACATCGCTGCTGGCACAGAGCTACCTTCCTGGTACCCCGTGGCAAACAGAAGCATCACCACAAGCACAGCATCTCCTCTGCACACAAGTCACCCAGCACCAGCTCTGCACCGGCAGCACCACCGGTGTTCCCATTCCATCTTGGTGTGTCTGAAACAAATGACTTTTAAAGCGCGTCAGCGCAAGTCACTCCTGAGAGCCCGCTCAGCCCCGGCGCGTGGGCGGGTTTTGTCACAGCACACCACAATAACTAAAGACTCTGCTTTCAAACACCTGGAACCCAAATCCAAACATGGGTTGCAAGTCTAAAATATTAAAGAAAAGCAGGAGTGAACAGCTGGAACAAACAGGTGCCCTCCTGTGCATGGGGGGCAGAAAGGGGCTGCCACGGGAAAGCGAGAGCTGCAGGGATTTCTCCGGGGGACGGCTCGGCCAGGGCGAGCCCCTCCTGGGTAACAGCAACGTTTCGTGTTTAATGTGACACCCTTTGTGTCTTTCCATCACTGCTGACCTCAGGGTCTCATCCCGGGTGGATGCTCCGAAAGCGCCTTTGAACTCCAGCTATTTTTTGCCAGAAACAGGACTCTGCCCTAGATGGGAGCTGTATGGGAGGGCTTCATCTGCTCTGCTGCTGCTGCTGTTTAGCGATAGATGTTGACACTGGGAGAGCATTAAAAATAATGTTTAGCCATTAATGTTGACAACAGCGCAGTAACACCGAGCCTTGTAAAGAACCATTTAATCTACGATGGTTTCCTGAAGCACACAGCGATGCAGCAGCCGTCGTGGCCCTGGTGCGTCTGCACTTCGTGCCTGCAGAAACGGGACGAGGCAGCCCGAGCACCTCACCGTGGAACCCTGGCGCCCACCTCTCTCCGTCCTGTCCAACGCCTGGCCAGGTTCACCTCAGTATTTTCACTGCTGCCCTTCGCCCTACACGAACTGGGTACCGAGGCAGCCTGCAGGTCTGTATGTGCAGAACAGCGCCTTCATCATCTTTGCAAACAAACCACAAAAAAGCTTTCTTTAGCCTGACTTTTTTTTTTCTCCCTAGGCCTAAGTTCTCCTACCCAGCACCAGCCCAGCCTGCAGACCGAGTCATGTTTGAGCAGCCACTAAAAGCTCCACGGCGTGCATAAACCACAGCAGAGCAGACCCTCCGCCGTCGTGGGAAGGACACAGGAACAAGAGGTAGGACGTTCCCTCCTCCTCCATCCCCTGAGGTATTTACAGGTTCCTCCCAAGAAAGCAAGCCAAAACTTGGCAGGTAAGCAGCAGCAATGGCAGAACATATGAGAGAGGGCATTGCTAGCAAATGTTAGCATTCCCTTTGATAATACACGACATCAGCAGACTCGCTGACACGCCAGAGCCCCGCATAGTCTTCCTTTCCAGCTGAAGTGTGTCCTTTCCGCTCCTCCGTCCTGGACACGCCTGCAGCATCTCATGCGGGAAGCTGGCACCAGACGCAGAATATTCCAGCTCCTTGTGTTCCAGTGCAGCATTTATTTTGTTAAATAGACTGTGTGCTCTTCCACTGCATTAATATTTCAGACACAGGATTGCCTTTCTGAGCACACACATCTTGATCCGGGAGGCACTAATGTGCCAATAGTAAACAATGTTTATTATTCCTTCAGACAAGCCATCATTTTATGCAGTTTCCCAGAGAAGGACAGCCCAACTGGAAGCAGATTAACCCGAGCACCACTCCAGCCCCGCGCAGACAAGCAATATTGATGAGACTGTCGATACCACTCGCCCGCTTTGCTCCGGAGACAGGGTGAGAAATTCCGAAGAGCACTTAGCTCCGGAGACGAGCCAAAGGGCACGGCCCTTTATTTGTTCTCCCCAGTTTCCTCCGCATTTGAATTTTAATACACTTTGCCTCTGCCCTCCCCCTGCCACTCAGGCTCCACCGCAAGCCTTTAAGCACGTTCCTCCATCTCACAAGGTGAACCGACATTCGCACAACACCTTCCTGGGCTTCCCTTCCCGCAGACCGGGCGTATTTCTTCATTTTAAATGAAAAAACAAAGCACCACCTGAACACCTGAAGCAATAAAGATTACAATGGAGAAAAGTATTATAGCAGCTTAAGGAGCAAATGTGGTGATGAATATGCAGCTCAGGATGGAATCTGAGAGCAACTTTGCATATTTGGTAATTTTCCCACAGGATTTTCAAGGAGAAACTTGAAAATAAATGGTAACATGTTCCTAATGGCTGTGAACACTTCTATATAGAGATGAGGACTTGGAGCTAACCAAGAAAGCTTAGCTTTTTTAATTTAGGGAGCAGCTCACCAAAGGGATTGATACAACCTCTCTCAAAGACAGAGCTGGAAGGAAATGTTAAATTACAGGTGATGCAGAGAGTATCCAGCAGCAAAGAGGCTTTCCGCTCCTGAGGAAGGCGAGATGCAGAAATACAGAAAAGGAAAAGCTTGTCTCTGGGACACAGACTTCGAATTGCATTGCAGCAAGTACCGTACACTTTATTTTCCTTCTCCTGCTGTTTAGCAAGCTCCGTGGCGCCGGCCGCTTCCCAAATCGCCGGTGCCCCTGAGCCGCTCCGATTCCTCCTGCGCTCTTCCCGAGCAGGGGCAGCGGCGGTCACCGGGCACAGCAAGCAGCGGGCAAAGAGCCACGCGACTGCAAGCGCTTCTGAGCAGCGGGCAGCAGCTCCGGGCTGGTCCTCAACGCCTTGGAGGGGCGAGGGGCGCCGGGACAGCGGTGCTCCGCTGGCAGAGGTCTCAGGAGCCTGGTGCGGGATAGAGCGGCGCGCTCTGCATCCCAGCCTTGGGACAGGCTCCCAACAGCGCTCTGTGGGAAGGGGCAGGCGCCGGGTGGCTGCCTTCTGGTTCTCCCACCCACAGATGTCATTTAAGAACAAAAAAAGCCCAATCCTTTCATTTCAAAGTGGTGCTTGGAGGACACGCACTGTCTGTGCTGAGGCAGGGCACAAAGCTCGCCAGCCGGGAGACGCTCTCCCGTGGCTGCGGCCGCCGCAGAAGGCGCCCCAGGAGCAAAGCGCTGGCAGACGCGTCCCTCCCCAGGCACCCACCCACTGCCACCCCGGCGCCAGAGGAGGCGGCTGGGGAAGGAGCAGCCCCGGCATCCCCCTGCGCCAGGGATGCCACAGGAGCCGGCCAACGCCGGAGCATCCGGAGGTGGCTGGTGCACGGCTTCCAGCAAGCATCCTGTCTGGAGGGGGTCTGCCGGCCATCCCCCATGCCCGACGGCGGCAAGTGAGGAGGAGAGGAGGTCTGGGACAGCCTCCCTCCATGGCACAGCACCATGCACCGCCTGCCTGGCGCACCCAGCCATTGCCTAGAGCGCATCGCATCCCTCTGCCCTCTTCCGCCATTCCTTGTCCCGTCGGCCATCCCTCTTCGCCTGCGTTCCCCCGGCAGAGCCAGTGCAGGAGGAACGCTTGGCACCTCATGGCAGCACAGCCAGCTATTACCTCGCAGGGATTTTATCAGCGATTTTATCCATATATGGAGGCTTCACCCGGTGGCAGAAAGGGGAAGGGAGTTTTCTGATACTTCAGGGGACAAATTAAGACATTAATTTGCTTTAAGAATTAATATATTCAAAGGCACGACCTTCCCAGCATTGACAACAACCAGTAAGATCTGTCCCATCTCTTCCTCACAGCTGCGTTGGAGCTGACCAATATCGTTACAGCAACCCCCTGCGACACCCAGCACCGCAGCACGCAGAGAGCTCATTAAGGCATTTTCTCATTTGGGCACCTCCAACTTCATCATTACGAGTTGATACCCCACGGCCACCTACTCAGATCAGCTCTGCCCTAAGGTGAATCCTGGACAGGGGAGCAGAAGCCGGCAGTTTCACCGGGATGGAAAGGAGAGCAGAGGTGCAGCAGACACATCAGACAAAGCCAGAGACGCGGTTGCACAAAGCACATAAAATAAGGGCAGTATTTTGCTGTATGTCAAGTTGGAAGCAAAAATATGCTGCAAGCACTCTGATTCTTTTGTCATTTTTCCACTACACTTGCCCTTGGAAATAATATCGTTTAATATTGTGCAACTGACATCAAATTATTTTTTGTTCCTTGGCAAAGTAGTGCAGAAGAAGAGTTATTGGTTGATGATTTGGAGAAGGAGACGAGACAGCGATTGGAACTGACTATTCCTGTTTGGCAAGATAAAAACATCCCCCTTTCATACGCTGTTTCCCTCTATTTTCTTACAGAGAAATGTCTTATTTTGCATGCACAAAGGAGCCAAGATTTCAGAGCCTGGCACAAAGGCTGCAGATCTCACCCGGCTGCGCTAGTGAGGCAGCAGACAAATTCCTCCTCTCCAAGCTGCGGCTCAGGGAGGGTAAGGGTTCTGCCGACCGAAACGAACCGTGTCTCCGGGTCGGAGGACCAACCCATGACACCCAGCGTTGCCAGCACAGACCGCAGAGCCACAGAGCCCCAGGGCTGCGCCCACGCCATGTCCACCAGTGCCCGCGGGCAGCCGGACTGGCCCTGCCCCAGCTGCTCCCTGTGGGCTCATCCCTCCTTCAGAAAACCAAAGGAAAACACTCGGGAGCACGGGGGCACCCCAGCTGCCTGAGAAGTTTCCCCTCGCAGCTCTCCCGACGCCAGCGAGCACACTGAGCTGGGTGGGAATGCCAAGCTATTCCGACTGAGCTGCCTGCACCACACCAGCACGGAATTTCCATCTTGCAGTGTTTCACTTTTCCCCGCGAAGTTCAAGTCCATTCAAAATGAAAAGTTTTGCTCTGTGCAAAAAGTTCATTTACATTTTGTTTTTATTGCGTGCTTTGATATTGACAGTATTTATTTTTTCAACCAAAAAGCTGAAACAATGTAACTTTAGAAGACTAAATGAAAATTTATTTGCAGGAAATTTAATCTTCTGAAGTTGATAGCTCCCCTGTGAAAAGACTGAGTTTTGACCATAGAGTGCGTGTTAAAAGAAAGACAGGGGAAAAAAAGAGGTGTGAAAATTGTGACTGGCTAATTTTTAATTAGGAAGAAACAGTGAATTTTACATTCCTGCTATTAACTAATTGGCTTGCAGCAAGGGCTGGTGGTCTCGGGCAGGATGGAGCTCAGGCACATTCAACACCACAGTTTTGCAAGAGAACAGTCATATTGTGAATCCTGATGTTATAAAGGGAATATTCTGACCACAGACCTGATCTGCTCGTCTGGCCAGGGAGGAGAAGCGCGTTACGAGCAGGCGCCTGGCAGAAAGAACAGCCTTCGCCGTCCACAGGGCAGATGCTCCGACAAAACTCCTCATGAAACCACGTTAGAGCAAGAATTCTTTGCAGAAACTATTCTCCACTAATTTTCCATGACTAACGTACACGGGGATGTCGCATACTGCCTTGTCCGATGTCTGACTAGAAAAAGAGGCCGAGTTCACCCAACAAGCGACTCACCACGAACTGTCTGCTCAGGTCTCTCGAGACCCCGTCCAGCTCGCGTTGGAGGAGCCGGGAGCGCGGCAGAGCACTTGTTCCCCAGCCGCACCGAGCTCTGCGCATCAGCCCCACCGCGGAAAACATCCGGCGCCCGGCTCCGTGCGCCCAGGAGAGCTCCTCGTGGGCACGCCGGGCACCCAGCACCACCGCCACGTAAAACCTCGGGCAGATTTTCAGCCCTCTCGCTGCGTCTGGGGGTTTCCTGGGACCAGGGCATGAGGGGAAAGTGTCTTACACTCCAGAGCGGCGACCAGAACGGATGCTCCAAAGCACGGAGCCTCCCCGTCGAGGGCAGGGGCTGACACGGGGACACAGCAAAGCACGGCACAGCCACAAGCCATGGGGTCACGGCAAAGCACAGCACAGCCACGGGGACATGGCAAAGCGCAGCACAGCCACAGGGCAGAGGCACCTTCAGCCTCTGGGGCCACCGGAGGAGACCCCGTCTGAGGCCAGACCGGTCCCCCCACTATCTCCCTCTCTCCATCCCTCGGCTTCGCCGTTTGCAGCCCGCCAGGCGAGGGTAGGCAATGACATTATTGCGCCGAACATCTACAGCGTCTGCTGGGATTTCACAGGGGATGACAAATGAGCACAACACCTCGCACTAGAAATATACAACAGAAAGCCATGTTGTTTTCCACATTTCAAAAACATCTGCTATGAATTAATGATTCAGCTCATACCTACAAGTACAGACGCAGAAGAAAAGAGATTGGCTGAGCATCCCACTGCTCACCCGTCGCTACTCCCGTTTCTGTGGCAATGCTTCTGCCTCCTGTAGGCAAAATCTGGCATCCGCATCGCCCATTATCAAGATCTGGAAGGTGTCCCTAAAACTGCAGCCTTAGTCTTCGCAGCGGCTGCCAAGGATCCCTACTGCACACCGAGGGCAGCCAGAGGAGCGTTTATAGGAGATGTCTTACGAAATTCACCAAAATAGACATGAAAAGCACCTTGCAAGTAAACGCGCATTACTGTTCTCAACGTTTATTAATGCAGCACAGCATTCTTGGATGCTGCACATTGATTAAGCTTCTCCTATGTCTCCACTGGCCACACCAAGAATGTCTCCCCTGTATATCCACTACTAAACACTCCACAGCAAAAGTTTGGGGACACTTCATCTTGCAGGGCTCTCAGCATGGACTCTGCTTCGTTGAAATACTGCAGACACTGATGGTCTTAGTGTGTTCAAAAGTGGGGGCAAAACACAGCTAAGCCATGCAGCCCCCATGGGTGCCGCAGTCCCTCCTCCCCAGTCTCTCCACATGCATCACTCCTCCCGGAGTCCTCCAGGAGAGGCTGGACCGCGTCGCCCGTCCTCCCTCTGCACAGCGCTGCGTGCGGGGCAGGAGCGTCTCTGCTCCCTGCACAACCACGAGCAGGCAAAGGGCGACCCGCGGGGCTCTGATGCCTCATGCACAGGCACAGCCCGGAGCAATCCCGCACACTCCTTGGACGGACATGAACGACAACACTTCTGTTCTCCTCTCGGAGAGGCCGATGCCGAGACAGCCCCTCACCGCGAGGTGGGTCGGTGCTCCATTCCCACGTCCCAGGGGACGGTGCCACCACACAGACAGGCAGAGCACTCCTTCCTTGAAGGATTTCACAGCAGCACATCCCTCAGCAATTTCCTCCCTTGTTCAACAGGAATTTATTTAATTTTGTTTTGAAGATATGCAGTGCTGTTAATTGCTGTTCTAACGCGTCTCTGATAATATATCCTTTCTAATTATTTATTGCTTGCTTACATATTAAGTGCTTAAATACATTCACAAGTACTAATCTATCCTCTGCACAATCAGTGATTCCCACTCAGCAAAGGGTAGTGCAGCGTATTTAATATAAAAACTTGCATTCGTTTTGCTGAACTCTTAATTGATCTCCCTGCTAACTATGTTTCTTTGAAAACTGGCTTTCAGGGATGTTCAAATGGCAGCCTGACTTTGCATATTTAGACAGAATAAAACTCCAGACATGCAGCAGACAACATTGCAGCGACATCCTTACAGAGTGAGACACCACCAGTAAAAATAGTCTTTCGAATCTTGAGTGTTCAGAGAGGAGCTTTAAATGCTGGTGGAGCTACTCGCTGGCAAAGCAGTGGCTGATGCCCCCTGTAAACACGCCACTGGGAGAGGCAGCGCCGGCCGCGTTACAAACCAGAGTCACCAAAGAGCATCCTACCTCGTAATGGGCCACGCGCTGGGACTCGGATATGAGCTGGGCGCTGCACACTTTGCAGTAACTTTCAGTGAATAACTCCTGGTCGATGTCGGACGATTTCATCTGTTGGTGGCAGAGAGAAGAGACAACAAGCAGAATCAGTTACGGGAGGCAGGCAGAACAGGACGCGCTCGGTGAGGGTCCCTGCAGAGCCAGGGGCAACGCAACGCTTGAGTCGAGTGGTTCTTGTCACCACGAGGGAACGAAACCAACTTCACTCAGGTGCAAGTGTGACACCCAGGCGATTCCCACCACATCCCCACCACCAACGCTTCGGAGACCCCAGGTTTATACACGAGCAGCCCGTGCCGAGCGCTCGGTCCTGGCCCGCAGCAGCCCCCGGGCATGGCTGGAGAGTGGCAGCGTCTCTCACCCCCCCTGGCCCCACGTCCCCACTGGACACGTCCCTGCGCCCCAGGAGCACCCAGCCCACTGAACACCCCCGGTCACGGACACAGCACCGACTCCCAGCTGCTCGGCCATTGCATCCCACGTGCCAGCAACGGTCATGAACGGCTTCTTCTCCATTACCTTTCCCACCTAGAAACACCACGTACACAACCAGCTATAGCATATACCATGCATGGCTTGGAACACGCTTAACCATTTGTTATGCAATGCAAAAGAGCTGATAAACAGTTTTCTATAAACGGCAAATATCATTACAACCTGGAGGAAGGTGTTTTTAAGTTGGAAGGGTGCTCTGCTGCATTTCTCAATTTAGACATGGAAGGAAATTGCTTGGATGATTTACGGGGCTGCGCTGTTCTCAAGCAGCTGTTTAAATATTTGTGCGTTCCCCGCAACCTCCAAGGAGGACGCCTGCTTTACAAAGCCAGCTCGTGGAGTGACCGGATTCACCGGAATACTTCAGTTCTCCGTTCACACCCTCCTCGTTACACGAGCAATTGCAGGTACCCAGCTCCGAACACGGTGCGCATCAGGAAGGTTGGGGCTTATAAAAGACTGAACCCAGGCAGAGCCAGAAAACACCACAAATGGCTTCGCAGTCACGATATTTAAAAACAAAAACCCCCAGTGAAATTCCAGAGGGAAAGAGAGGCCCGTGCCCTTCTGCATCATGCCAAGATGAAGTCTATTAATTCACAACCATAACAAACCTGGGCATAACGAAGACTGATAACACAGTTTTTACAGAGTTTATTCCACAGATTAGGAAGAAAAACAACACAGAAATGAACAAGTTACGACAGTTTATTAGTAGAAAAGCTATCAGGTGGAGAAAGACCTGTCACTGCCGGGCTATGCATGGAGCTCTGCCCTGGCACTGGGGACATCCCAGAGCCTCCGGACGCCGTCCTGTTCCCCCAGGCTCGGGGAACGCAGCTTTCTGTGCACATCTGCCTGCGGGAGCGCTGAGCTGGAGGTGCGTGCACCGAATCCCCAGACGTGTTGCAGCCTCCCAAGCATTATGGTCCCTGCACATTTCATGAAAACAAGCAGCTGAGAGGGTCCCAGCCTGGAGAGACCAACTTGCCCCCAGCTCCAGGAAAAGGTTTATTCGCGTGTTAATTGTCTACCAAAGACACAACTCCCAGAGCTCCTCTGCCGGTGCCCTTGCTCTCTGCAAAGGCACTTGCTTGTTTTCTCTTGCTATCTGCCCAGATTTAATCTTCATTTACGACATCTAGTGAAACGCTGCACTGAAAAACTTTCAAAGACACCGCAAGACCCTTTTAGGAGTACAAGAAGTGTTGCAAAATTGCATCAAAGGCAAAATAATGGGGAGGGAAGAAATCTCACTTAAACACAACAGATTGACACAAGGCAAACCAAAGAATCTCATTAAACCTCAATCCAGCAGCCAAGGCAGAGGCAGGTAATATGCCCTCATTTGCATGCAGCCTGCAACGCTCACCGTACAAACTCTCACTGTAAAAATCAGAGTAAATCAAAAGCTGCTCAGTATTAGCTTAGCCCTCTGTGCTGCGATAACAGGTCCGTTCTGCCTCTCGAATGGAGCTCCCCGCCCCTCCCTCCACAGCAGCAGGGGCTAAACAGGCTTATCCAGGAACGGGATTTAGTGTCTTTTCTCTAAGCAGTAACTTCTGATACAGATACAGGATTTGTTAGCCTCAATATCACCTGTTAGGTTTTATATGCCATTGTCACCACACGAGGATATAATGCGTCGCAACAGGTGAATACAGTTGTTATGCCGACACTGCGAATGTCGTGCCACACGATTCATGTCCGGCTGTTCAAGGCACCTGACAAGGTCCCTCTGGAACGGCAGCCCCTCGAGTGACACATCGAGAGCGCGGTCACAGACCACCTCCAGCAGGAGCATCTGCCAGGTGCTGTCCCTGCGGGTGACTCGGGCACCGGCGGGTCCCATCCTACTGTAGGAAGCCCCGGACGGCAGAGTGTGGATGAACAGTGACTCCTCGCTCGCTCGTCCCCTGCAGCACCCACGCTCTGCTGCTGCCCTGCTCGGGGCGGCCGCGGGCCCTCGGCAGCTCTGGGCCAGCGCCGGCATCCGGATCTGCCGCGGCAGCACCCGCAGGGTCCCCCCAGGGCTGACCCAGTCCCCCCTCGCTTCGGCTCAGGCCCTTTTTTACCGCAACCGCCTCTTCCTCCCATCGCGGTCACAGTGCACACGGGCAGACCCGACCCACAGCTTTGACACAGGACCGGCCACGTGCGCCCCGGCACATCTCCCGACAGAAGGGCTGTGTCCCACTGCACCCCTGCCCTCCCCCGGGCAGCAAACCCTGTAGCTGTGGGGCAAGAGGTGCCCCGCTCCCATTCTCCTGCCCCATTCCTGCAGCCACCAGCACCCTCCCGGCCAGCGGGACGGCACTGCTGTGCCCGGCCATCGCTCGCAGCGGCGCAGCCAGTGCGAGGTTGCCTCGACCTCCCCGGGCAGCTCATCGGGTGCTGCCATTGTCCGCGGAACCGCTGGCAGGAGGACAGGGTGACCCTTCTCCCGCCGGGGCTGTTGGGGGACCAGGTCCTTTTGCGGGGGACGCGCAAGCGAGCAGCAGCGCTACGGGATGGCGCGGCTCCCCTGGACATCTCCATGCCCCTGGGAAGCGCAGCAAGCCCAGCGTTGCCAAAGCTTGCGTGGTGGCAGAAACGTACCCCAGTGTCCACCTCATGAGCCTGGCAAAAAGCTTCACTGCTTGTTTTTGCAGGTTTTGCTTTTTAACAGTGCTGAAACGGACGGCAAGGCCGAGTGAGGGATGGGGATTAGGGGGAACAGGAGAATAAATGGAAGCAAAGCCTCCTTTATGCTTTTGCATGAATGTATTAGGCTTCACTGCAGAGAGGATTCAAGCATATGTAAGCTTGGCTACTTAAACTAATTAGAAAGCTCTGGTAACAATAACCGCTTTGGGCAAAATTTATTACGAACTGTTTGACAAAAATAATAGATTCACTTTAGCAAGGAAGATTTCCACACAAGCAATCCACTACCAGCACCCATTTACACAAATCAGAGCACAAAGCTGCCACTAAAACCCAGACAGCCTGCGAACAGGTCTAACTTCAAGCACCAGCTACCAACGTGAGAAAACAGACATTTACCCGTCCCGCATAAATACAACAGAAGAGCAAAAGTCTCTTCCCCTACTCGGTTGCCTCCTACTTGTGTCCCACTGCTGCAGAGCCCCCATGCAGCCTCGCTTCCCAGAGCCCCTTCCTGAGGACTGGTGCAACCTGCTGGGTCTGCATAAGGCTTTTACGTTCGGTGGCTGTTAGCTGGCTCCTTTGCTTATCTTAAAATGTATTTTTTTTCTGTACTCTTCTACTTTCCTTTCCAGGACAACATGCTGGCATATCACATCCAAAGGATGCCACGGGAATATGCAGCGACACAAATGCACAAACACGCGTCTCTCCACACCGTGTGCTTTAAAGCAGGCGCTGCCACTGCCGTGGTCCTCGGGGTGCCGCCGGGCTGGTCCTGCACTCGGACCATGGGAAAGGTCCGGGGCTGGCGTTTCCCAGGGGATCTGTGCAGAGACCCTGCCAAAACGCACCAGCCAAAGGAGGGACCCGTCTTGTTCCTACAGCAATCCTAGAGGGATCGGTACGGAGAGGCTGCAACCGCAGCGAGGCCTCCGCAGGTGCCTGCTGATGGCATCTGTGCATCACTGCAAAGGCTCCCCTCTGCAGCAAACGGCAGGCTCCAGACGTGAAGCCTTGGCAAAAAGAAAACAGCTTTGCTGTGTGGGTACCTGGCCTAAAAACAGGGCTTTCTTCTGCTCCAGAAAGGCTCCTTTTTCCCCCTCTTTTGTCCTGGCTCAGATGCACTCTGCATTATCGCTTTGTGGTCAATCCTAGCAGTGATTTATTAACTTCTTTTGCCTGCAAGTGTCATAAAGGGAGTTCATAAGCAATTAATATTTATATATTTCCAACCACTTAATTCCACTCTGACTCTTCCTGCCTACCAGTGCCTAACAGCTCCTGGTCTTTGGCTGATGCTCCCCACGCAGCCCGTCTTTGTCGGAAAGCGGAGTGCAAGGGGGGGCTTTTCTCCACCACCACCACCAGCCCTCAGCGTGTCGTGGCTGCAGCGCGCCGCATGTCTCCGAGACGCTCGAGGAGAACCGCAGATGCTGAGCAAGGAGGGACACATTCCCCACATGCTCTCAGAGGCTTTTCTTGCTGAGAGTTGAAGAATTAATGTGCGATTCCCAGCCTTGCCAGCTGGACTCAAACCGTTCCGCTGAGCAGAAGCCCTTGGCCTGCGCACCAAGGTCTAAATGTCTAAAACTCTCGGTCTCCTCCTCCTCCTCAGGTGGGGACATGAACAGTGGGGCCTCCACCACGAACACTGACCCCTCCGTCCCCTTCCAGTGGGGTTTATTGTCGCCTCATGCGCTGGCCCTCAAGCGCTGATGTCCCCCACCCCGCTTCAGATCCGCAACCTCTGCACGTGTCAGCTCAGCATCTCCAGGAACGGCAAACTGTGTCATAAGAGACTTCATTTTAAATACCTTGTGCCATATGGCTACGATTCTTCTCAGCAGTTTCAGTGACTATAACAGCTTAATGAAAATCAATCTGATGGGGCTGACTCCAGTTTTTGGCAACTGCTAGAGGGATGCTAACTAAGTTGCATTAAATTTTAGAGGACAGCAACCCACATATTGACATCAGAGACATGCTCAAAGCCAAATTCCTTTTTAAAGATACGCTTTGCACCAGCCGAATCCCACCGGATGTGGACAAGCGCTGAACATGTACCTGTCGCAAAGGAGAGCAGTGGGAGCGCACCCGCAGTAGCTGTTTTTGCCACCCAGGCGCAGCCACGGCAGCCACGCGGCTACCGGACCCGGTCCAGCGTGGCAGCGGGACGGCTGCGAGCTGCAGCACCCTTCGTGACTGCAACAGCCCGCGGCGTCCTCGCTCACGAGGCAGGAGCAGAAGCGCAACCTGCAGTCACTGCTAGCAAATACTTCCCATCATGTTTCTGACAAATACAGCTGCGATCCCCTTTCTGGCAATCTTCCCCCTGTTTTTATTGTCGTGTACCCTCTGTTATCAGGTTCGCTGCCCCCTTATTTTGAGCAATGAGCTCAGTGAACAGGAAAAGAAGTTCTTTTAATAACAGGAAATTCAGGACAGGTAGAAAAAGTTCCAGAGCACATGACAAACATCAACAAGACAGAGTTTTTCTAATTCCAAGTTTTACCTTTTATATCACTTCGCAGATTACCCTTGGTATTTTTCACTGTCAATTATTTCTGTATTTTGACAACGATAAGCAGAAAACCATGAAAACTCGGAGAAGCTGCAGATGACTTTATGTCACGTCAGGGTAGGGCGTTTGAAAATGCAGCACCATCCCTCACCTAACCAGCCTGTTGTCAGAAGCAGACGGCTTGCAACTTTTCCAAGCGCTCCTCCTGCGCAGCTCGCCCGCGCCCGCAGATCCCACCGCACCGCGAGCAGGGGCTCAGGAGGGGACGTGTAAAATAGAGACAGAGCGTGCGGATCCAAATCTGAGACCAGAGCCAAGTCCCTGGGTGACCACGGTCTGAACTTCACAACACCCGCCCCAGGCACACGGATAAAAGTTCCAGGCGGGCATCCCGCAAGCTGCCGACGCGGCTGCTGCGACTGCAGACCTGCACGCCTGAGGTCTTCCTCACCCAGCCGAGGCACCGCAGACCCGGAGGACTCGGAGCAGGAGGTGGCAGTGACCCATGCGACCCGTCCAAACGCGAGCCCATCTGCCCCGCTTCGGGCACTGCCCGTCCCCGTCGGCCATGCCTCCCACTGGCTGCTTCCAGCTACATTTCTGCCTTTCTGATTGAACTTTTTAAAAATCACTGCTTTTCGGTGCCAAATTTCGCCCCCAGCCCACCCCCAAACACTGCAGTCAGGTTTAAGGGGGCATCCCCCGAGCTGCCGCCTGTGCGGGGCTGCTCCCCCCAAGGCAGCTCGGACCCACGTCCCTGCCCGCGGCCGTTCCACCGCCATCCGCTCCCACAAGCGCACGGACCCGGAGCAGCCGCACCGTGACCGGCAGCGGGTATGAGCAAACGGCCCTTGCACCATCACTTACCCACAGGCATCTGAGACCTTGGGGCGCATCGGTCCCCGGGTCTAGCCCGTGGCCTTGGGCACACGCCAGCGCACTTCGCCCCCGTCCTGAGCCCTGCCACCGCGGGGCGTGTTCCACACACCTGATCCCGGAGATGTGCCAGGAACTTCTGCACAGGCTCATTTTTCCCATTGTACAACCAAGGACAAGGACCACCTTATGACAAAGCACTGAATTCAGCAACTCCGATTCTCCCAGTCAAGAGGAAAGAAAAAAAAAATTGTGGTCCTTTATCCAATTTACTCTCAAGGGCCTTAATCACCTTTCCCAGAATTAACAGCTTCCAAAACCTCCACGTTGAAGCACTAGAGAAGCGGCAACCGAGCATGTGCACGAATGCCAAACGCAAACAACAAGCCAAAAATTAAATGTCCTGATTTTCACGTTATGAATTATTTGTGGCTTTTGCTGCTGTCACTCTCCCATGGATTAACTTCTCGTGTAACACTTCCTGTTTTCTTCTGTTGTTTAATTTGTCTTGCAATAAAAAGAAAAAAAGTCTTTACTAATAATTAATGTGCTTTCAGCAACTCTGTCACTGCACTTACAACAAGGCATCTGAAGAAATGCAAAATGCTGCCTTTTGAAGTGCCTTATTTCCCAGTGCTACCAGCATGATGGATGGTTGAGCCTGTTTCACAACCACGATTCTCCTCCTGCTTTTATCACCTTGACAAAGGTGCGCTCCAGGCGCTGGAGACACGGCAGGGAGCACCGCCGGCTGCCCAGAGGAAAGGGCAGGGGATGGGGCAGCTCCTCCAAGCAGCGCTGCGCTGCCGGCTCTCCCCCGGGAGGAACGCCAAGCGGCAGACAGGACGGGACGCCCCATCCCGCAGTGACGACAGGACCTTGAGCCGCCCGCCCCCAGCCCGGTGCAAAAAGCCAAATTCGCAGCCGCGGGATCCGAAGCCTCCGCCTGTGCCAGCACCCGGATCCGCGTGCGCCCCCACTGCAGCCCCAGCAGAGGTGAACAACGCGATGGAGCCCTGATGATCCTGCGTCCCGGAGGGATGATGGCCGTGTCCCAACCCACCAAGAGCTCGCCATGAGCCGCGCCTTTGGAAGACGTGTGTGTCATGTTCAGGTTTTCCTGTTCTGCCAAACCAAAGATGCCCCGTGTCCCTCCAGCTGTGCTGCACATCTGCCGTCTCTGCCACGCTCCACCTTCCCTGCAATTCCTGTTTGGTTTGGGGTTTATCTGCCATCTCCCTACTCCCTCCATTCCTGAAATCCTCTCCAGAGTCAATTTGCTTCACTTCTGCCTTCAGCCTTTGATGCATTTTGACACGCTTTATTGGAGCCTTGAAAATCAGAACAAGATTGTGTGTGGCATGAGCTGGGGAGCAGGAGAGATCCCGCACGTGTCTGCTGCATGTGTCAAAACACAGAGCGGAGGCTGCGGAGAGCAACAGGGAGGAGACGGAGCCCCAGCGCAGACGAGAGCCTCCATCTGAGCACCCCAAACGCCCAACTTCGCCCAACTTCCCCCGGCGTAAGCAGCCAGACTGCTCCTTCGCCGGGCCCTACTCCTTGACATGTGCCAGGACTAAGACAGGGACACTCCGGCGGCGGCAGCATCCTCTCAGCAGATGGAGATGACGTTTTTGAAAGGAGCCCGGCAGCTGCCACGCCACGGAGGGGAGAGCACCTGCCTCGCTGCTCGCTCCTGCGCGCTGGGAGAGAAACGCGGGGCCCCACGGGACCCTGAGAGCGGGCGCAGGCACAGAGGGACCGGCGGCACGCTCCGCCGCATGGGATCCAGCCGCGGGAGCGGGATCTCAACAGGGACATCTTGCCGGATTCCCCCGAGACTCCTGAGCAGGGGGGAGCTGCCAGATGTTCCCATCTCACCGCAGCCGTCACCGAGGTACCATTTATAAACAGCAGAACTGAGCAAGAGAAAAAAAAAAAAGAGAGAAAAAAGAAAAATAACATGCCAGGAAAAGCAGTGCCCTCTGGCCAGAGGGGAGCCTCGAGGGCGGGCGATGCCTTTGGGGCAGAACAGCAGCGAGGCCAAGGCTCAGGGGGGCTCCACATCCCCCATCGGCACCGCACGGGAGCAAACCACCAAGACGCGAGCTCGCGCGTGGCAGCAAAATCCAGCCGGTGCCTTTTTGACCTGCTGCCTGTCTGAGGTGGGAACAAAGGGCGAGCCGAGGAAATTACAGGCGCACAAATTTAGACAGTGAAGGAAAGACCTGTTGGTGCAGCAGAGAGCAAGCCCTCCTTGCCACGAATTGCCTCGGGGGGTGACGAAGGAAGGATGCTGCCAAGTTTTAAGGGAGCTACACTGCAATTTTGAGAGCGGCACCATCCCTTCCCTACTAATGCACGTATCCGGTTATACACATGAATTGTTCTAATTATTCACACTACATCGTGTGGCAGGATTTAATTGCAAACATGTGCTGCCTTGAATAAAAATGCGTTTTAAAAAGCAGATTGATATATTGTGACTGCTTTAATAAAGTTTGTAGGAACCGAACGAAGAGCAATCACATTCCGTGCC
Organism: Chionis minor; assembly: GCA_013398295.1. Taxonomy (NCBI): domain Eukaryota; kingdom Metazoa; phylum Chordata; class Aves; order Charadriiformes; family Chionidae; genus Chionis; species Chionis minor. The sequence goes on from VZSF01008858.1 coordinate 253,989, forward strand.
TGGGGGCATCGATTCTGCATCCTGCACACGTCAAGGATGGGGCTCTGGCACTTGCTCCAGCGCGGCCGGGGGTCGGGGCTCAGCCCCTTCACAGCTGGGAGGGTCCAGGGACCTGAAATATGGGGTTAAAACAGACTGGTGCAGGCTTGGGCAGAGGTTGCCCCCTGAGATGGAGGGGTCGATGCGCTCATTGAGCACAGGGCAGGGACTCGCTCGTACCGGGACGCAGAGAGGTGGAAGCGCAAGAACGGAGGTTCCCTGGGACACGTCTCTGCTGCGGGCACCTCCCTGCAGGAACAGATTCCCCTCAGCCGAGCCCCATCCCGGGGAGAACGCCAGGTCCGACATAGCCTGGCGCGAAGCCCCAGCGCCTGCTCCTTTCCCTCCCGCTCGCCTCCCCTTTCCAATCCTCCCACTGCTCCCCCTCTGCGCTCCTTCCCCCCCACCACCCAGAGATGGATTTTTGTCAGCTCTCGTGGTGCCCCCAGCCATGACCACCACGCTGCCCCAGCCTCCCCGGGGAGCCTGTGCCCCCTCCGGGACCCTGGGAGGCATCGGGGCGTCGCGGGGCCAGCAGCACGGGGCACAGCGAGGCGCCTTGCGGGCTCCCATGCTGCGGAGCCAGAGCTGCCATGTGATGCTCATGGTTGCTATGGAAACGGTGGTTTCTCACAAAAAGATGCATAAATAGTCTCCGAGCCTCCCCGGAGCGTGGTCCGTGCTGGCAGGCTGTGGGCACCCCCAAAGTCGGGGGTTGCTGCTGCCCTGCCCCGGTCCCTGCCCCACGGGTCGGTGCCAGGGATGCGGCGCAGCAGGAGCCGGCGCGGGGGAGAAGCCGGCGAGCGGCTCCTGCGCAGCCTTTCTCTGCAATTACAATCAGGACGCCACATTTATTTTTGGATAAGCAGGACCTACTTTTTCCTGTGGCTCCCTAATAACGTACGAAACAGTGGGAAGCGAGTCAAGCCGAATCCCGTGCCTGCAGCTCGTAGCCGCTGGTACTTTGCATAATCAGGGCTTGTCATTCCCCATCAGCTTCAGCTCAGAAACCCAAGAGGCAAAGCCATGTAAGGTGGCAACGAGCTTAGAAGAATCCTTCAGAGAACAAATCTGTCCATCACTGATGGGGGATTATAATACTGGATTCCTTGATAAAATCCCGCACGCTGGCCCAGCTGGCTAAGCCATGACACCTCTTACCAAAACCAGCTTCAGCCTCAACAGCAGTAACCCCAGATCAGTTTAATGTCACTGCTCGCTTGCCGACAGCACTAAAAGCTCCCTGCCCGGCAAAGGTTAACGAAGTTAGCAACAGCAGAAGCAGAGATGCTCCTGCTTATCCGCGCTGTCATCCAAGCTCCCATGGGCAGGCTGAGCTCCACTCCTCTCCCTGGGATGGTCCTTCCTCTGTCCGCGACACATCCGATATCCGCCAGCCCGAGCTGCCTCACCGACTGCCACCCAGTGAGGATTTACAGGAGACCAGGTCTCCCGGAGGCAGCCAAGCAGCGCCGGCCAGGAACCCTCCCTGCTTGTCATGATTGATGGACTCTGTTCCCTTCAGCCACAGCTCCCCTGCTACAGCAGAGCTTTTCGTAATCAATGAAATGATTTAGACACAAGACACCAGGAATGCAAATCCTTTGTATCTAGGTCCCCTAGTTAGCACGGACCAGCTAAACCCCTGGCCTAATTTAATTGCACATCCAAATTCCACATCCTCTAAAGGGCATCAGCAGATTTCATTAAACTTCTTCATATTATCATGTAATCTGTCAATTAGCTTCGTGTGCAACAACAAGGAGCTTTATCCTAAGTAAAACATAAAACATTTACTTCCCCCCTACAGCCTTTTATTTTTCTTTGCCTACCCTTGATTTAAAAACACAACCCTTCCTTTGTTTGCATTCTTTCTCTTCTAAGAGGCAGGAGCACCCCCCATGCTCATCCCCACGGAGCAGAAGCATGCTGGACTTTGAAGTTTTACATCAGACCTGCCTTGTATTTGGGAGCATTTCAGCAAGCCACTCTGATAATTCATCCTTCATTTTCCCCTCTGGAAAAAACCCACAACACTATTCCATCCCTTTCCAACAGATGAGCAATGAGAAATGGTTCACCAATGCCCACTGTAGTCCTCCAGCTCTGTGTGTGAAAGGGTCTCCAGAAATGCAAACTAGTCTATTTTCATCAGTCAGAAATTAAACTGCCATTGCAGAAGGGCCGGAGACGGGCACGCTCCAGGCTGGGCACCGGCTGCTCCTTTCGGAGACCAGCTCCGACTGCAGGGTTTGGAAAGGTCCCCCTCTCTCTGCATAGTCTGGGGACTCCTACAGTGTTTCTTAGGCATCCCCTGTGGTACTGAGAAGCAACAGAAAGGCATTAAAATAAGTTAATGTCTTTGATACAACATCAGTTCCAAAAGTAGGATTTGTAAGATATCCTCCACTCGTGGCCATCAGCTTTCCTTTCTGCAAATAAGCCTGAAAAATGCTTTTTGTACGTTCTGTCAAACGAAAAAAAAATAATTCCTGTGCTTGGTTAGGGGCAGGAAAATACCTTTGCATCATGCGCACACAGATCCAAAACTTCTGAAAAGGTGCAGACTTCTCCAAAAAACTAGACCGAAGAGACATCTCAGCTCTACCGCTTCCCAGAAGCAAAGAGGTCAAGACCTGGTGGTAGAGACTTGCCGAGAAACAGGAAAGCATCTATCGGGTAACACCAAATTCCCAAAGTACAGCATCACCTGGCACAATCAGAGCCAGATGAGAAGGAAAGGCTCATTAAAACATAACTTATTCCTGAGGAGCCTGAACGTAACGGGGTTCACCACGATCTGCATCAACTGGCAGAGATGACACGAAACAGCCCCGTGACCTCCTCAGCACAAACAGCACCACAGCTCACGCCGAACCTGTAACAGAACCTGAAAAAGCCTGAAATACAAACCAGCCTGCACTGCAGAAAGGTACTGTGAAACTCCTGGGGAGTTTCATAAACACAAATTAGCGAAGATGACTTGGTTCCATCCCGCTTTGCGATGTCATTTGTGGCCGGCGTTGGAGCAGCGCACTACGAATCAGCTCCTCGCATCCCTCTGTCTCGACGCCCCATCCAAGCAAATCCCCATCCCCGCATGTGGGATCCCCGGGAGCGGCAAGGGCAGCACCGCAGAGCACAGGGGCGTCGCAGCCTGGCGCCTCCGCACGTCAGCGCGGCCGGCTGCACCTGCAGTAAAAGCATCTGACAATTAAAGAGAGAAAATAACAGGTCCCCACACTCCGCATGGCTCCCATCCCTGCCAGACTCCTGTGAACTAGTTGTGCGCTTGAAAATTAGACAGATTAATTATTGCTACAATTAGTAGTATCGTGAAGCATCTCTGGAGGCAGGAAATAATATTGTCATAAACTTGTATAATCATTCAATATTTTCAAATGAGCAGTTGGATCCACAGTTATCATCTTGATGCTTTCACCAGCGACAATGCAGGGTTGAAAACACAAAACTGATTAATTAGTTCTCATTTTAAGTCAAGCTCAACCCTGGCTCGCTCTGCCACGTGCCGTCACTCAGGCACCGAGGCTCTGTAAAGCCCGAAGAGGAGGCAAACGCTGAGGTGGAAGACACCAGTGTCCCATGACGCAGGGTCTCGGCTGAAACGCCCCGGGGTTCAGCCCATTCCCAGGAACACAAGTGCCACTCACGATTCCCGTGCACAGTCCGGCACGATCCCAGCACAGCCCCACTGCCCCCACGCACCCGCTGCAGGATCCGACTGCGCAGCCTGCTCGGCCATCCGATGCGCTGCCGGGGGCGCATCCGCGCACACACAAACATTTCAACTTGCTTTTTGACACGGTAGGAAGGAAAAATCCAGCTAAGCGTTCCTGCCTCCCACCTGTTCACCCAGAGCCTGCGGGCATGTCCATGGACCCCAGGGCGCTCCAAGGCACGGGTGCGACAGGCAGCACCCCCAAGCCGGGATCTGGATCAAATTCCGGGCTCGGGCTGGCCATGCTGTACCCACTCTGTGCCAGGCCGAACACCTCTGCCCTGCTCAGAGGCCACTCAAGTTTCTGCCTGTCTTTCATACGGCCAGCTTACCGTGCTGATTGTATTTCAAATAATAGAGGAGCTGGCGCAGCATCCCATACAACCGGGCGTTTCACCGATTAATTTACAGCTTCAAAAGCAGTGGGTGTTCAATTCCATCCTCTTCCTGGGGTTTCTGACGAGCCACTCCGGGTGCTGCAGATCCAGTGCTCAGAGCTTTTCCCATTTTCTTTACGTAATCTTGAAACCAGCGCGTGCCTCATATTCACAGCTACCGGCTGGGTGTCATGTCGGTGGCTGTATCCTTCAAGACAGCTTTAAATACCAACGTCTCACTTTGCCACCAAGCCCACCCACTGTTTTTAAATGGCTGGACCAAATTTAGGAGCGGTTTTAAGTTCACCGTGCAGGTCCCCGCATCTCCTAGTGCTGACGCCGCTTTCTGAGAGCCACACGCGCAGCTCCATCACACCCATCTCACAGGCAGCCAGGGGCTTCTTCAGGTGCCCTGTGCGACACACAGACAAGTAATATCTATGCCATATATAAGCAAGTAGGTCACAGGGGGAGACAGGTGACAGCTCGAGGGCCTCAAATGCAGAGGCTGACATACTGAAAACGTTTATTTATACTCTCCCCCCCTTGAGGATTTGTTTCACCAACAAACGCGCATTGGCAAGAAGCAGGTCCAAGCTTAACTACATCTTCTGCCCCATTTCCCTTTTAACAAGGCAAAATAAATACATTTCTGCTTTTGAATTAAGAGCAGCGATATTATTCTCCCCTATCGCTTTCCAAATGAACCTCCTGAAAGCCCTTTTTGAAGCTTCCCGGTTGCATTTCCAGACCTGCTCCCCCTCCGTGCTCTGGAGAAATGGATTAAACGAGCCCTTTGAAGTGCTGCCGCTTGTCAGCCGCTCTGGGGCAAGCTTGGCTTTTTGGCGTGTCCTGGAAGGACGGCAACCGCCACTCGCTTTCCCATTTCCCTCTCATCCCGCAGATGTCGAGGGGCGATGGGGCTGGAGCCGATGATGCGCACCCCCAGGTGGGACGCGGTGCTCCCCCTGCAGCAGCCCTCGCTGCCCACCCTGCACCCACCGCCCCTCTCCGGAAGCAATGCCCAGCTCCACAGCAATTCCCTCGCAACCGGCACGAGCCCCCTCCATCCCGCCACATCCCCCAGCCTCTGCTGGGCATGGGGCAGCAAAGCCACCGGCGTCCCCTGCCAGCACAGTAGAGCCCCAAAAGCTGTCATGCATTGCACAACAGGCAAGTTTTAATATTGAGAATATTCATCCCCAGCCACTTCTAGTTAATGGAACAAAGCAAACTGTCGAGAAAAAATGGGAGCGTTACAGTAAAAACAACAACAAATTAAAGTCTAATGCAATTAGAGAGCAATTAGGGATCTATCCTCTGGGAGCAGTCTGGAACTCTAGGTCTTTCTCAAAATCTGATCTCTCTGCAACTTTATTTCTTTCTAATTAATAAATGACGAAGTGCACAGCCCGGCTCCCCCCAGTCCCCTGCAAAATGCCACCTCCCGCTCTGCAGGAGCAGAAGGTGGCGGCAGGTAGAAGCGTTCGCACCTCCGAGCCGAGGAGAAACGCAGGTGTCAGCAGAACGAAGGGAGAACAGAAATCGCCGACTGGCTGTTGCAAGGTGACCAGAAACAGAGAGACCCAAATGCTCTTGTGCAAGAGCCAGGCTGAGCAGGCACCAGCCGGCAGCGGAGCATGAGCGACCCTGGAAGACCCTTTGTTTTCCTATACACAGCTCCCACAAAAGCCACAGCCCAGGAAAATATGTATTTAATTCCCCTCAGCTTTTTCAACTGAGCCATGTGTATGCCTATAGACAAGCACCCACTTAACCAACCTGCTCAGGTACGCTGCAGAAAGGAGCGGGACGTCCCTCGGGCATCAGTCCCTGCTGCATCCCAAGCAGGGCACAGGGAGCTTCAGCAGCCCACGGTGGCACCGGTGCCCCACGACCCGCCTGGGCTCACCTCTCTGCCACCCCGGCAAGTCTGGAAAGGAGCACTTCCCAGAGGGCAGGGGACATCGAGCGTGGTGCCAAAGCGCCCAAGCAATTACAGGAGAACTGAAACAAAGGGGCAAAGTTGCGCCGTCCCATTGAGCCAGCGCCTGCCCAGCCTCATCCACGAGCTGCCTGAAGGTCACAGCTGCAGAACCGGCACAGCAAAGCCTGGCTCTGTTAAACCTGCTTTCGGCAGAAGCAAACACAGTAAACGCTCTCTGCAGAGGAGGAGATGGCACGGCGTGGAGCAAAGCCTTCCGCTCCCTTCCCAAAGCTGCTGCTATTCCTGGGGGCAGCCCCACCTGCACTATGCAACGCCAGCACTCTTCAGGAAGGGCTAGTTTTCACACTTTGTAACGAATAATAAAGCTTCCATATGCCCTGCCACCTGCCCAGCAGGCGTCAGGGAGACAACTCCCTTGACGCTCCGGGGAGGAAGGCACCAGCGGTGCAATGGGGGGAGGTGGGAGCCTTGACCTTCATCCGTTTCTCTACCCAAATCCACCCTCGGGAACACGAGTGGCCCCGTTTTGGCCTAGAAAATGGCCCAGTTCTGATCTCTCAAACCAGTTCTGGATCTCAAGTCACACCTCTTTCCGTGGGAGCTTAACCCAGATAAAGCGAGACCCCCAGACCTGACAGTGCCCGGGCCACCCGCGGCAAGGACCAGCCCCAGCCCAGCCTGGCCACCTCAGACCCTGCAGTGCTTTCCGAGGGGCTTCTGGGAGCCCTCCGACTCTGTGAACACCTTGCAATGAAAAAGGGCCTGATTAGAGACTCACGGGTCTGAAAAAGACACCAACTTTTGGTCAAACGTTGCACCTTGCAAAGGAATAATTGTCAAAAAATCCCCATTATTATTTGGTGCAGGGTAGGAGGGCTGTTTGTTGGTGGGCTTGTGGACTTTTCCTTCCCCCAACAGCAAAACACCCTGCAGGGAGGGGTGATAAATCTGCGTCCGGAGCAGACCGGCCATCAGCATTCCCCTGTAACCCTCCGGAGAGGGGGCGTTGGGTGGAGCCGTGCCGCACGCCCAGCCATGAACCCACCCGGAGAAAGCTGGGCTGCTCACCGGGAGCGCGGGGCCAAGCCAGCAGGGATCAACTGCCTGCACCAATTCCTTTGCAAACTGGAAGCAGCAAATAAACCAGACCCAGGCAAACATCAACAAAACACCTCCATGCAGAGACACCACCTTCTCAAGGAGGGTTAGTCAGCGATGCTGCGGGCAGCTGGGGAGGGTGGTTGGGGGTGTAGCACAGGCTTATGGCACAGCTGGGAAAGCAGAGAGGCAGCAGCACTCCACCTCCTCTGGGCTTTCCAGCACAGGAGAGGGCAGAGCAGGGCTGAAGAGCCTGAGGCAGGAAGGATGGATGCAGGAGGAAAGTTAAGACGGTGCAACTCGGAGCCCAGGGAAGTGACTTCTGCAACATTTACACCCAAGTTGGCCAGGTCCACACACAGAAATGTGGTGCAAGCTGGGACGAGAATTAATTATTTGGAGTGGCTCAGAAGTGACTAAGAATGATCAGCTGAAATCAATTGGGAGGGAGGGTGTCAATCCAAATTTTGGAACTGTCCCACCCAGGATGCAGCCAGAAGGCAGGATTCTCCCCCCAGGGAAAGGGATGCAGGAGGTGCCGGAGCAGGTGCGGGGGCACTGGGACTAGGAGGTTTATAATCGACACCTCTACACTGCTCTGGGAGTAATAAAGGACTCCTGCCCCCCCTGTTTCTGATAAAATCAGGGAGAAAGACCCATTTTTAGTCTGGAAAGCTCCTGTGCTGCCCCTCCCTCCTGTCCCTTCCCACAGTAGATGAGTCACTGTCTAGCAACCTTTATCAAAATACCTCTTACAAAATTGTTTATCGAGTCCCTGCCATTCCCCACCCCACAGCGCAAGGAGAAGGGGCAGGAGATGCTCCGGGTCACCGTCCCTTTCCTGTGGAACGACAAGAGTCCTGAAGCTGAAACTCCCCTGCCCAGCATCCCCCTTCCCACGCTGCCCCCTCCAGCAGCATCCCCCTGCTCCCGGGGCTCACCTCCTCCATTCCAGAGCCGGTTGTTTGTGTTTTGCAGATAGATTGCACGTGCTCATGCAAGAGCCAACAGCACAATCTCATGCAGAAAATGCAAACTGGTGATTTTTAACTGTCTCCTCAAGGCTTTGCAAACCTTGTTCTTCACCCAATACCGCACGCTAAGGTCACTCCAACAGCCGAGGAGGGCGAAAGGAGCGTGTGGCTGCCCGAAGGGCAACAGCTGGAGCATGGTTAACTTCAGGAACTGGGGGGGCACTGCCCGAGTCTGGCATCACTAATCAATGGGTACGGATCGCCAGCAATTCGAGCGGCTCAAGGGTCAGTTAATAGAGATCTTTCATGCAGCCCAAAACAGCGGCCACCTCCCTCGTGCTGCGTGAGGGACAGCCTTTGCTTTGGCTCTCAGACCTACGGACGACTCCAGCGCGACACATGGGGCCAGCCAGCCCCACGGAGACGCACACCCCGACGCCCCTTCGCCGGCGACCAGCAGCCATGCAGGCTGGCAGCGGCGTTCCTGCGGGTGCTGCAGGGGGGGGGTCAGGGCTGCCCCAGCGATGGCCGCCCCAGCCCCCTGTGCCCAGCTGCCTCCCTGGAAACGTGCTTTTGCTCTCCAAGCGGGGCTGACTTGGGAAGTTCTCCAAACTTCCCAAACAACACAGAGAATAGGCTTGTTTTTCTGCATCTGCAGGCAGACATCCGTGCTCGCATCCCGCAGCCCGAAGCGCTCCCGTTCCCACGCCGGAGCATGGGGACGCCCGCACAGAGCCCGGCCCGCGGACGCATCCCGAGTTTCCACCGACGGTCCGGCACCGGGGAATCCCGCACCCGGAGGCCGCGGCCACCGGCCCACAGGTGGATGCGGCGCCGGGTCAAAACTCCACCGGGAAAACGCTCGTAGCGCCCGGCACGGGGCTGGACCACCGGCCCCGGGCTGCCCCACCGGCACGGCCTCCGCCAGTCNTCCTCCGGCAGCCCGGGCCGAGTGTGCCGGGAAGGCGCCGGGAGACCCGGGGCTGGCGCTCCGGCTCCACCCCTGGCCGCCGCGATTGGCGCC
>VZSF01008858.1:263290-326638 GCA_013398295.1 Chionis minor
CGCCGCCCGAGCCGGAGCGCCCAGGAGGGATTTTCCTCCCCGAAAACGTAGGGATGCGCCGAGCGGATCTGCCGGGCAGAGGCTGTGGAGGGTATCGCAGGCTCCGGGGCGGGGGGGGGGGACGGACAGATTTCCTTACAGATTCATACTTTTGCAGATGACGCACTTATTTTAATACCCTCAATTTACGGAGCGAGCACGCCTCGCGCTGCGGGTGCCGAGGGACAGCAGGAGCTGAGGGGGGACGAGGGGCAGGAGCAGCTTTCTTCAAGGAGAGCAGATGCGAAGGGAACGGGATGGGTTTGGTGTCCTCCAAAGGGCAGCCACGGCCTCCCCGAGGCAGCGCTGAAGGGGCTCAGGAGCCCATGGACGAGTGCCCAAGGCCAAGGGCAGCGCAGGGGAGGGCAAGGCAATATGCCGGGAGGGGGAACTCGGGGGGACGTGTGCCCCTGCAAACCATACGCAGTGAGGGGACGATCCCGCAGCACCACGCACGCCTGCCTGTGTCTGTACCGCACGGCCAGGCTCAACCCAAGCCACCCTCCCCACTCTGAAATCCAGCAATGCCCAACTCTAGAAAAGTGGACTCTCCTTATTTTTCGTGCACAGTACCCTCCAGGGTGAAATCCACTTCAGAGTTCAGACTGAGTCCTGAAAACCAGCGTTTAGGTGAGCACAATCCCATACACCTGCCAACGCAAAACTTGGGCAGCAATGTCATCGCACTGCCCTCCTTTCTGCTCATAACGAAATAAGGAGGGCGAGGAGTGGCTGGGTACCGCGGAGGGTTTCTGTCCCAGCTTTGCTGAACTGGCAGGCGCACAAGCCTTGCTACCCGCGAGTTATCTCAGAAATAGGGACGTGCCGGAGCAGGGAGAGGTTGTGCTCCAAGCCGTGCGAGGTGACATTTCCAGCCTGTGATGCATATGCAAACAGCAAGGAGAGCGGCAGTTAATCTGGCTCTGCTCCGCCTCCCTCTGTTCCCACAGACCAGCAGGGATGAGGGTGCTGGGTCGCTGCAGGGATGGGGAGATGTCTCAAAGGTCTTTGCAGCCCGAGGCAATGGGGGTTCGCACCCTGGAGGGACTGGGGGATAATCGTCTTGCATGCCAAGATGTGCAAAGGCTCCTTTATGCCCTCGCTTCCAAAGCCAGGTAAAACCAAGCTGCTTCACTCCCCTTCTGAACATTTGGCTAATGAAAGCGATTATAGGCCTCCCTCTTTTCTCACAAAAGAGCTCTGCTGTCTCAGTATCACCTTCGCCAGAGCCTCATAAAAATGCTGTATCTTAACCAATTCACCTTATTGGAACGCATACGTTGCGTACGTAACAGCAACAGCAAAATCCGGCCGGCAGCCTGGGTGATGGGTCTCCCAGCTCTTGCGGGTCAGCTGTGGCTGGCAGTCACCGGGGGGGTGTCTGGAGTACCTTTAAGAACTGAATCTATTCGGTTTCATTTGTTTCTATTAAATGTACTTTGCAGACAGTCTCAGGGATTTTGTTTGTGCAGAGAAGCCACACTGCTGCCCTTTTGCTATCGGGTATCTCGAGCCTCAACTAGGGGGTGAAATGGACTTTAAATCACCCTCTATCGCACAAACATTAGAAAAGACTTCACCAGCAATTTTTCCATTTCCAGCTTAATCTGCTTGACAGCAGTTTTATAAACTATCTGAGCTGTGATGCTTCATGATCCTCCTTGGCTCTTTAGCTGCAAAAAAAAAAAAACCAAAAAACTGCTAAGGAGCATTTAAGCCATGCATCTAAGCCTCCAAAATCGACACACACTCCTTAGAGCTGCCACCTGGAGCCTCAGATACTTCAGTGCTAAGAAGGGCAGATCAGACAATATTTGCGATGATGCAGCTACTGTCCAGGGAAGAGATATTTCTTAAATCTCTTCCTTTTTTTTTTTTTTAGGATCATATTATTCCCCAGAGTTCCCATTCCCATGCTCCTTTGTAATGACGGCATCAGCACAAGCAAGTTGGAAATGACTTACAAATTAATAAATCCTTTAAACTTTTTCAAGGTGCAGCCTCTCCCCACGTCGCTCACTCAGCCCATCTGTTACAGAGCACTAGCCGCCTTTTTCCACGTTGGCCTGTGGCTCCTTGACCCAGCGAGCATTTTGGGATGCTGCCTGTTCCCCCGCCGCCAGACAGGGGCGGGAGGGTGTTCACACACTGCACCGTCGCTGGAGGAAGCTCCGTGCCAGCCTCCAGCAGCCGCTTTGGGTATGTCCGTGGGGCCAGCCCACCCTGTCACCCCAAAGACAGGCAGCTGGGGACACCCCAGGCCAGTCCAGAGACCGAGCTCTGGGCAGAGAAATGAGCAGAGGTGACCCAACACTGGAGGAGGCTGTACGGCTCCCCGCTGCCCGGCCCCTGACGGCCGGGAGAAGGCACGCCTGCCATACGGAGAATGCTCTTCCCATGCTGGGACGAGGAACCTTCCCTCTCCCTGGGGTGCAAAGCCCCAAATGCTCCCTGAGGTCTCCCCGGGAGCCTGGCAATGTCCCCGCGGTGCCGGCTCGGCGCGCCAGCACAGCACGGCTCCGGCAGGCCCACGCAAGGCTCCCCGGACAAAACACCTCCGAGCAGAACGCTCTTTTGTGGAAAATAATGGCGAGAATGAGTAATTCGTTACTGCCCGCTTTTGTGCCAAACAAACAGGCTGCCCCACGGCTCTCCCCGACAGACTCGGGCAGCCTTGGCTTTGAACAAAGTGCAGCACTGGAAAATTCAGCTTTTGCTCCATCCCAGCACCCTGCCAGGGCTCAGGAATGTGTTTACTGGCCCTGAGCTGGGCTAACTTTGGAGCAACCTGAAACACATCAAAACAAGGAGCTGTAAAGCAGCAGCTGTGATTGATTAATCACAGTAGTGAAGCTGAAGGGTTTGATCATTTTCAAAAGCTCTTTAACATCTTATTCTCCAAAGAAGGGGAGGTTACCGCAGCCACGGAACAAAGCAGAGCACAAACCGGGCCGTTTCTTCCCGGGAGAGGCTCTGGACAGGCCGCGCTGCATCGCCTGGTGCCTCCAGGAAGCAGGAGATGGAGACAGATGAGCGGAGCTGCCAAGCTGCTGCCAGCTGGGAAGGAAACGGCCTGACCGGCATCTTGGTCCCGGTTCTCCAGATGTGCCACCTGCACGGGCAGATCGTGCCCGCCCCAGCCAGCCCCAGCGGCTCTTTACGTACCCCAAGCCCGATGGAGACAGCACTGCAGGAGCCAGCAAGGGCATTGTTCCCCCTCGGAGCAGCCCAGCCAGCCCAGATCCAGCCCGTTTCCATCGGTGGGTGCTGTCTGGGAGGCGTCTTTGCTCTCACACCACATCACCGCACCTACTCGCTGCCGGGACCGGAGCATGCACAGCCCCCGCTGAAAATCCCAGCCTGCAAAGAGCATCAGTTCCTCTCTGCCTCACGAGGGAGGCACAAACGCGCCTTTGCTTGCAGGTAGATGCCGACAGTTCCTGCAGCCGAGTGAATAATTGAATTTCCCATCCAGCCTCCTCACCCAGAGGAAGCTTACCCTTCAGCTCACACACATTACGGCTACGAAATATTTCAGATTCCTTGTATTTTTTATGGGAACACCACATTTTTCCCTTACAGAAAGAAAAAGAAAATCTATTTCTCTCTAATTTGACTCTGGTGGGCAGTCACATTGGTTAACTTGCCTCTTCCACCAGCCCTGCTTCCTCCCAGAGGCCGAGCTAAGCACTGTCCGTAGCAAGCGCGTGGTATGGTAACCATCACCCCACAGGGCTGATCAGCAAAATATTTTTCAACCACCAATTAAATACAGAACTGTTATCTGGTCAGCAATTAATTGGCGTAAACGTGAGGGTGCACAGGGAGCCGACTCCCTGCAGCGGTGCCGGAGGAGCATCCCTCGCACGGCGCACAGCCCCGGAGCACCCGCTGAACCAGGGCCCAGCAGCAAGGACAATTAAACACAGCTGCCCCGGTACCCAGAGGGCTTTTGCTGGCATCCTTGCATTCGCCTCTGCGCTGGCAACGGGAACACCTCTTTCCAGGGGGATTCCTCTCCACATCAGTGCACGCGAGATACGGGAACCCGTCACTCGGCTCTTGAACCGCTCGCTTAGGCATGTCAGACGTGGTCGTGCTGGTCCAGCCTAAAGCATACTTAATGAGCACTTGGCATTTACAAGGCATTTCATGCTGCCAGACTGGTGTAATTACCTGGAGTCGTGCACAGTCTCCCCAGTGCTGCAGCGGGATGAAGAGCCCAACTGCACAAAGGCAAAAGCCCCAGAGAAGGGCAAGGCACGGCATCGAGGCGTCCGAATAACCCCGCACCCTTCACCTTCCTCCTCACGGGAGAAGAGGAAGAGGAGCCCCTTGCTCTTTCAAACACCTCTGGGCAGGTCTCGCCCCCGCAGCCAGGGGACAGGGGGCAGCCCCCGACCCGCAGCGCTGTGAGCAGGCGGAGCAGCCGCCCGGGGTGCGCTGTTTCCCGTGCCGCAGCGAGACCAGTGACCTGGCAGAGATAGAAAACAGATTTTCCCCCTGAAACCCCACGCCTGACTCTCTGCTACTCATCTACTGCTTTGCTGTGACATCCAGTTCCTGAGGCACTACATGGCTCGCTGAATAATTATTAAAATCTCCCAAAATAAACAAGATTTTTGTCACGGCTGTAAGCACAGGTCCATGTTGCTTTGCTGCCCAGGAGAACACACCATTGCTTTGGTTTTCTTTGCACTAAGACCACGAACTAGCACTATGGGAAGTCTGGAAGTGTAACTTGTGGCACAATGTGCTCAGAGCATAAATGATAACCAAGCCCTGCAGGACTATTGATCTGCCCTTGGCATAAAAGCTCTGTTTGCCCCCCTTTCCCCAAGGAAAAAAAGAAACCCACTGTCTTCAAAGCCATTTTCTTAATTAGTAGTCACTGCGCAGGTCAAGGGGCATGGCAAAGGCACTGGGTGGAAGGGAAATAAGCCAAGTAAAACCAGTACTTGGGTTTTTTCACAAGGCACAGGCAGGCCCAGCTCCTGTGTGTGCTCACTGCTCAGTGCCTGCACATCAGAGCGTGTCAAAGGACACGGCACAATCTGGCCATGCACATCGTAACCAGGACTAGCTAGTGTAGGTCACCTTGTCAGACAGAGTGGGGATCGCTGGAAGTAGCTGCATTTTGCACCTTAAAAATCTAGTTTCTATCTCATTCCAGTAAAACAATTGATGCATGGCGAATGCCATGCTGTCCAGGGGACAGCAAAGGGCATCATTCCACGCCCTCCCCTGAAACGCCACTGATCAGACATCAGCCTGTGGATTCAGAGTGAATTCTGGAGCAAGCACAGGTGATGCGCTGTGCAACGCAGCAACATCTGGCGTTCCTCTCGGCATTCGCTATTTCCCTTCCCTCCCGTGGGCTACACCGCGCTATCCACGCTCCATTTTCTGAGCTCGCGGGTACAGGGGAGCGAAGAGGAGGGGAAAACATAGGCAAAGGCACAGTCACCTGCACGTTGTTTGTGAGACATCCTTGCAGGAAGCTCTGCCTGAACGGGGAGCTCCATTCCAATAGGACATGGGACAAACAGAGCTGCTGGTGCTCCTGCTCCATGGTGTGCCGCCAGTGCAGGAGGCTGCGGGCAGGTGAAAGCTGCTGCACTCGCCAAAGCAGCCTCCAGCTCCGCTCCACTCCGCTCCCAAATGTAATTCCTATTTCCGATGAGAGCAGGGATTGCAGACCACCAAGCAACACTGGCTCAGGGAGCAGCAGCCGCTCGGCGTGTCTGGGGAAAGGAGACACAGGCTGGAGCGCGGCACCGTATCGGAGTTCACAAACCTGCATGCAGTACGAGGCCGCTCTTTGAGCAGGGCCAGCGTGCCAGGCTAGAGCAGGGCAAGATGTTACCGTAACTGTGCTGCCCCGATCGTCCACCTCCTTCAGCAGCAGATGATCTGCCCAGGGAGAAAACGCTGCTTGGCACGACAGTAAGAGGCTGGGGCTCCACGTGCTGCATGCTCCTCCGGACGTGCCTTCGCAGTTCCCGTCAGAAGGGGCTGTGCCTTGACCAGACACTTTACATGTGCCCCACACAAGGCTCTTTCCGCCCTGCGGCAGCTCCGTGGCTTCGCCCAGCCCCACGGCGCTGCTGCCACCCTCCCCAGGCGCAGTGAGGAGACCCCCCGTCCCTGCAGCCAGCAACCCCCCTCGGACCGGGCAGTCCCCGCTGCTTTGAGATGGTGACAACTCGGATTCTCTTCTGAGGGACGACGCCCTCTAGACTTCTCCTCTCCTGACATTCAGCAGTGAAATTAGAGCAGGCAGCAGCAGGTTGTTTGCGGAACAAAGTTTGCCAAGCGCATCTAACACACTACGTGCTTCTTCTCTGAGGTTTGTGGGCCCTTCTGGCAGCTCGTGCTGTTTGAAACAACCTGAACTAGTGGCTGACCCTGGCTCCATCACACTGTTAAACACGCCTGCAGGATGTCTCTAGATAGGTTACTTTGATTTCTTTAGCTCATCCTCAACTGCAGCTTTTAATCCTCGGGATAACAAAGGCTGAACTGCAGCCACCTTCCAGGATCTCAGACTCTGGCAGAGCATCTTTAGCTCTGTGCATAAGAATCGCAGCACCCAGGGAGCTTAAACAAAGAGCCCCAGGCAGTCCCAGCCTGAAACACTGGGAACAATGCCATCCCTTCACAGATAGGGGAAGATGTTTGGAAATGCAATTTCCGAGGTCACCTTTTATCATCCAGGCAAACCATGGGCGAAGCGTAGAGCCCCAGCACAGCTTTTGTCAGCCAAAGCCAGCACTGGGGACTCCCCATGGCTACCGAACAGCGGTGGCCGCATTTCCAACAGGTCTCTCCCACCTCCCCGCTGCCCACCCAGCCCCTCAGCCCCAGGCTCCAAGGGGAGCCAGCTGCCCCCCAGGGCTCCGCCAGGGATCACAGCCCTCTCCATGAGCACGGAGAGGCTTGGTCCACTAATCTCAGAGGCTAAAATAATTTCACGCTTTCTTCAGAGAAATCCTCACAGCAAAGCCTGGAAGATGCAGCGAGCCCAGACAGAAACATATTTCCCCTGTGGTTACCCTGATGCCTGACTGCCAGCATACAGACATGCAATTTGTGCCTCACTAGGCAAAACCCAGTCGAGTGTTTAACTTGACAACGGGAGCGTTTCTCTGAACGCTGCCACCTCGGCTGACCCCAGCACAACATCACAGGCTCCCCCAGCGCCTCGCCAGCACCCATGGCCGCAGCCGCCCACAACACCCCCTGCCCAGCAACCGCTACCCCAAGCCAGCTCTGCAGGCTCCTTGCACGCTGCTTAACACCCAGGAGCCCTTCATCACACCCTCTTCTCCCAGCTCCAGGAGGTTTGGAGCCTCTCCCGCCCCTCTGACGGCAGACGAGCCCAAAAGCTGCCCTCGTGCAGGGAGCCGAGGTCTGGCACAGCGGGCAGAGCCCGGGCACTGGGAGGCAGCACGGAGATGGAGCCCTTCGAACAGAAAGCGAGGCAGGAAGATTGGCTCTCGTGCAGGGAAAACGTGGACCTTAGCCCAGGCTGAGCTGCATCTCGGAAGCTTGTAAATAACAGCCTCGCCCGGCCCGTAGCTCACTACGCATTGCAAACGCCCCAGTTTTTCCTCTGGCTTAGAGACACGGGCACCAACCTCCTCCCACGCCACTGGCACTAATCTGGAGTTAGAGTGATAACAGACAGATACGGCTGTCGCAGGAGCCCCTCAGTGGGAAGAGAAGTGAGTAACAACCGTTACCTGCCAAAAGCATCCTGAGAGCTCCCTGGTGGCCAGGACCGGAGGTGAGGAGATGGTGGGCACAAGCCACCAGCCCCAGCACAGAGGTGCTCCCAGCTGGGCTCCCAGCTCCACTCTCCCCTGCCCCTCCTGCTGCAGCGCTGCCGGCACAAGGAGCAGCTGGGGCAGGGGGAAATCAGGCCGGTGGCTACCAGGGGTCTGCCAGGACGAGCCCCCGGCGATGGGAGATGCGGACCAGCTGGGCAGGCACCCACACGAGCCCAGCAGACAGCACGCCTCTGCCGGTCAGCCTGGCTGCACCCGGGACTGCGCAGGAGAGGGAAGCCTGGGCGCTAATTGCGTAAATGGTCACAGCTACTCTGGAACTGGTCACCCTACAGGGGCTGCAGCGGGATCACCCCACTACAGAGCTGGCTCAGCAGGGAGATGGGACAGCCTGGTCAGGAAGGGAGCAGGTTGCAACGTGGAGCTCTGACCCACAGATCCTTCTGTGCAAAGCCTGACATCAAGGTCAGCTGCAATGGCCTCTTTTGTCACCAGATTCTCAGTATTGGTGTTTTCCCAACACCAAACAAGGCTTGCTGGACCTCCACGGCTGCGGCACAGCACACTCAGCTTGCTTTACGAGCAGCCACCCAAACACTTGCTCCATCATCCTCCCCGGGTGGGCTCAAGTATTTACCAAGTGTGTTTTCTGTGTATCAGTTGCTAAAGGTGCCTCCTGCTGTCTGACACTACTTAAACCAGTGGACCAGGGCTCTCCAGCTCCACAGACAGGAGATGAACGTGTATCAGCAAACAGCCGGCCCGGTCCCAAGGTGTACGTATTAGCAACAGGCTGTCAGATACTGTTTGTCACTGCTAATTTACCAGAAGGGCCATCTTGATTGGTTTCAGTGCCTTTCTCCGGGGTCACTGAGGAAAAGGAGAGCTGAGTCCATTCGTTATTGTTCCTTGGCTGGGACCTGCTCCAGCCCCGTGCTCTGCCTTGGCTGCTGGCGGGTGGCAGAGGGGCCCTGTGGACACAGGCAGGACAGGATTCCCACCCGGACCTCAAAGCCCAGGATGGCAACAGCCTACAAGGATGCCCAGAGCGATCCCCTGGGGCAGCCCAGAGGGCGATACCTTGGTCAGAGCAGGCAACTTGCGTCTGTCTGATACGGCCAGAAAGGGAATTTCCCTCCCAGAAGGAAATTACTTTCTCAGATTGGGACCCCACAAGACGTATGGCACCAGGAGCAATTTCCATACCCACCCTAGCCCAGTGTGCAGGGTGCTGTTTCTCTGCCTTGCTAGAAATAGTTTCTAGCACTGCTGAGCAAGGATTAATGACTTTTCTAATTATACCACCATCAGTTGGTGACAGGGGAATGATACTGTGCAGATGTCTGAGCCCACTCACCCAGCGCATGGCTGGATTGCTCCGTGCAGAACACGCCAGTGCTTCATTTCATAATTCCAAGGAATATCAAGTCACAAGTGCAGGAAAGCAAAAAAAAAAAAAAAATAAATATTTCTTAATATTAAGTAAGACATCTGGAAAGCGTGTCTACTTCAAGTTACTAAAAGGAATCCTGGCAGTTTTGGGTGGCATCTCAGCAAGCTGCGTTTCCATGTAAATATTGTCTGTGATTTGTACCATGTCACAGTGCCACTCCTCCTGAGTATACAGAAGACCTGTTTCATATCAGCTTCCCAATTAACCCTTGGTTTTAAATTGGCTTCCCTTATTTACTAGGCAACTGCTTGCTTTGTCCTACTGAGAAGGAGCATTTTCCACGTGCCTGCACAACCCCGGCCACAGCAAGACCGATCCCTGTGCTGTGACGCAGCCGCTCACGTCTCGCCAGCTTGTGGCAGCCCTTGCAGACCCCGGCTGTAAAACCCGTTGTCCTTCGTCCAAACATTCCTTTTCCACGTGACTTCCTAATAGCGCACACAAGAATTTCTGTAGAAGGGCTCTTACTTCAAAAAATGCTGATAATAGGAAAGCACATCTTGCAACATCTGATGGTAGTTTCAGTCCGCCTTCTGCGCTTTAAGTTTTCCTATTTTATGATGACATGAACAAGATGCAGTTTTGGAGGGGAGTATAGTATTTTGGAGCCAAAATAACTCTCCATTTTCTGAGCGGTTGATGGCTACAGCAACAACGTGTTTTCTCCCGAGGCCGCGGCAGGTGCGTAATTTGCCTGGGAAAATTACTGGAAAACTTCACAGCCAAGGAGCACCTCGCTCAGCAACCGCCACACTGGCAGCTTCCCCCTACGCGTCCCCAGCAGCGCAGCTGGGGCAGACGAGCCCAGCTTCCCTCTGCTGCCCGGGCTCCGAGAGGGAGATGTTCTGACCACTGAACGGCAGGCCAAGCACCGCTCAGACTCCGCTGCGCTCCTGGAACAGCGTTTCTCAGGCAGAGCCATCAGCAGGGAAGGGATCAGGCCACTTATTTTGCCCGGTCGTCTGGAAACAATACCAGTCGCTCCGTGCGGCACAGACCCTGCCCTTTGTCCGGTCTAATTTAAGGCAATAACAACTCTATCAGTTCCACAAGGCAATACCTGAGGTCCCACAGCTCAGGCTAAAGGAATTGCTGAGGGTTTCAGGTGTCAGCACCGGGAAGTGGCCCCTCCGGGTGACACTGCAGGGTCAGAGCAGCCCGGGACAGCCAAGGCAGCCTGGGAGAGCTGCGCTGCTAGGGCTGGGAGGCGAGCGCGCGCAAAGGCCAGTCAGCCATCCCGCAGCCGTCCGCAGCCTCGCACCGCCGTGTCCCTCCTGCCGTCCCCAGGAAGCTGCAACACGCGGCCACCGCGAGGGGCTCGGCCCCCTCGCCATATGGCAGCTCCTGTCCTCCAGCTCCAAAGTGTCACTTCGTTTCTGTTCCACCGCCAGCCTTGTCAGAGTGCCCCAGAAACCACTGCCGCTATTTTTAGAGGGTTAACAAATACCTCTAGGAAAAAATAATCCACTGGTACATCGCTGCCTTTCAGTCCAGCACTCAACAAACAGCCACAGCATGAGGCCAGTAGCTGTGAAGATGAAATGCCAACTGATGAACTCCCTCTCCCCTCACCCTCCTGCCCATAGTGAATGAACACGAGAAAACAACTAACCTGCTATTTGGTTGCCAAGGTTTCTCATTTTTGTGTATAACTATGTGTATTTATAGTGCCCCTTGTTATCAAAAATGAGCAAAGGAAACAGCAGATAAGACAGCCCAGCAGAATTGTTTCTCAACAGAATGTTTTTCAGTTTTCCACGAGGCGTCAGCAGCTCTTTAAAGTCTTTTTATTACATTCTGCAATAGATGCAAAATCATATTTCAAAGACACTTTAACTTTGAAAAAACAAAATGCAGATTCTGTACTGTGCCACCTGCAAACAGCAGAGGCGTGACCCACATTAGAGAGAAACTTCTAACGGAGGGAGGGAGGGAGCTTTGCAGACAAGACTGGGCCATTTAAAACACTTTAAAAATAAAAGGTCACAGGGAAATCGCTGCCTTTCTAATTATAGCATTCGCTCTCGTGTTACCATGCCACAACTCAGGTTCCTAATTTAAATTGTCATTAAGCCTTGCTGCAGGCCCCATAACTTAATGACTTTTAGCGTGATAGCCTGCTCTCCACCAAGGAGATGAAGAGAACATTTGTATCAGAGACATGGCGAGGAGAAACGATACTCACAGCTAAATAAGGATCAAAATTACAACACGTCTCAGGGCCTGCCCCCCTTTTTCACAGGGTCTTCATTCAATGTCCTATACCCACGTGACAAGCTTTTTCTCTCGTCTGCGCTCACGGCGGCCCCGAGGGATGTCGGAGGAGCCCGGATGCTCAGGCGCGTTACCCCAGCTACACATCAAGCTTTACAGGGATGGATGGCCTGATCCAGGAGGATCGCTCCAAAGAAGCTGCCTGCAGTGGGACGGCAGCCACCGCCGTGCCGTGGCCCTGGGCAAGGGCTGTGACTTCCCCTCATGTCTCAGGAAGAGAGAGGCGAGACACCGGGGGAGCCGGGCGCCGACTCGCCCGCAGCGGAGGAGCTCGCGGAGGTTGTTCACTGCCCGCTCCTGGCTCGGCGGCTGCTGGGGCACCGGCCGCCCTCTGCCCATCCCGCCCTCGGAGCTGCTGCCGGAGCCCCCACGGGATGGGTGTTTGCAGGCACTGGGGTGCCAGCCCCATTCCCAGCTCGGGGCTCCCATCGCAGCAGCACGGAGCAGAAACCCACAGGTCCAAACCCGGCACCGGCCGCTGCTCATGCTTTTGGGGGACACTGAAGCACAGAACAGCACCGGGATGGCAACTCCTTCACGCAGTTCCCAGCAGACACCCAGGTACCGCCAGCCGCTCCGGGGCTGCGGGCGAGACGTGCCCCTGGCTGCAGTGTTCTCTTTTTCCCAAAGGACCTGGCGTCCCTGTTGCGCATCCTGCTCTTTGGGACAGGCCCCTGACGCCAGCACTGGGTGGAAGCCGCCACTTCTCATCCCTCCCGCGCTCCTTCCTCCCCGGCCTCATCCTCCCCTCTGGGTCCTGACGGGGAGGGCTGCGGTGACCACGCAATTAACATTTCAAGAAACACAGCAAAAACTAACCAACTTGGGTTTTCTGTTAGATGTTAAATAAAACCAGCAAAGCCTCCATTATTTTTTGTTCCTTCCTAATTAGTTTATTAGACCGCAAATTACAAATCAAAAGTCTTCTCATCTCCATTCCTTCCAGCATAGAGACTGTTATCAATTTCTGAATTTTCTGGGGATTGAGTTTTACCTTTTTTTTTTTTTTTTTTTAAGTATGAAAAGC
Organism: Chionis minor; assembly: GCA_013398295.1. NCBI lineage: Eukaryota > Metazoa > Chordata > Aves > Charadriiformes > Chionidae > Chionis > Chionis minor. Next base: position 275,874 of record VZSF01008858.1, read on the forward strand.
TTTAACAGCCGCAAGCAATTAGTGAAATGAATAAAGCAGCAGCTTGTATGTCCAGATTGGTTATGCCATAAAGAGGCACCATCCTAATTGGACCGGAATGGAAGCTTTTGACTGCTGCACCTGATACTGCAAAACAGGGGATGTACAAAATTCAGCAGCAGTTTCTCACCAGCGTCACGATGCTCCCAGCATAAATCATTTTACACGTTATTATCTGGGCAGAGGACATGCAAAGAGCCGCTTGTAGCATTTTGACTTATTTATCCTTTTAAAAAATCCAACATTGAGGGCAAATGAATTCTTGCCAAGATTCCCTCAAGAGCTGCAATTAAAAATAATTATAATTAAAAAAGAAATTTAGCAGGCCGCAAGCTGGGGGGAGGAGGACTTCCGAGACCCCGAGCTGTGCCAGGACGGGAGGAAGGTGGATCCCGGTACCGGGTCCCGGGGCGGCCGCGTCCCGCCCCCGCCAGCAGCGCCCGAAACAACGGGCAGCGCCGAGCCCCGGGGTCCGTCCCCGCGCCGGGATGCGGCGGCTGCCGGCGCTGTCAGCAGGAGGCACCAGAGCCTAAAGAACGAGCGAAAGGCGGAAAATCCCCGCTCCTCGGAGCTGCGGCTTCCCGGGGCTTCGCCCCCCGGCCCTCCCCGACCCCACGGGACCCCCACGGCAGACGCTGGGGACGGGGAGGGGCCGCCGCAGCCGCTCCAGGTGGCCCCGCGCACTGAACCGGGGTCGCAAACGGCGGCGGCTGCTCGAGGCCTCCCCGGGGGGGCTGCGGGCGGGGGTGGCCGTTGGGGTGCGCGGCACGGGGCAGCCCAGTCACAGTAATAATCAAGGGCAAAACACATTTGACTGCTCGTGTGCTTTCCCGCCGGCAAAGAATTCCTCCTCCCACGCGCCTCCAACAGGAAAGTTGCATTTTGGGGGGCCAAAGTGTAAACCAGAGAGGTTGGGGCGTTCCGCGGTGGCGCAGTTTGCCCAACACGTGCCACCCACCACCCTGGCAGCTCCCCCACAGCTCGGCACCCACTCCCAGACAGCCAGCACCCTGCCAGGCGGGAGCAGCGGCACCGAGCTCCGGCATCACTCTCAGTCCTGGTGCACGCTCCGGCAGCGCTCCCAGCCGCTTCTCATCGGCGCAGGTACAGCAGGAGGAGCCCCTGTTACTCGTAAAGTAAGGTGATCTGCTGTGAATTCATTTTGGACTCCATCCCTGAGCTGAAAGCAGGAGCAGATCAAATTTTGTACTGCTGTGGGAGACACAACAGTGCTTTTCTGAGACTGAACTGAAGAAATTTTAGTATCAGCAGGCAAACAATGAACCACGTTCATATTTTACATGCTGCTGTCTGTCTTCCCTTTTAATTCAGTCATGTAATTGCAGACAATTTTGTTTCTAGACTGTAATCTGATATTTGCACAAAAATGATACAAGTATGCTGTCATTAAGTCCCTTTTACTTCGAGGAAACAGTTCAAGTATTATGAGATGCTTATCAAAGAGCAGGACCTCTGGGTTCCCAGCTGGAGCTAAGCTGTTCTGCAGGAGGAAGGACCTTGTTCAGACGGGGAAGGGCATTTGTGCCAGCCTGGATAAGCAGCAGACACCCTTCTCCTTTCCAGAAATATCTTAACCTATACCAAAAATGCACAGCAGGAGCCAAAAGAGGGGTACGAGCGCACTTGGGAGAAGCCCCAGGTAAGACAGGAGGAGCCTGTCTAAGGCAATGGAGAAGGCGTAGTCACAGAGAATGAGGAGCTTCAAGGATCAGATGTGGTTTGGGAAATACACTATAGGGGTTTTGGAAGAGACTCAAGTTCTCAGTTGGACCAATCTGTCTGCTCCTGCTATATATCCGTTATCAGACTCACTATTTCACCACGGAGCGGAACAGAAGGACTACCAAAGAAAAAAATAAAACTGGGTTTCAGTTCTCCTGTTGTACAGCCTTCTCAATCGTGCAAGTTTTTTGAGAAGGCAAGCACTGGTTTCACAAGAGTGGAAAAGTATTTTGAGCGTAAAGTTTAGCAGAAACAATGCAAAACTTTACAGCCATAAGCAGAACAAGAAAATCCATAGCCCATGCTGTGCTGGGACTTGCACAGCCATTCTGTCAAGGAGAGAAACAATAGCTTATAACTTGCCAGCACAGTACGAATTCCAGACTGCCACCTGGGAACGGTCACTGTGCCACCGACCGTAAACAGCTACAGAGCGAGGCTTATCCGCTGAAAACTTCCACCAGCCACGGGGGTGAACATGCACGATGCGGCGCTGCTTGTTGCGTGCCGGGAGGAGCAAAGATAACGCCCATTTTCATTTGATTTGTTACTCAGTCATCTCCTGTTGTGTATTCCAGGTTGCAGGAGCTGCACTGGGACAAAATAGGAATTCCTCCTCAGCTGAGGCGAGGAGGGTGCGCTTTGCGTTGGGGCAGCACCTTGTGTACTGACCTCTGCCATTCCCCTCTCAGCAGAGGCTGCTGGCCGAGGAACCAGGGCACGGTGTCACTGTCCCGGCTGAGTACAGAAACACCCTGTCCCGGGGACCCTGCACCTTGCTGCGTGTGTCAAAGGTGTGAGAAAGATGCATTCACAGCAAGGTTAGGTACCGGCTCCACGCTGGGCAGGAAGGAAGCACTTGGCTGGAACGGAGTTGCGCACAGCTCCCGCTTGCGTCCAAGACAAAGGGCAGAGCCGCCGCTGAAGGTTTAGAGGAGATGCTGCACTGCGCTTTGGGCACAAGACAGTCCTGTCCCAAAACACTCAGTGTCTGGTGAGCGTAACCAGACCCTGACTCACAGCGCCGCTGCCCCAGCTTTGTGTAGGATGTGCTTGTCGGGGCCTTTGCGAGCTGCAGCAGAGCTGCCAGCACACATCCCGGCCACCGCTTCTACCACACAAAGCACACCGCCGCCTCCTCCAGCCCTTCCCGCTGCCTGACCCTGGCTGTACCGCCAGCTGGACATCAGTCTGTCATCCTGGCCTCGTAGAGTGGGGATTTCACGCCTCAATGTAAAGGTGATAAATAGGATTCTGCGTGGGGCACGTTGGGTTTGGTTATTGATGATACACATTCCAGCTTTGGGAAGTCCTTGGAAGCCTGGTGTTCATATTTCAGCTGAGATTTATATCCAGGGGAACAATGCTCTGTTATAGGAAGGCTTTGCTCTCCCAGCCACACCAGTAATTCTCAGCAGCTTTCTCCTCAGCTCTTTCCTGGCTCCCCACTTTGACTCATCGTCTATTGTTGCACATCTGTCAAGCGTAACAAGGAAAGCTGCATATGTGCCTCATCCACTGCAAGGGAGTTTCTTTATGCACTGAAATGTCAGTGCTCTGCTCTGTTAACCCCTGCAGCGCCATGCACATGCACAGGAAAAACTGACGAGAACCGAAGTGGAGCAAGTCGACACTTCTTTGCCTCCTTTCCACAACCCTTGCTTAAAGGTAAAATCCCGTAAAAGGCATCAACATGCTCATGCACCACAGTACTAGCTTAACCAGAACAACGCAACAGTGTGCAGCACATCCATGGGGACAGGTTCCCACCGGCGCCCATCCAAGCGGAAACCTCTGCCTGGTCTGATCCCATACTCCAGACTCACCAAAGACAGCATGGGCTGCGTCTTGCCACACCTTTTAGTGATCCCAGCCAGAGCTTCATTTGACATTTGATTAAACAACTCGCTCCCACAGTTTTAAAAACAAGCTAGGGACCTCAGCAGATTTATTAGTATAATTTATGGGCATGGTTCATATAATTATTATAGCAGACTTTCGTCTCACGTGACGGCTTCTTTGTACCTCTCAGAAAAAGCTTTTCATTCTTTCTAGGCACTTTCCTTTAACATACATGCTGTCGTTCCTTGACTGGGTATTTTCCCCACTGTCCCACACTTTCTGTCCTGTCTGGGAACGCCACGTGGTGTGAGCTGTGAAGCCTTCGGCTTCAGCAAGGCTTTCACCGAGCAGCCTCCCAGGGAACAGGGCTCCGTGCTGGCGCTGTATCCTTGGGACCCTCTGCCCCATGTCTGCTTCAGAAGCGGGTCTCTTCCAGCAGTGTCGGGGCCCCGTTGAGCTCTACAGGGGGCTTGTGGTCTCAGTCTATGCAGGGAAACGCGGCTCCTGCACCGCACTGTGGGGAAACCACAGTACAGAAAGAGCCCTGGTATTCCTCTCCTTCAGCACGCAGTTCTTTCCCACGGTCACGTAGCAAATCAGAAATTAAGCTAGAAGAACCACGGCCCAGTCCCACAGGACCAACCTTCCTCCTTCGCTACTTCATATCTCGATCATTCTGTTCACAGAAGGTTTTATATGGCAAGCTGGTACCTGCACCACTTCCCAACAGCGCTCCAGGAGATTCTCATACAGCACCCGTGTTCTCTGACAACTGCCACGTACGGTTTCACTGCCGCTGACTTTTCTCCCGCTTGCACCATGGGAACTAGGAGTCCCCTCCCCTCCAATGCACGCTGGGCTGCCAGCCCGTGAGACTCCCACCAAACCCAGATCTCGCTGCAAGGGTCCCACCCCCAGAAGATGGGAATTTGGCTACTTGTCCGCAGAGAGGCGACGCTAGACTTAGACCTCAAAGCATTTATTTAGCTGTGGAAGGGTATGACAAGCATTGCAGCTCCACAACCCAAAAATGTATTTCCAGGCCTTTCTGAAGACTCCGTATTTCAGTAGTTGAAAGCGGGCTTAGCGAGTATTTTCTCCTGCAGAAGCGCGCTGGCTGTGACAGCACTGCTGACGCTAGTGAAGACGGAAGGTGACCACCCTTCAGAGAGCAATTTGTCTCCCATCTTTGCACAGAATCAATGTGAAATTTGTCCAGATCATTCACCTTGTCACAAACGGTGCCCCGAAACCAACTGCTTCTACTTTACAAAGTGTTCATTTTCTGCTTTCATTTACCTTATCAAAAAGAAATCACGAATTTACTCATTATGGCTCTTGTTTCTGTTGTACACTCAGAGTTTCTTCCTCTTCCAGCATCCAGCTCCATGCCCTGCTTGTGCTGCCCAAAGGGTGGGGACCTTTGGTGGCTCAAAAATAAGAGTCTGCTGGGACCCCAACCTGCAAGGAGACCCAGTAAACCGCTTGCTGGGAAACACCAGCTGCTGTTCAGAGAGCGGAGTGCAGGAAAGCAGGTTTTTCACTGCAGAGAGTTCTCCCATTGCAGGCCCTGGCTCAGCCTGGGGTTTAACCACCGTGTCCCCAGTCCCCTGCAAGTCACCGCAGCGCCGGAGACGAACTTGTGCAAGCAGCTGCTCCGGCTCAGGAGGAGCCGTGGGATCTGCCTCATCAACAGTGAGTGGTTTTCATGGTGGGAATTACGTACATGGAGTGAGACATCGACCCTGAGCGAAACCCTGACAGGAGTGAGCAAGAGCCACGACGAGAGCCAAGCTCTTTCAAACCGGGCCAGTGCTGCTTTCTGAAGGGCACAGTCAGTTTTCTGAATTCAAGCAGGGTCTTTACTCTCAGCCACCTACAACAAGGAGGTGCAAAGCGACCACCAGCGACACTCCAGCAGCCAGGACGCTTTTAGCACCCCTGAGAGTCCCAGGAGAGCGCGCAGGGTCCCCGGTGCTGCACCAGCCGCGCGGAGAGTCCGCCCTACCTTCCTTAAGACTGTGAGAGTGAGCTTAATGATTCCAACGCTGCCTGTTTTACAGCGAGCGAAAGGGATCCAGGGAAGTGTTTTCCCCGTGAGTAAATGGTTGTGAGAAGCTGGCTGTAAACACAGTGCTTGGCGTCCAAACAGCACCAAGCCGATTGTTACCTGTCACAGTAAATTGTCAGCCTCAGCCTGCACGTTCTGCGAGGAGCTGGCTGGGGGGAGCAGACACCTGGCGTGCTGTTATTTGGGCAACACAACCACGTTAATTCTCTAAAGGAGGGGAGGGACTGCAGCCCTCTGCTATTTGGAAAGAATAACAGGCAGACAAATCACAGAGCTTTTCTTAATGCTGCCATGATATACAAATCTTAAGTATAATTATAGGTTGTATAATCAGTGTGAATAAAGAAATATGTAGTAATTGATGCCATATTTTATAAATATCCTAACTGTTTAAGAAACTGAAAATGTTTTCAAAAGAAATACTTTAGCATAATGATTATAAAGCCCTTTAATGTGAGTGAGCTGCTTTCTGAAGCCAGTTTTAGATTCAGTCTCATGAACATAAATAGAGTTAATTGCCCTTCTGTGCGAGCTGGATGTTAGCACATTCCAGCAGAGTGTGCATTTTCCAAAGTGCCAATTCCAACACATTCCACCCTGCGCAATTTCTGCCTTTTTATGCACAGCACATAAAACACATGCACATCTGGGCGAGGGTAAAGTTAAGTGCTTATAGTAGCGAGCCTCGGAAATGGATTGAGACATCAACTGCTTGCCCATATGTTACTTGGATATTCAAGCGCAAATGTGGCTTTTCTGAATTCACCCCACAAGGGAGAGGACATTGATGTGCAAATCGTGACAGTGAGGAGAAGGGACGCAGGGTGGCTCCAGGGTGCAAATGGCTCCATCCCTCCTCATTTTCAAAAATAAGCAGCTGCACCGCAGGGGCAGAGCAGGGGGACAACGCTCATGGTGAAAAGGGGGAAACCCTTTACCAGAGGCGACTCCTCCGCGGAACTGAGCGCCTGCAGGTGCAGGATGCCGACACTGCTAGGAGAGGATGCTTGGGGGAAACTGCAGCATGCACACGCCGCCTCTTCCCTGGTGCATCCTTTCCACCCCAGCCGGCAGCTGGACACAGACCCTATGGCATGGGCTGCACCCAGCTGTCCCACTGGTCCCACTCTGTCCCCATGCAGGCCACAGTGAAAGTGGTGAGGGACATTCCTCCCTCCAGGCCGCGCACAATCTCAAGTACAAGGCTCATTTTCTCTATATGACTCACATAATGAGTTATACATGAAAAATGCAAATGAAAATACAACACAAGTCTATCGAGAGACCTTACAGAAACAAAGCGTTTCCATCTCCAAAAGTAAATACCTCCTCGGATTTGGTCCTACAGGATGAAAATAGGGGATACTTTGTAAGTAATGCTAAAAATAATAAAAATGTCCCCATTTGGACGTGGCTTCAGGGCACATCACAACGTGCATTCAACTGCCAAACCGCAACTGCGGCGGAGTTTGTGCAGATGACCCGTTGCAGAGGGCTGTCTCGGAGCACGGCGCTCCCCAGAGTTTTGGGTTTCTGCCTGTAATGAGCTGGTGATGAGTGACCCCTCCCTCAGCCCTCCTTCACTCCTGGGTCTTCTCCTGGGAGTCAGGCAGAACAATTTTAAATCCAATTTCCTCTTACAGTTTTTCTGAGGCTGGGGGCGAAGCGCGCTGCTGAGCAAGCACAAGTCCTGGCTCTGCGCCACAGCATCCCAGTGCCTGTCACCACACGGGACGGCCGTGCGCAGCGGTGGGGTGGCATTTCTGACCCCGGGTCAAGTCCCAACCCCACCACCAACCCATGGCCTCGGGAGGGTCGTGTTTTGCCAGGGCACACAGGCTCTAACACTGGGCTCTTTAGTGAAGAGCGGGGACGGCCACCACCACCGGGCTCTGCGCAGGGCAGGGTGCAGTCTCCGCTGCTGCTCTTACAGCGGGCAGGAGCCCCACACCTCCATGGCCACTCTGCTCCTCATGACCAAACTGCAGGGACAGCCCAGGGACCGGGGAAGTTCCCGTGGCAGACGGGGCGTGCTGTCCTCTGCTTGCCCTGGTTCCATCCGCCTCAGCGTCCCAGCAGCTCCGTTTCATCCCAAGGCTTCTGCCACTGTAACTGCCAGACCCGCCGCGACCAGCTGCAATTCCCTTTGCTCTTGCAAAGGCGTTATGTCGGCGTTCAGGCACCTCCCTCCCAATCAACATCTCAAGTCTCTCCTACGCTCCGCCACAGCCATGGATGAGCTGACAACAGCCTTGTGCCCACTAATTGCTTTGGCATGCGGGCAGTGGGAAAACAGCCAGGCCCTGGGTTGAATTAAACCATTACTCTTCTCTCCTTGGAATCACTCTCCTGTCTCCATGCCTTCACAGTAGCCTGTCTGTAGCAATGCATGAAGGATTCATCACTGCGTGGTATCTCCCACACGTGACGCCTGCTGCGCCAAGCAGAGCCAGCTTGCCTGTTCCTGAGGGCACGGCCGCTAGCTCAAGTTTTGCTTGCCCTCCAAAACTAAACAGCAGAAATGCAGTCCATCCCAGGAGGGGACAGGTGGTCTTCTAGGGACACATGGGTCCTTCTGACCACAGGAGCCAAGTCAGTAACTCCAGCGCTAGAGGCACGTCCCGAGTCTCGGAGAGGCTGCAGCACTGTCCTTCATCTGCCTCTCGGCTCTGCCCCCCAGGAGGTGCTTTGCCAACGGCTGGGGCTGCAGCGGGGCTCGGGCTAAAGGAGGACAAAATGAGGGCCTGTCTGCTGCCATCGGACTGCCCAGTGCTGCTACTGAGAGCTCACCATGGGCCAACAACCCAGACTTTTTTGGGGGGAAATCCCACAGAGTGTAGCAGTCCACACTGAGCCACGGTGCCATAACTGGGCAGCGAAAACCCACCCTCAAATGGGGCAGCGCCAGCTGCTACCGCCCAACTACAGTGTAAATATACATTAAAAGTCTACGCTGTGAAATGATGCTGCAGCAGAGCTGAAAGGTAAAGACGCAGGTCGCGCTGCAGCTTAGTCATGCTCTGTTTACAGCCAGGCTGTTCTGGACCTGAACAAGGGTTTATGTTCTCGGTCATCAGCAGCCCTACAGTTTGGTAAGGACAACATTACGTTTGGCTCCATGCCCGAGCTAAACGCTGCCCCATCCGTCAGCAGTTTGGCTTCTCATTCACATGATGGGCTTGATCTTGAAACCATCTGTTTTCCCTCAGCTTGCACCCAGCTTCCCTTGGGCAGCAGAGCCCTCTTCAGCTACAGCCCCCAGGCATGGGGGTGGGAAAGCCGCTTCACTTGCTGCTCTCCGTGGCTAAAAAACCCAAGTTTGACTGGAGACACACACCAATGACCCTGCTTTTGCAGGCAGAGCTGGACTTGCTATAGCAAGGAAGACCGGAGAAGTAGCCCCAGGACAGAGCTCAGTGGATGTAGCTGGGCTGCTCAGGCTGGATCCTTGCAACAGCTGATCCCATGCAGCTTGGGAATACTCAGCCCATGCAAAGCATGGAAAAGGTCTCCAGGAAAGAGCTGCTTGGTCCAGCCTAGGACTCCAGGAAAGAAAGATGTTCTCACCAGTGGGAGGAAACCTTCAGCGGTCTGAGAGCCCATGATGAGTAGTTTCCTGCATTTTCTGCTCCCAAACAATCATGGTCTTGATCCTGTCAGCGAGAGGCTCCAAGGGCACCGGTTGTGCCTTGGGACCTTGTTTCTCTTCCATGGAGTGGAACCAACGTGAACTTCGTTGAATTGGTCCTTCCCTTCCTCTCCTTGAGACCCTTTTGCCTTATTTCAAGGCTGTTATTAACTGACAGGTTGGTATAAAGACATGTGTTGAAAGGCGCTGGCAGACGGCGGTGCCTCCCTGCTCTGCACACACAGCACTCGTGTGTCTCCGCAGCAGGGGCCTCAGGGATGATCCGTCGCATGCCCAGGTCAGCAGCTCCAGCATCCAGGCAGGAAGGCAGGAGCAGGACACTGGTCTGCACTTCTTGCATGGGCTCACCTGGGAAAACAAGTGGCCTCCAGCCCTGAAAAATGGGCCACAGGCAGCTTTGCCTTCTGGCCACTGCCCTGTGTCCCCCCTCCCTGGCCAGGTCCAACCTCAGCAGCGGCTGCAGCACCGCACCTCCCCTGGAAAGGCTTCAGGCGTCATGGAAAAGGCTGTTCCACAGATCCCGGGGATTGCCCACGAGCAGGGGACCTGGTTACACCTGGCACTGCTTGGTTAAGGGCCCTCTTCTCCGTGCTGGAGCTTATTTTGAGATCCAGCTCCCAAAAGCCATGTGGCAAATCAGGGCAGAGGGAAGGAGCTGTGCACATCCATGAGCCAGTCTCCCCGCTTTGGACCAAGTGGAGTCCTGCCAGCTGAGCTGCACAAGCGATCCCTAAAATCCACAGAAACGAACTGCACAACCCTGTGGATTTCTGGTGTTGCAGGAGGGGAAAAAAGAGCATTTCCTGCAGATGTTTCCCATTCTCTGGGCCAAACCTAGACCTGGCACAAGCCAGAGCAATGCACAGAGGAGCTGTATTAGAAAAAGCCTCCCATGCTGACACCCACTGCAATGACTCCTGTCCAACCTGGTGGGGACACCATGTGATACTCCTTCAATCTCTCAGTAGCTTGTGGTGCCAAGTATGCGAGAGCAGGTGAGGTACCACGTAGTGACGGTAATGAAAACCAGCTGCCGAGGAAGTGTCTGGAGACAGCAGCAAACTGTCAGGCTCAGGATAAGTGCCGTCTCCTGGAGCATGGAGACAAGATAGCTGCGTCTCTGGGAGGGCCCTGCAGAGGTCATTTCGCAGGAATGGATGTGGAGGAGATTTTCATATTAACCCTTCAGTTGACTTGAAATTGCATGGTTAAAATCCCAATTGTTGCTGCTGAGCCATTTAGAAGTTCATCTGCTAAACAACACTGGCCACCCAAGCCGCCTTCTCACTGGAAGACCCACTAGGAATTGCATCTGCAGTCATCCCCTGATGCACCATAGGGGGATCTCCATCCTCGAGGGACAGAGCAACCGTTAGTGCAGAGCCTGGGGCTCAGGGCAGCACCTTCTGTGCTTGAGCTCGGAGCAGCCGTGCCAGCTGTCCTTCTGCTGAAGAAAGGGCCTTTTTGGTTAAAGGTGGTCACAGCGGCAGGGGACAGGGACAGAACCGTCCTGGAGGACGTGCAGGCAGGACTGTCTGGTGCTGTTGAGAGGCAACGGGGAAATCGGCTCGGGAGAGAGAATTATAGAATCACAGAATCATTTAGGTTGGAAAAGACCTTTAAGATCATCTAGTCCAAACATCGACCCTGCTCTACCAGCTCTGCCACTAGACTGTGTCTCCAGCGCCACATCTACACGGCTTTTAAACACATCCAGGGGTGGTGACTCCACCACCTCCCCGGACAGCCCCTTCCAATGTCTCGTAACTCCTTCAGGGAAAAATTTTTCCTGACGTCCAGCCCAACAGAACAGAGGAGCAGCTGCCGAAGCGGAGCCCGCGGAGGGTCTCAGGGCGATGCTCCCGGGGGGACGCTCCCGGTCCCGTTCCCTCCGCCGCCGTGAGGTGGCACCCGCCGCCCGCGGGCGGAGGCAGCCGCAGCATCTCCCCCCCACCATGGACCCCCCCGGTCCCTCCCCAGCGGAGCACAAGCCGCTTCCCCCCAGTTTGCCGTCGTGGTCAGAGCTGACACCGCTCCCACCGCCCCCCCTCACGCAGCACCCCAGGAAACGCAGAGCCTGGCATCCCGTCCCCGCACCGGACCGCTTAATCCCCTTGTTTATTGTTCCTCTGGTTAAAGCCAGTGGGAATTTGCGTATTCTGGCTGCTGGAGCTGACCGTAATGAGCGCAACTGCACAAAACCCTGCTCAAAAGGCTCTTCTCTGCTCTGCTAGAGTTACCTTTGAAGGGACTCATGTGAACCTCCTGTAACTCAAAGGGGGGAGGGGGAAGGAAAAAAAAAAAAAAAAAAGAACTGCATTTCTGAGAGCCAAGAAACACCTCGGGGAAAGTGGGAGCATCTCTGCTCCTGCTTAGTCACGTATGTTGAATCCAGGTGCTTGGAGGACACAAACCAGGACCTCCAGACTCAAAAACCTGATTTAAAATCCCAAATCCTCTATACTTTAAAAATCATGTTTTGCCTTTTAACCTTTGAGTGACTTTGTTCAGCTTTCCTAGCCCTTCTGCTGGAGGAGAATTTTCCTCCTCTAGGAAACAGAGAAAATGAAGACTTTCTGCACCAGATGCCTGCAGCAGCTGAGGCACTGGGAGTTTCCTGACCAAACTGGAGAGGGTGTCGACAGGACAGCCACACATGTGCTCAGGGAAAGGCTGCCGGAGTGCCACCAGCTGCCCAGTGGAGGGTACCTCCAGCCATCTGGCATCTCCCCCTGCAGCAGATCTCTGCCCCGAGCACAGCCGCTGGCAATAGAGCGTCCTCCTGGCTTCAGGAGGGCACGTCAGCAGAGAGCACGCAGCATCTCGGCCAGCAGCCCTGGCGCCAGCCACGAGCGTGTCAGTTTAACATCTCCGGTGCATCGGAAAAGCCAGCCCGGCTCAGACATTTACCAACAAAAACCTAGGGCTTGAAAAGCCTCTTCCTTGTGCCAGCCGAAGGACACCCCTGAGCTGAGATGCCAGGACGGCAGCCCGGAGAGCCAGGTGTGCTCTGCCAGCCAAGGTGCCGACTTGGGAACAGCGTGTTGTCTGCCCAGCCCTCTGGCCCAAACAGCCACAGTGAAATACATTGAACCGGTTCTTTCATGCTTAGACTCCCATCGAGACAGACAATGACATTTGCATCCACCACAAGCCAAGCAAAGCCAGAGTGCCTGCTGGGAGAGTAAAAAAATTGGAAGGGCTGGGCTGTATCTTGGGTTAGGGCTGACTCCGTCCTGACTTTCCTTTCAGCCTGTACAAACCTGTGCGTGTTCCCGAGGGACTGGGAAAGGGCTGCCCGTGAGGACAGCCTGGATGTGTGGGACCTGAAGGGAAGCCTTCCTGACTACACTAATGGCAGAGCTTGCAGGAATCTGCATGAAACTTGCCTGCACAGAGGGACTGAGATGCTTAAGCCCAGAAGGCAATTTACAGGGAAACATAAACTGGGCATTTTGGAAAGACACTGTACATTTCCAACAGGATGATAACGCGCTATCTAGGTCCCAGCCCTGAGGCTGTTTAATGATCTGTGCAAACAGCATGTCAGGTGCCCTCAGCAATGGTGTGTGATGGCTCTTTGGGGTGCTGTACTACACAGGGCCGTGCTGAGCTCTATGCCCAGCTCGGAGATGCGGCTTCAGCTGTTCCCGAGACTCACATCAGCATGCAGGAACCCAGTTGCCTATTTAATGCCTCCCCATTCCTCCTAATGTTCCCATACTGCTGCAGGAAGGCAGAAGAACCTCTCCCTCCTCTTCAGCAGATTTTGCCCTACGCAGAACTCCTCTTGTAGTTCAGGAGGAACGAGACATTCCCTCATGCGGGGACGTGGGCACCCAGCACTAAATACCCGACTTGGAGAGCCGACAGGCAGCCAGAGGCTGCGCAGAAAGAAGCGCTGGCCGAGCTGGCTGGCACCTCTCCCGTCAGTCAGTGCCGTCCTCGGAGCCCCGGTCCACAGACCTGCCGTTGCGCAGGACCAGCCCGGTAGGGCTCAGGCTCAGCGCTTTATGCTGCCCCGTAAGTTATTGCGCACGGTTGTTGCTGGTAGGTGCTTCCAGCCCCAGCGCAGCATGTCTGTTTAACAAGCCAGGACAGATTTCAGCCGAGGTGTGCTTGTTTCCGCGGCTTGCCTTGCCCCTGCCAAGCTCCCCGCCACATCCCACACAGCCCCACGGCGCTGGACAGCCCGTCACCAGCACTGAGCCCCCCGGAGCCAGCGTTCAGTGGGACGCCCCAGGCCCGGCCGCTTCTGAGCAGATGAGGAATGAGGGAATTAAGACCTGGGAAATACTTCCAATGGCCATGAATAGCCTCATTGAGAGATGGCAGGCACTCGCTGCCCCCGATCTGGCTGCATTCAGCACATCCTCCATCCCGCCCCTCCGGGCTCTGCAGCGACTCCTCGGGGTTTGCCAGGGCTTTCAGCCCCCATCCCCTCTGCGACTGACCTGTCACCATGTCATCCACACTCCTCAGCCTGACCTCACCCGTCCGTCCCCAGACTAGCCAGGCTTTGCTGGCCACGATTCCGACTCCCCAGTCCTGCACCGTTCCTTCTCCAGCCTGCAGTTCCTCCAGGATAGTCCCCGCTCTGTTGATCCCTGGACTCTGCCAGGGACCGTGTGGCTCCTTCACCCTTCTGCTGCTCCCCAAGGGCATCCAAAACACCATGAAATTACTGCAAGGACCTGGGGCAAACCACAGGGAGCACCACGCTCCCTCCCCAAAAACTGAGTCATCAGAGTGTGCAGGAAGTGGTGCAGATGATATTCTATAAGAAAAAAAAATCAAGGGTGAAGCACAGGCTTATGGCATTCTAGAAATGACTAAAGGATTGTTTGTTCCATGCGTAGTAGGAAACATCATCACTAGAGTAACTGTTTCTAACTGTAACCTGCTAGGAGTAAAAGCCATTTATGCCACTGATCCTTGACTTTAGGGCCCAAAGTTGGGCAAGATCAAACCATGGAGAAAGAAAGCATTGAACACACATTGCTTAGAGCAAACAGGAGAACTACCAGTCACCAGCTAATTATTGAAGAAAATTTTGTGTGAAATTACCAATGAAAAGATCAATATGAACCAACTAGACTTGTTGCTCTTGGGCACTGTGGGAAGCTGGCTGGCTGAAAATCACGCATGCTCTCCACCTTCTCCCTTTGTGTCTTGTTTTAAAAAAAAAAGCAGTAGGATATTTTTTTTGGTGAACAGGTCAGTGATGCTGAACAGAAATAATTATGGCCAGTGAATCACAAATCAATGTAGTGCTGTTATTATACACAAGGCAGCCCTGAATCCTAATGGTTCTGCTCTCATCTGAGTGCGGAGGGCTTATCTGAAAACACAAATAACATATTCCTTTGGGAGCTCAGCCAAGAGTTGTCAGTGCTGCTGCGGGAACGTCTCCTCACTGGCTTATGACCACGTCGTCTGTGACCTGGGCAATTTGGAAAGGTCAAAGATGGGCAGGAAGAGCAGAGCCTGCGTCAGCTCTCCTTCCATACACAGTCAGCCCTGTGCCAGCAGGATGCCACCTCCAGAGCCTTCCCCAGGCAGAGGAGAACCCACCCGTGTGGTCCGATATCGCCCATCTCCGCTCCCGGTTAGCGACAGCAGGGACACAGCCATGCTGGTGCCCAGGGGCAGGTTGGCTCGTGCAGCCCCACTGGCTGCAAGGAGTACTTTTGGCCACAGATTGTGCTCCTGTGGGAAGGGGAAAGGACAGGGAGACTACACAGGCTGTGAGCAACGTTTCACTTCAGAAGCTTTTATAGAAAGGCTCCACCACAAGTCTCCTTAGAAAAACATCTTGGTCTTAAAACAGAAGTGCCACATACATGCTGCCGAGCTGTCCCCTGCTCCTGAGAGGAGGACCTGCCACCTTCCCACAGCTGCTTCCCACCCCTTACTCCGACTCATTTGAGTGTAGGTGCCCTCCAGTGACAGGTCCCACTACCATTCCCATCTCAATAAGGCACAGAAAGGCAGCGGGGCAGCGCTTGTTGGGGCTCGGGCAGCCAGGACAAGCTCAAAGCCTGCGCACACCTCCAGACCTCCCTCTCTGCCGTGCAGACCCATCCACGGTGCCTGGCGGGGTGACAGCCCTGTCCCCACCCTCTTGTCCTGGTCTGCAGGGACTGGGTTCCTCCACGGGACCCAAATCTGCAGGCAGTGCCACTGGTGTCCAGGGAAAGCTCAGGGCAGGCAGGGAGAGGGTCCCATCACAATGGCTGCAGCTGGTCTGCATCCCAGTCTCCCAGCATCTGCAGAGAGCTCCAGATGCTGCGGGGCACGAGGGCCATCGGAGGACAACATGACGTAAGGGACAGGGCCTGGCAGGAATTAGCTCCTTCTCATTCATCCACTCTAATAAGAACAATCCTTGGTCAGCACAAATTCTTTCATGTTCACTTACAACATCTATTTATAATATCAACAAAACCACAGGACATAACAACCTCAGACACGCTCAAGAGCTTCCAAGAGTTTCAGACAGAAGAGGGTTTCCACCAGCAGCAACTCCCCGGCAGAAATGAGAGGGTTTTGTGGTTCGGGCTGTGGATGGAGGTGCAGGAGACCCGGCTCAGCCCAGACAGCGTGGTGGCCCCAGCTGTGCTGCATGGCCCCCATCCCAGGAATGCGGCTCAGGTGTCCGCGGGCAGTGGCCACGCTGGATAGAACCAGAGCACATCCCCGGCACGGTCCTCACCCGGCGCCGGCATCGCGCTTGCCCCCTCCCCGTCTCCGTTTCCACCAGACCCTGCACCAACAGCTTTTTCCTCTCTCCCTCGCCCTGCTCCGTTCTTCTTTACAATTAATACTAGTAATAATTTTAAAATGTCTCTTTCTGCTTGGAGCCAGAGGTCTCCAAGTGATGGCTGGGTTTAAAGCAACTCCTGTATCTGCCAGACCCTAGGGAGCACCCAGGTCTTTTCAAGAGTCCTACCAAATCATATAAAGGGCACATAAAAGCGAGCTTAGCCGCAGAAATAAATGTTTCCTTGGGATCCCTGAGCCCAGACACAACCAAGTTCCTTGAGGGTTTCAGGCCTGGCAGCACTCCTCCCTGCATTTCACATTTTTGAATCATAATACCCCATTGCTCTGATACGTCACTGGGTTTCCAGTGGCTGCTGGAGCCACGAGCACTCACAGAAAGGCACTGCCTGTTCTCCTCAGGCTTTGCTGAAGCTGCTGCCTTTCCAAAGCCAGCAGCCTGCATCCACACCGTGAAGCCCCTGAGCTCGGTCTTCTCTTGCATCAGCTTTGCCTCTGCACAACGGCACTGGCAGAGCGACAGAGGGAACAGAGAACCCTCCTCCCCAAGGGACACGAGGGGAACACGGCTCCGGGTCTGGTCCGGCTGTTTCTGTTCCAGCCAAACAGCCTGCGAGGTGGCACGTGCTCCGGAGCTGCTGGAAATCCTACCCCCATCCGCAGACCCTTCTCCCTGTTTCTCTTTGGTACCTGCACCCCAGAGCTGGTGGCACTTGTCCTTGGCCAGCAGGTGAGCGTGAGCAGCGCCCGGGCACCTCAAGAAACACGCTTTTTTAGCCCCAGATGCATTTGGGATCATCCAAGGGGCTGCTGTTGGCACAGAGCCGGGCAGTTTGGCAGATACAGCTCTAAAGAAAAAGAGGAGGGGAAAAAAAACTGTGGAAAAATGTCCCCTCCAGCCCTCTTGTTGAATTAAACCACATGTATATTTTTAAAACACAGCGGAAAGGAACAACTCTCCAGCACATGTTCAAGAGCAGAGTCTTATTTCAGAGATTTCGAAAAATTAGTGGCTGAATGCTGAAACAATATAGCCTTTAGACGAGGGCATTTGGAAGTGATTAACGAGCCTGAACTCATGCGTTCAAAATAAAAAGTTAGTACCTCACGCTGGTAACAACTGTCAGCTACTAAAAATCTGAGGAGGGGGGAAGAAATCAAACTCAACCCTGCATAATCTAACACTCCAAATCAGCAGGAGACCGCTGGCACGCCTGCCAGCCCGCCCCTTCCCTGGGCGCATTGTCCCCCAACCTCCCGCTCATCCCCGTGGAGGGGATGGACGCCCCAGCCACGCTGCGATGGGGGTCTCGGGGGGGCCGTGCACCCCAGGCTGCACAGCCCCATTCTGTCACCTTCCGGGGGCCAACAGGGCGGCTCTGGAGCAACGTCCCACAGGAGCTGCAGACTGACTCCTGCACGGGGCACAGCCCCAGCAAACCACACGGGAACAGGCGAGGGGCTGAGCTTCGCGAGGAACTGCCTGCTCCTGCTGCCAGTCTTCCTGCCTTTTAAACAGTAAAAATCAAAAATCTGCCCAGACCTGGCAGCTCTGTGCCCTGAAGGAAGCCCCGCCAGCTGCGCGCTGGGGCGTAAGCGGTGCACGAGGGAGATCTTGCCCTCCCTTTGAACATTAAACCTGCTCTGCTTTTCAGGGACTTTTCGGCTTAGCAGCAAGAGACTGAAGCGCTCCAGCGCTGTGTTGGTGGTATGAAGATCAAACAGCTCAGGAAGCCTTAGTTAAGCAAGAATCACACCTCGCGCTGTAACGTAGAAGTTGCCTCTCCCACCCCCAAATCTGAAGCGGTTAAGGAGGACGTTTGTCCCCTGTGTCAGCCAGCCCAGGGCAAAGGCAGCACCGAGGCACCCTAGGGGGCTCAGCCCCACTGCAGGGGGGCTCCAAAAGCTTCTCCCTGTGCCCATACCACCACCAGCGTCCCCAGCATCGCAAAAAGATGCAAAGCCCAGAACTCTTGGCACATTTTCCCTCTCTGTATAACCGAGACCAGGCTGAATTCCCACAGGAGCAGCGCTGCTGGTGACAGCGGACTACGTCGAGGGTGCAGCTGTGCCACCACACAGAGCATCCCACCCCGCTCCTGGTGCTGCCAGGAGGGCAGCTGGAGGACAGGGACAACGGGGAGACCCTGCGGAATGGGAACACCCCCAGACAGAGCCTGGCCCCCACTTGCAAGCTGAGCTCCAAGCCTGCAGGGCCAGGCTTGACACCTGGTTCACAGGCACGTGGGACTTGGAGAGCTGCAGAGGGGACTGCTGGGGGCACGTCTGTCTGTCTGTCCTCCACGGATGGGCTGCGGAGGCAAGAGCCAGCCTGCGAGAGCTCACTGTCCCAGTGGAGACGTCTGGGTGCATCCCGGGCTGCCCAGCCCCTCCCAGAGACCTTACACAGGGTCTCTGCCCTGGAGCCGCGGCACATCCCCACCAGGCCAGGGCCAGGCTGCATTTCGGGTTGGGAGCTGTACAGAAATTAACTTCCCCATATCTCATGCCTGAGAGCTTAAAGAAAAATAGATGTTTTGAATTTGCTTCAGTAAAAAGAAATGTTGGTAACATGACCAACATCTGGGAGCTTAAAATGAAACCAGACTGTTCTTCCTCTGCAAGGAGCAAACCCACCCTCAACCCGCCGAGCCTGGCAGCCCCCGTCACACACAGCTGGTGCTCCGGTGATGGGAGCCCCGGGGTGAGCGGCTGTGGTCCTCTGTGGCGGGACGAGGACCTGGGCTCTGCCTGCGTCCCCTGCCATATGTTTTCTCCCTGCCTCAATGAAGATTTGGCTGTTTCAGCAGCACCCAGAAATTCATGGCATTTTGGAAATTAGCCCAGGATTTTCCACCCTTCTCATTTCTTTGTTTTGTTCTCAAGTCTGTCTGAATCGCCTGCTGCTTCGCTGGTTTTTCCTGGGCTGGGTGACAGTCAGGAGCTGTCTCACACACACGTGCGCCAGTGGTGCCATTAGCTGAAGTGTCCAGGATCTGGAGCAGACAAGATGCTCTGGCAGAACAATCCCAAACCCCCACTAGCTCAGCCAGACCCAGCTCTCTGAAACCCCAACCTGCCCCCATCCCTGAGAGCTTTCTCGGGACACCTCTGGACACGGCGCAGCAGGCAGACCCCGCATGCTGATCTCCTGCCCTTGGAGGGCAAGAGAGAAGGGACTGTGAGGAACCCCCCGAGCCCAACAGTCAGCTCCCTCCAGCCCACACGTGCAGACACAGCATTTGGTGTCCTTCCCATCAATGGGAACGTGCTGCAAGTGCTGCCAACAGGCCAAGCTGCAGCCCCTTGCCAACCCTGCAGCCAGGAGAGCAGGGCACCAGCAGCACAGGACAGCAGGAGGGACACCCTTGCTCACCAGATCTCTACAGCGCACTTGGAGAAGCATCTGCCTCCAGAAGAGCAGCCTTTCCAAGCTTCTAAACCCAGCTGTACCATGCTTTTGCCCAGTGCTGCAGAGATGCAGCACGCTTGCCTGCACAGGGCACACGGAGGTTCCCAGTCAGACTCCCACCAGACCTTTGTTTTAGATTTAGAGAAATACAACCTGACAGCAGCACACAGTACCCGCTGCTTCTAGCCAGGAGCTTTTCATACAGTCCTTGCCAACTGCAGCACACCTTTTGCTACGCCAGCCCACGCATCACAGAGCTGGGCTTCGGCACCAGCCAGGAGACAGGAAGGGAGAGATTCCCAGCGATGAGAGCAACAGAGATACAGCAGCCGGCCACAGCACCCCTCACGGCCACGCTGCGGCACGCCGCATCCCCTGCGCGCTGGACCTGCACTTTTGCCTCTTGCACTTGCCCCAGAGTTTCCCACTGAAGAGTCTCAGCCTTTGGGCGCAGAAGTCGTCCCAGGGCAGGGTCTCAACCCCGTATCAGTTATCTCACTGCGAACAGGGAGAGCATCTCCACATCAGCATGGAGACTGGCTGCCGGGACCCGGACATCACAACCTCTCTTGAACAACAGGCATCTGTGACCCTCCTGCGTTCACACGAAAGACCCACCATCTCTGCGGCACACCCCTCCACTTCTCCCCAAAGATGAAGACCCACGTCCAAGCAGAGACAAGTGTGCAGTGGGGAACAGAAACTGGTGCTGCCAGGAGAGGGCACAGAACGCTCCCAGAGCCAGGGGATGCGGCCCCTGTTAATCTGCTAAGGTTGAAGCATAAATAGCTTTCTTAGCCGAAAGGCATTGAATGCAGTTCTGACTCCACTCAGGAGCATTCCTGAGCACAGATCATTATTATTATTATTTTCTTGTTTCTTTAACGATGTTGAACATGCTCCGAGACCCTTAATCACAGAGGAGATTACAGCAGACTCCCGGAGGGCTGACGAATGGGCTGAGGAAGGCCAAGAATAGCTGCACTGACAGCAGCTGCCAGGAGCAGCCTTTGAGGGGAGATGAGGGATCAGGGAGGGGAGCAGCCCTTTCCCCATGCCCCGGGCAGGAGGCTCCCACCCGGCTCCCTCTGTGCCACGGGAAGGCTGGAGGGAGCCAGGCATGGGAGGAGCCCCCTCCAGCGCTGCTGGGTCGCCCGGGCTGTGACCACAAACCTGCCCCAGCATCTCGGGTCCCCCGAGCTCCCCTCCCTGGGCACACCACTGCGCAGGCAGGCTGGGAGCGCCTCGCATCCATCGCTTCCTCCAGCACCGCTTAATCCAGGATTGGGGAAAGGGAGAATGGAGCATTTTGGTCCCACAGCCGTTCCTGCAGCCACCAAGGATGTGCCAGGGTGCCACAGGCACTGCCCCACCAGCCCGGGAGAGGTGCTGGTCCACAGCCACTCGCCCCATCCAAGAGATTTGAGCACCGTGTCAGGGACAATTCTCATGTTTTGGAGCATACTGTAAAGCCAGCAGCAAATTGCTTCCAAAAGGGTTTGTCTCTCCAGGCACGTTGCAGAAGGCAGCAAGGGAAGAGCCTCAGAGCCCTCCTGCTCCCCAGACCGGCCCTCGCCCACTCCCAGGTTCTCGTGTGGGAAACCCCGGACTCGCTCTGCACAGAGCACAAGGCATTTTCCCTTGATATCAATCTCATGGCTTATCCTTTGATTTTGTAAAATAAAAAGATGACTATTTTAAATGAAATATATTCCTTCATATGACACGAGGAATTATGAATTGATAAGGATTTCCTATTATCTTATAAAATCTACCACGCCAATCCTTCAGTGAGGCCGTGCCCATAATTGCAAGCAGATGTCTTTCTCTGCTGACACGTTAAATAGAAGCAGAAAGACCCGCTGCTATCTCCCATCAACAATTTGCACTAAAGCAGAGAACAGATTTTCACAGAACAGGACTGCTGGAGGAGAAGGGAGATTAAGTTCCTGCAGATCAGGCCTCTAAGCATTACAGCAAAACAAGGCAGCTCAGGAAAACAATGAACTCTAAACAGTCCCTAATCCCAAAGTAACCAAAAGCTTTTGTGAAGGAAAATGAATCTGCTGAAACTAATACTGCCAGAGCCCAAGGAGAGCTCAGAGACTGGGGTAATGCACCGCGAAGACGAGATTATCCAGCTGACAAGTCCCCGTGTTCACCCTCCACGTATGCTGTCTGCACAGTATTGGCTTTCGGATGTCTATATTAGCGGGGGCTGGAGAGGGGGCAGCGAAGGGCCATGAAGATGGTTAGGGGGCTGGAGCATCTTTCTTGTGAGGGATTTGGGCCTTTTTAGTCTAGAGAAGAGAAGGCTGAGGGGGATCTCATCAATGTCTACAAACACTTAAAGGGAGGGGGCCAGGAGGAGGAGGCCAGGCTTTTCTCAGTGGTGCCCAGTGACAGGTCAAGGGGCAATGGATATAAAATCGAATATAGGAAGTTCCATCTCAACGTGAGGAGGAACTTCTTTCCTTTGAGGGTGGCAGAGCGCTGGAACAGGCTGCCCAGAGAGGTGGTGGAGTCTCAGACTTTGGAGACATTCCCAACCCACCTGGATGCCATCCTGTGCACCCTGCTCTGGGTGCCCCTGCTCTGGCAGGGGCTTGGACCAGGTGATCTCCAGAGGTCCCTTCCAACCCTCAATATTCTGTGATTCTGTGTATAAAACCCGGCGGGAAAGCAACACAACCCTGAGGATGGCACAGCCATGGCTCCCCATGCCCTGGGACGCCCACTGGGTCCCCACGCTGCCTGGCGCAGACAGGGGACACACTGCCCCAGCGCGCACCCTCGGGTCCCTTCGCCACAGGCGGCCATGGAGCCCAGCAGTGACGCCCAGCCGCTAACCCCAGGTGGGTCTGGCTGCTCCGAGCCTCCCCGCTAGTTCTGCTCCCATTGGACTACCCAGCTCCAGCCCCCAGGGTACGGAGATGTGCGGCTGGAGGCTGCCCCATCTGCTTTTGGGCAGAGCACAGAGCCCAGGTATTCCGCAGCAGCCCGGGAATTATCAATAGAAGTGGAAGTGACAGGGTGTTTAGCAAACATTAAACCCAGGAAGCTTAAAAGGTCTTCCAGGATTATTAAATAAACATTTAGGGTGAGCGAGAGGGAAGAATATGAAACAGTGAAGAAATTGTAAACACTCTGGAGCAGGCGGTTAGGGGCTACACTAATTCAACTGGGCAGCACCGTGTTTAATAATTAAAGTAGTACCACCCATAATTATGCCTCAGCTCTCCGGCAAGCACTAATTCAAGGGGAGAGACTTTTATAAACATTTAGCCTGATATTAACATTTTATTAAGACCATTTAACATACAACTTTAAACATGCCATCCTGGCCTGCCTGCAGCCGCAGTGTGCCAGCTCGGCGGAGCTGGGTCACCAGCAGCCCCGCACTATCCCCAGTCTCTTTCCACCATCCCAGGCTGGAAGCGCGGTCCTTAAACCCACACTCGGCCCCAGCATCCCATCCCAGCTGCTCACCCTCCCTTAGCAGCCCAGGGAGGGCACAGGGGTCTCGAGGAGGGGCGAGAAAATCAAATCCCACCCTTCGTGCAGAAGTGGGATGCTCAGCTCACAGCCCGGTGACCAGCCCGGGCCCCCTGCCAGCCAGCGCCACCGGCTTGGTAAGGACAGCACGGCCATCAGCATCGTGCAGCCACACAAAGGGGTGGCAGTTCATTATTTGTGGTGTTCAATGTTGTTCTGAGTACCGTACCTGAGTGGCTGTGCACGTGCTCACTAGCCTGCCGAAGATAAATGCACTAATCTTCATTTCTTTTCAAGTAAAAGCAGAGATACTCACTCCCCACCATTCTTCTGGGGCTATAATTTATTTATGCACAACATACACGTCCTAGTAAATTAATCTCTCAGCCACATTAATAACTGAAGAGTTTGAAGAAAGTCAGACTGAGGTAGCGAACTGCAAAAGCAGAGGTTGTTGATAGTGTAACGTGCCCCAAGCTGAACTGGCCAGTTTTAGTAACTGTACCGAGGTATCTTTACATTTAGGGTTCCTGGCAATGGCTTCGGAGCAGCACAGGGAGCACCTGCTTGCCAGCAGCACTGGACCCAAATACACACTCAAGCACCCAGCATCATCTCTGGTTCTGTCATCTGTCTCCTATTACTGCCCGAGAAACGCCCCGCACTGTGGCACAAAGTGCACTTTTGGGATCTGCTCCGCAGCACATGGCCCTACCCAGAACATGGGCTGCAGCCTCACAGCAGCCAGTCCTGGCCTGAAAAGTTCATCAGTTGTCATTTTGGAAGCAGGTCATGATATGGGCACTTCACTTTTTGCCTGTGTTGCGGGGAACCATCTCCTGGAACAATCAGGAGGTCTCACAAGCGCAGCCGGGACAGGCAAGTCAGAACATCTTTTCCAGGCAGACGCTGGATCTCGGCAGAGCACATCCACAGACATCACTTGTGCGACATGCCACCCACCGTATCAACAAATGCTACTTTCTGTTGTCCCCAACAGACCTTTCTTCTGTAAATTTGGTCTAACATGCACAAAGCAACCGCAGGGGATTCCAAAGAGAGCCGTTCCCTGCACCTCAAGGGCGGGAGCGGAGACCTGGATCCCAAAGACTGCAAGCAGCCCCAGCCTGCGCTGGCTGCCATCAGGTATGGCTCCTTCCCGCCATGTCCTGGCATTCCTCCTCCTCCCTTCTAGAGCAACGGCTTGGCAAACATCTCCTCTTTGTCTCTAAAGGAAAAATGTTACAGACAGCAGCGGATTTCCAGGCATTTCTGCAGAAAAGCGGGACTGTTTGCCGGTTGCTGGCAGCTCTCGGGATCTTGGCAGGCTGCGAGCGAAGCCCGCTGTGCAGCGGAGCGCCGATGCCCCCGCGCCGGCGAGTGGAGACAGATCCATCACTCCGATGAGGCGAGAGGAGTGGGGCGCCAGGCCCCCCCGGCGCTCGCGGTCCCTGGCACATCCTGCCCCCGATGGCAGGGGTGCAGCAGACCCCGCTCCCCCCATGCAGACAGCATTCTTGTGGCAGGCTGCCGGTCCAGCGGAGATTCCAGCCTCTGCTGGGAAGGTCTTGAAACAAAGCCCTCATTTTCCAGGGGCTGGGAGGGTTCCACGGTGCGGCCAGCCACCCTGACAGGTTGATCCGCACTCCCTCCCTCGCGGCTCCCTGGGATGCAGCTTGGCTTAGGGAAGCCACGTGCTGCGGAGCCCCCAGACCCTGCACGTGGGTCTGTGCGCAAGGCAGGCGAGAAGCTTCCAAGAGCGGAGGAGCCAGCCAGCTCGCCCCGCTGGGCGAGAAGGACATTCAAGCGTGACTTGGACACCTATGGGCTATCAAAAGGGAGCAGCTTTGCCAACGGGTAGCATGCTTGGAGGCTCAGATGGGATTAGTCGGGGAAGAAGCAGTAATAAAAAAATGTCTGTTCCTTTGCAAAACAGAGATTTTTTTAGAAGCACTTGCTAAAGGTGCTGGAAGACTTTTTCCCCACTTGATCTAACTGAGGCCACTCTCTGTGGCGGTGCCGCTGTGGCATGCACGGGGCTTGGCTGGGTGTTGCTTGACTGGAACGGAAAAAAAGAGCCTCTGCGTCAGGGAACAAGGGTTTCCAAACACAACTCTGGCCTTGGGGTGGAGGTTGGCTTTAATTATGTGTGTGTGTGTCCTTTTTAAGGGTCATCCAGCGTGATTTAGTGAGAAAGCAGGAGCAGCCACTGAAACACAGTGGAGCGTTTTCTCTGCAATGCTACTGGGGTTGGGGAGTGTTTCGCTGTGGCTTTGGAGGACGTTCCAGAAGGGACCTCCGCCGTCCACCCAGCAGCCCTTTGCTGCCTGGCCCCACTCTTTAGCCACGGGGGGCTCAGGAGCCCCCCAACCCTCCCGGGCACTGCACCGAGCTGTGATCACCGTGAATGCAGCTCCATCTGCCAGCAAAAGGAAGGAGCTTGCTATTTCTGTTATTGCTGTTTCTTGTTATTTTTCTGTTATTTCTGCTATTATTATTGCAGGATCCATGTTACCTATTTTTGAAAAGCTGATTAAATAGGGAACTTGTGCAGAAAGGCGAGAGTCTGACTGATGAGCCAGATCAGTCAATGATGAGCCGACTGCAGTCCCAGAGTTATCTGGAGGATCCTGTGGCACCCTTGCTCCCAGCTCCTGCTGTTTCCAGCCCCGTTGTGCCTCAGCTGATGCTGCCCCCAGATCCACCCGCAGACTCGCTCACAACCCGCAAACCCTCCACTACCCCAGTGCAATGTAGCTGCCGCGCAGCTGCTACCCCCAGGGCAGAGCATTCCCCCCGACTTCTCGGAGGAACAAGCAATGGCCAAGACACAGGCAGGGGCGGCTGCTCCGGTCGCAACAGAGGCCCCTTGTCCCCACCCGTCCCCAGCCACGCAGCAGTGGGCGGCAGGGGAGCGGGCAGGAGCAGCACTTCCCACGTCCACGTGCCCTCCCGCAGCTCAGGGCTCGCTCAGCCAGAGGTGGGACCTTTGCATCCATCTGTTCTTGATGGATCTTTTCCACAAAAGCATCTGACAGGAAAGGAACCATTTCTCTCCCGCTTCCTGCTCTGTTTATCATCTGGGGACGTTACAAGCTCCCTGCTCGGGCTCCGTACGTCTCTCCGGGTCTATGCTTTTGCATGGCCACAGGCAGAAAGGCATCCCCTGCTTTGCAGGGGTTTATCTCCGTATTAGAGCATCAACATCTTCCCTGTTTGTGAAGATGATCTACAGAGCCCTCTGCCACTCCAGCAGGTCATTAGACCCTCAGGCAGAAGCGTGAAAAGGGAAAGCTGGCAATTTGCAGCGCAAGGCTGCAACACCCACGCGTGCCCTACAAAGGCTGAGGAACTCCGGAAGGAATGAGGGCTTGGATGTGGGTTGCTGCTGAGCCCTGCTGAGAGGGCAACAGCTCCGCTGTGGGACCAGCCTGCTGCCTGCAAAGGAGCAGGTCAAGGCAGGAGTCCCCTTCCCTTCCAGACGCTGTCACCGGGCCGCCCGGAGCAGCTGGGGCACATCGCTCCCCCGTCCTGCGCAATACGAATAGAACTGCACATCAGACACACCAGGCTGGTATCCGCTCTTCTGCAGAAGAAGAAATCCTCCCTAATTGCTCAACTGTTCCTTCCAGCCTTGCATTTCCCAGCAGGGGTCAAAGCAGAATGCAGACTGCCAGCAACATAAAAAATTAATTGAGGGATGGAAGATGACTTGTATAGCATGAAAGAAAGTCGTATTTGTTTATAACTTAACTGCAAACTGAAGGCCAGAAACTCAATTAACAGGCTGTACTTAACAGAAGGAATGCTGGACCAAACAAGATAAACATTATTGGGAGGATAAATTGAGTCACAAAAGGATGATATTTTATTCTATGTAAGATTCATACTTCAGACAAGCCCAGGCTGCTAGCAAACCTGAGCAGCTTCTTCCTCCCACATTAGACATTGCAACCCTCACACAAGTCAGAAGCAGTTTTCCATGGGGGACAACCCAGAGACACGATACATGTGCTTCTGGGAGTCCCAGCACCCTGTGAAGTGGCTCGGCAAGACTCAAGCATCACCAAGTCTGTAAATTTTTAGTAAACACATTGACTAGCTTCCTTTCATCTCTTTGAACCAACCTGATGCTCATGCTTTGGTTAGTACTATGGAAGACCCAGAAGTAAAACACCACCAGCAGCAAAGCACAAAGCAAAGAGCCAGCCTTCACCCCAACTTCTGAACTGCCCCGGACACCAGCTCTGAACTGGGAAAAGAAGGATACTCCAAGCAACAGACCGGGGGCACTGACCTTACCTGCTCTCCTGGTGACAGTGCTGCTGCAGCCCATGTCTCTGGCCAAAAGCGCTGTGGACAGAGCGCTCACTGGTTCCCCCAAGCTATCAAACCTCCCACAGGTGGGTGGGACCCATTCACACCACTTGGCCATTCCTCACCTGATGGGTGGGTAAATTACTTTGATC
This sequence comes from Chionis minor, assembly GCA_013398295.1. Taxonomy (NCBI): domain Eukaryota; kingdom Metazoa; phylum Chordata; class Aves; order Charadriiformes; family Chionidae; genus Chionis; species Chionis minor. The sequence goes on from VZSF01008858.1 coordinate 303,377, forward strand.
AAAATCACCTGGGAGCTGAAGCCAGGACGGGCTGGTGGCTCCCCTGCAGTGTGCCTGTCCTCCCTGGAACCAGCCAGAGCGATGGCAGACTTTCTGGAGGAGGTACCAGGAGGGCGATTCCTGTAGACAATGCTGTTTGCTATGTGGGGTTCACATAGCTATGCTGTTCTCACACGTCTGAGGTAAATGAGGCAAGCAAAGCCCCTGCATCAGAGCTGAGCTCTGCCAGCCGTGTAGCAGCCCCTCCGTCCCTTTCACCCCCGATGCCCACCGGTGCGTTTGTACAGACGGGGCACGTTGGGGGAAGTGGGGCTGCTCCCCGTGCCACGCGAAGCCGTGCCCTCACTGCCCTCCTGCCCCTGCTCATCTCCCCCTGAGTGTTGGTCCTGCTTGACAGCACCTGCCTAAGAGCCCAGTAGCCAAGTACTTACCCAAAAAGTAAAGCAAAATGACCAGCCCCACTGCATTTAGGAGCGTTGCTGCTGTCCTTTACTTGCCTTTGGGCGAGGATGCGCAGCTCCCTCCTACCTGAGCTGTGTGGGGCACAGATCCTTGGCAAGAGGGGGAACCTGCCTCCCCTCAACCCGCTCAGCAGCCCCAGTCCTTCCCCACCAGCAGCCTCAGTCCTTCCCCACCAGCTCACCCAAGCGCCTTCGCCTTCCTCCCTTCCCAGCGGCTCCACGGGAATGACCCAGCACGCAGAGGAGCAAAGCCCCCGCAACCCCACTGCAGCCCGCTCCCGAGCTCCGCACCGCTGCGCAGCAGCCACGGCCAACCTGCTGGAAGCCGGCACGTCCCAACGCTCCGCACGGCAGCACAGTTCCCAGTGGGGGCCTCCCCTTGATGGCAGCCCTGCACAGCCTACCCTGCGCCGCTCCCGCATCCCCCAAACCTCTGCGGAAACGTGGTGAGCGGCAGGCTGCAGTGCAAGGCAAAGTCTCCCGGTCTGGGCCCTCCAGCAGGGATGGATCGCTGGGGAGTTTAAGGCTTGGCCCGTGAAAAGCAGCTCCCCCAGTTACAGCTGTGGGGACACACCGGCAAACCGCAGAATGCTGTTTTGGGCTCAGGATCGGGGGAGGCTCAGTCAGCGTCACCAAGTGTCTGCGGACAGGAAGGGTACCCACAGGCACTGCCCATCCATCACCGCTGGGCTCTTGTGAACTCAATAACCGCCAGATTTTGCCCCAATACATCATTATTGAAAAGCTGTGGTAGTCTTCCTTCAATAAATGGAAAATTTTGCACAGGCAGAGTGAAGTTCCAGTAGTTTTCAGTGGCATGAAGTCAAAGAGAACAGGACAATAACAAGAAAGGCTGAACAGCCAGTTTTCCTTGTGTCAGCCATTACACTAAAAAGGCATCTGAGCTGAATGCAAGAGCAGAAGATGCCAAAAAGCTCGTGTGGGGATTTCCCTGATCAGGACCAAGTCTCAATCTTACCACCTGTGTGCCAAACTCCACCGGCGTCAGGCCCCGAGCGCCGCTGCTGTGAGCAGCGCGCCCCTGCGGGACCACCGACAACCCCCCGGGGTCTGCATACCCCCCGCCCACCCACAAACCGGTCGCCCTGCAGCAACCCTCGAAAGCATCAACGCAGGTTAGAAAACAACATCTCTTTATAGGAAGGGGGAGCAGGGTAATCATACTGTAATTGATTAACTCAGTAATTTTAGTTAAGTGACTATAGACACATGGAAGAAAAAGTATTAAAAAAAAAAGAACCGATATTAGACTTGAAAATAAATGTAAGTCATAACATCAACAACAACTGCTAAAATAATGTTACGTGAACACACTGCTGAAATTTGTTGGTTAAAAAACATGAGCACAGAACATGTTCACAGTGTCTGAACTTTTAAACACGTTGGGGAAGTGGAAGATGACACTGACTTGGCAGAGTCAAGCTCGTCACTTGAGGCCTGAATTAAACCCACTGGTGCTGGGGGGTCCGCGGTGCCCCCGGGGGTGCAGATCAAGGCACGTTGTGGCCCTGGCGGTGGCCCAAGGGGTCCCGGGTGCAGCGTAGCCCCGGGCTGAGGCTGGCTCCTGCCCGTCCATGGCGGTGGGACAGTGGGCATCACTGGGCACATCCACCGGTTCTCTGTTGCCCGCAACGTATCGACAGCTATTAACTAATTAACATTTCCTAAAGATGACAGATATCTCTTCTGGGCAGTGTGAAACTTGCTGGACGCTTCCTCTTGAAGCCTCTTCTCTTGGAAATGGACCTGCTGCTGCTTGGCTGGCATAGCAGTGCCTGGGACAGGCAGCGCGTGCCGGCGCCTCTGCAGCCGGCGCATTCCCCAGGGGAACACTGCCATCACCGGACCCTGCGTTCCTCCAAACACGTCAGCGCATGTGGGACGGGGCCAGCACTGGGTTTTGGTACCTCTCTCCTACTGACTCCCCGTTCACCATTCCAGGAGATGGCAATTTCACAGTAGCACCCGCCAAACCTTCTAATTGCAACCTGGCTCCCCCCGAAGAGACAGGACAGGGCAAAAGCTCCTATTTCCAAACATTTAGCATGTGCTTCCACACCAGTTTCTTTTCTAGAGGAATAGCTGTGTTAGCCTTCATACTGCTAATCGTTATATCTGTCAGTCTTTAAAAGGCGCAAGAATATTCATAGAAATAAAAGAATCATGCCAGCTACAGTAATGAAAAGGCTCATGCTTTTGTTCGCTGCCCAGAAAAGGCTGGTCTTTTACATTTTCGTTCTCAAAACTTCCAAACAGAGTCCCTGCTCATCTGCCACACTTTTCTAAGTTAACTATGTAAAATAGCATTAAAAAAAGATACCTTAACTGCTTGCGGCATGATATTACATCAAAGGCATTTCTTTTAGTGCTGTTATTCTTATCCAAAGCCTCCACAGACCAAGAGAGCACGAGGGAAGCGGGGTGACAACCAGTCAGCCTACCCTCTGGATCCAGGCAGATCACAGAGCAGTTTGGCAAGAGAAGGGTAAAACTACTTTCCAGGTACATGGAAACATCCAAAATACCCTGTCTGAAATGCGACATGCCAATCTGCTCAGCAGCTCCGATGGGGTTTTCAAGGACAAATATACAGCGTCAGAGGGGTGTTGGAAGTAACTGATAGAGCTACTAGTAACATACAGCTGTATTATGCTTTAAGTAGGCAATTCCCGTGATTAATTTGTTCTTCCCAGGGGTGGCTCCGAGGTGCAGAGGATGTTCGTCCCGGGGATGCGGTCTGCAGGACTGCACAGCCCTGGCACCTCTGCCAGTCGCCCCAGGCCAGGGCATCGCGCCCGGGTCCCCACGTGGGCAGGGGCTCCGCAGCCCCGACGGGGACGAGGCACGGAATGGCTCCACCAAGCAGAACGCATCTCACGGGGACACTCTCTTGCTCACCGTTTTTCTGAACTACTTGTGCAGAAAAAAGCACCAGCGCCGTTAACAATCTCACGTACATCGTTTCATGGTCTTTCAAAGGAAAACGGGCCACCACCCTGTTCACCTGCCTCTGGATCCCGGCTTTCAGGCTCAAGATCCACTGCTGGAAATCAGGCTTTCCGAGCAGCAAAGGCTCCAAAAAGGGCTGGAAGTGGCTCTAAGCACATGTGAACTGGTTTGCTCTCTGATTTGGTGCTTCCTGCTGAAATATGTATTTTTAAAATAGTAAACCAGCAGCCCGTTACACAGCAGGACTCCAGCAGCGGCCAACAGGACACCCACCAGCAGCCCGGGTGACAGCATGAAAACCCCAGCCCAATTCAATGTTTAAGCATCTCTCTCTCATGCAAAACCAAAATTCCTCTTCTGCGTTGCCACCTGGCTGTGGAAGGGAAGCCGATGGGGGCAGAGGGTGCCTGCCCCGGTCCCTCCGGGGCTTTTCCAGGCACCGTGGCTGTGGGTGCTCCAGGATAACCAGCCTTTCAGGTCAGCGTGTCCCGACTCTGGGCCACGACCTGTTTCTGACAGGGCTGGATTTGTCAGCCTTCACCTCATCAATCTGTGATGTTAAAGCCTATGGTTTATTTATTTCTTTAATTCACTGATAAAGCACATTATCTACAATGATTAATTTTGCATCAAAGAAACAACACTACTACAAATGGTGGTCTAAGACAACCTAGTGGGACTTTCTGCAGAGTTCACGTCCTAAATCCATCTCTCTGTTAGCTGTGAAACATCATTCCTCAGTGCGCTTGGCTTCTTCACACAATTCTACAATCAAGTCCGCGGCTCTGTCCCCACATGGGGAATAAACAGCACTCCCAAGCTAAATAATAATTAATTTACCAGCTTTGAGTGGGGTTGGTTTAAACCTCAAAAATGAGGATTTGTTATTTCACTTAACTGCAATACAACAGGATTATCTCAGATCGGAAGATACTCAGTCTCTCAGAGTAATCGTGATTGATGAGAACACTGAATGGAAGCAGGATAGTATAATTAATGTGGAGCAATATGGGTCTATGGAAAAGAGAATTTGTCCAATTAATGGAATAATGAATTTCAGCTTGGTCAATAAATGTAATCATTTGGATGCAATATTCTTTGTCTTTCATAAACTATTTGACCTCACACTAACATGACATTTTGATTAAGAAAAAAAAAAAACTAGAATGATACAAAGCCAAGCTGTCACACATCAAACAGAGAAAAACCTAGAAACTGATAGGTCCCACAGCGACTGCAAAGAGGGAAAGATGGAGACGATGCACTTCCTGTGGCACTCCATAGGGACGAGTTCTCAGCCTTCTGCAATCTGGTATTTTGCCAGAAGCCTGAAGAAACTATAAAAATATCACTGGTAAAGTTAGGGAGTGACACAAGCTGGAGGAGCTGGCAGCGAGCTCTCCCCCAACGGGGAGTCCCAGGCTGCCAGGCTGGCCAGCAATCGGGATGCACTTCCACGGGGCCAAAACTGAATTAGGCGCCTGAGCAGAAGCAGCACCGGCCACGTGTGTGCAGGAACGCTGCTGCGGGAGGCGGAGGGTGGGGGACACTCGGCTGGACGGCAGCGCTGCGGCCGGGGGCTGCACAGGGCCGGGGGCACAGGCATGGGTGGAGGCAGCCGCCTCCGCCACCAGCCCCGCAGCCGCGGTGGAATCGACGCTCCTTCCAGCCCCACACGGCCACGGGCAGCGCAGTGCCAGGCTGGAGGGGCGCAGCCAGTGCCGGCGTCCCAGTGACACATTACAAGGGGTGCTGGTAAGGGAGGGCTCCCCGATCCAGCCAGTCATGGTATCACAGGGACCCCCAGGTTAAGGCTTAAACTAAGCAGGTTTAGACTACAATGGGATTTTTTTTACTGTGAGGGCAATTTTAGCTATTAGGAGGTTTTCTCAGAGGATGTAACAGGTTCTCTGCTACTTGTTTATTAACTTTTATTGTGAGGATGGGATGTTTTTCTAATTGGCTGGCTCTGGTTCACACAGGAATTAATTTAGGGTGATCCTGCAGCCATGAAGACGGGAGCAACATGGTCGCAAGGGTCCTTTCTGCAATCGTGTGATCCCTTGACATAACTTCACACCCTCCGCTTGCCCTCTTTACCTTATAGCTGCTATTTAAATGAATGTACATATCTGTACAGCAATAGGTCTTTGGATATTGCAGACGTAAATCACGTGTGACTGTTTGGTGCGCACGCGTCACACTTGCATGCCCGGGTGACCAGGAAAATGCCGGCAGCAGGGAGGTGGGAGGGCTGGGGTCGACAAGGGAAGCTCCGAGGAGCACAGGGGAGGAGCAGGAGGGCTCAGCTCCAGCATCCCCACTGCCGAGGAGCGAGACCGAGCTGCCATGCCGGGCTGCGCGAGGTCCAGGCGGCGGCTCTCCCGCCGCCCACGGCATCACTTGAAGACGGATGGAAACGTCGGGCAGTCGGGAGACTTCATCTTCTTCATGAACTTCTTGAACTCTTTGTTCTTCTTGTCCCACTTGTAGATAGCCGTCAGCAGGTACTGGGTCTTCACCTGGCGGCCCATGATGAGGAAGTAGTGGCCGAGGTTGTCCAGCTGATGGCAGGGGCAGTCAGCCCCGTTCTTCAGGAACAGCACCAGCTTCTTCAGGTTCTTCTTCCGGATGGGCCCCAGCTTCAGCGCCTTCCTCTTCCGCGGGACGATCATCTTGTCCCCGTTCTCCTTCTTCACTTCCTTTATGGTCATCTTCAGAGCTGAAAGACAAGCCAGAGAGAGGGGAAAAACAAAATGACTCCTGAGCAGCCTTAGCTGGCACAAAGCCTTTGCGAAGCAAGGCTGGGGGCGAAGGGGCACCGGTGGCGCCACCGCCCCAGGATGGCAGCAGCCCCCTGCCCCGCTGCAGACACCCAGCAACCCGCTCCGCACCGCTCCCGCCTCCCCAGCTCCCGCCTCGGCGCCATCGCCCCCACAACGACGTGGCCCCCTGACCGCAGCACCCAAACCCTCGCACCATCCCCGCACCCGGGAGAGCACCGTGGTAAAACACTGACATCTCTGTTCCCCCCAGCAAAGCACCACGGGCGCTTTTTATTTGAGAGGGAGACTTGTTCAGCCAGCGACACGCTCTTTGCTAGCAAAACTTTAGCTGAGTAAACAAGGTGATTTCCCTGCTCTAGATGCACAGAGAGACTCTTGAAAGGGCCATTTAAAAGGTCAACTTGGCTCCTCATGCATTTGTTTGCAGTCACTCCTGGCCCTCAGGTGCCTGTGAAACAAGTTTCCAAGCACTGAGCATTTGAGCAGCGAAGCCCCTGGCAAACAGCCGTGCCGACGGGACCAGGCAGGAGGCAGAGCCGAGCTGCCACATGCTGGCACCTTCCCCAGGAGAAGGGGAGTTAGTCTGATACAACTTCCACAGAAATTATTTTCCTCTTTGGGTTCAGCATTTTCTCAAGTTAATCGCAACCCAAATGCAAAAAAAATAATGTTCCTTTGCCACGACCATGAAGAGGAATTTAGTATACATGGGAAAAATGATGAAAATGTGTTGTACATTAAAGTATCACTTCTGTGCCATTTGGCTCTGCCTCATTTTTGGGGAAAAGCACATATGGCCAAAAATTACTAACATATTTCCATCATTTGGGAGTTTACTTCAGAGCTGCAGATAAATAGTGCTTGGATAGGTGATTAATTGTCTGCTGTCCCTTCTCATTTGACTCTCCGAGTGTGTGCAGCAGACGGCATGCAGAAGCCTCTGGCTCTGGCAGGGAGATGGGTCCCTGCTGCATCGTTCCTTGAAGTCTTGCTCTGCTGGAACTTGTAGCGGAGAACACGCGTTGCTTTCTGGACGGCAGCTCTGCTCACCATTCCAGACACAAATGGCAGCAAGACAGCCCGATGACAATCTGAGAAGGCAGCAGAGTCTCTGTATTACCCTTGTGCTCCCAGCCACCGCACTGGCAACAGGAGTAATGGTATTTATCTGCCCCTGTGCCAAAAATGCCTGCTGTGTTTGCCAAAAGCTCTGTCGTGTTATACTGTTACTGTACAAGAAAGTAATCCAGGACTGGAAACCTAAGTGAAATTTTCATTCCATCTGTTTTCCAAATTCAAGACGTTTAAGGAGCTAAAGAGACACAAGCTTTAAGGAGCTAAAGACACTGAACCAGATCAATTTGCAACAAATCCGGAACATGGAGCAACTAGTCTTCAGGCAGCTCTAAGCTCCATGACATTAATTGGGCAGCAGCATCATCCCTCAATATGAACCTCAATTTCTTTATCCGTTCTGACTTCGAACTCTTGCACTAAGCACAGTGGTTGCCAGTGCAGAAGGAATGGTATAATACCAGTAATAAGAGATGCTTTCAAATGGTTTGTTGCAAATTGCTTTGCTGTGATTGCCGCAAGTTTAGACCCTTGTTGCTAGAGGAAGAAAACAATCTGGCAGCTAGCAGAGGTGCTGTTCTGCTCCAAGTACCATAGTCTATGGGAGACAAAGTCTGGTAATCCTGTGCGGAGGGAGCTCGCAGCCGCTCCCTTCCCGGCACAGCAGCAGTTACCTGTTGGCGACGCAGGGTCAGGGAGAAGCGTGGGAGCTGCCCAGGTGAACCATAAATCCAGGCATGAGCCAACAACTCATGCAGACCTCACTCATGCAAAGCAGCGCACGGAGCCAAGGTCAGATTACACCGAACAGGACCAACGAGGTGGCTGACCAGGGCTGCAAATAACGCGTAGGACCCTGCTCTTCACAGCCGTGATGCCATTCTTGCCATCAGCAGAGGGAGCCTGCAGTGCTGCCAAGGTAAAACGCAGCCCGGCTCAAGGACTACGGCGTGTCGGCTGCCGTGCTGCGGACTGAGCATTCACATCAGCAAAGGCAAAAATAAAAAAAAAAGGCATAATCACTGCCCAGCTTTCACCCATCTGCCAGTGACCTGGTCCCCACTGTCCCCTACTCGGGCCACGTTCCTTAAGCTCAGACCCGCTTTCCGGGCGAGACTCCCGGGCGCAAACGGCGCATTTCACAGCAGCGGGGCTGGACATGCAGCTCTGGCATTTTCCACGCACATCAGAAAAGTGGCGCCTGAGGGCACGTTCGTTCCCAGCTGCACACCCAGCTCTGAGAGCACACCACCACGCAGCGGGAGGCAGCTCCTCGGCTTGTGGCTTTCCTAGAACATAAAGGATTTGGCAGGGGTGACCACTGAGTGACTTGCCACTGCTGCAGCTCTCCTGGCATCCCCCCGGCGCCGGGAACACCTCCACCCCAGTAGTGGGGGAAAGGCTTAAGCGGGACGGATTGAGTCTTGGCTCCAGGATCTAAGTGGGCTGCCAAAGCAAACAGCTTCCTCCCTGGGAGCCCTGGCCTTTCCTCTCCCCCTGTGCCACACCAAATCCATCTCAGCGCAGAGTCGGAGAAGAGACAAAATTGCCGCTGAGACCCCAGGACACGCTCACTCACGCAGACTAAATCTCGTGCCATCACTGCCAGGAGGGAGCTGACCCTGGGAAGAGGCCTGGGGGTTGTTCACAGCAGCCTCCCCAGCCTGGCTGCTGCAGCCTGTCTGCACCGCGGCATCAACCATGGCATTGACCCACGCCACTCTGCGTGCTGCCGCTGCTCCGCGTCGCTGCAGGGGAAGCACACCAGCCACAGAAACATCTTCCCCTTTGCTCTCAGATGATACACACACATTCCAGCACAACCTCTTACCTAACCTGTGCCCCCTCACCAAATTGCAATCGCATCTCCTCACCTAACACACTCAACAACTTCCACTTTCACCCAAGCTCCTGTTAACCAAAGTATCCACCGCGTTCCCAAAGTGCTGGCTGGTGGGCTCACACGGGAAGGCCCTCGCTCCCCTCGCTGTGAACACCCGCAGACAGACGGCAGCCTCAGGGGCTGCGGAGAGACCATGGACTTTCCTCTGAAAGCTGGGAGCAGCAACGGGACCAGGAGCTGACTCTGGGCCACATCATGACAGAGGTGATGGCAGAGCAGCCCCATTCTCTGCCACCCCAGCAGCACTGGTGGCCGGCTGCAGCCAGGACCACACATAAAACCAGGAAAGCCCTTTCCAGCCAGGCATTGTCTCAGCGCTGCTTGCGACATCGCCGACACTGCCGAGACACAGTGCTGGATCCGGCACAGCACAGTGCCAGGACTGCAGCCCCTGGATGCCGGGGCGGGAAGTGAGCAGCATCCCCAGGGATACTGCATATCCCTCTGGGACACCCGTGCCCACAGGGACAGGGACTGGCCAAGCAGGCGGCCCTCCCCTCTGCAGCACCCTGAGGCCGTGCAGCTGATGGTGCTCAGGGCAGAGGGGGACTGCTGCGAGGCACAGGGAGAGATTTTACTCTTGTGCCATACACAGTCCCAAAACACCCTCCCTGCAAGTGCCGACAGTACATCTGCTCGCAGGCAAGTCATGGCAGGAGACCTCCAGCACAAGCCAGCGTCCAGCCGCCCACTTCAAAGGCTCTTCCCAGAAAACACAGAAGTGAAAGCATTAGTCAGGCTGGGAGGGAAAAAGCAAAACACAACAAAGGCAGGTTTCAGGATTTAATTTGGGACTCAACAGCTCTCAGCCATGTTGTGTTTACAACAGCAGAAGTCCTCCCAGGGCGCTAAACCCACACTTGCCCTTGCTCAGCCCCAGTGTGAAGAAGCTGATGTCTTCCCAGGCACGAGCCACTCGCCAGAGCTCTGCCACGGCCAGGAGAGCCGGTGCCAAAAGCCCAGCACAGACACCGACCCTCTCCCCAGACCTTGTCCCTGCCACAGGGAGCTGCCAGCACCAGAATTCGACGTAGCTGCACTGCCCCTGAGAGCGAGACTCCTGCAAAGAGCCTGTGTGCAGCGTCTGGCAGCTACGACCAGCCTCCCCCCAGCGCCCCTGCTCCCAGTACAACCCTGCAGCATCAACCAGCCCTTCCTTCTCCCAAGGCATCATCCAGCAGGACCACGCCACCAGCAGCCACTGGAATAGGGAAGAGAAGGCCAGCATGGGCAGCCTCATCCCCTCCAAGGTCCTCCACTCCTGTGACCCTAAGCCGCCCTGCGCTTCCCTCTGGATTGCTCCAACTCCAGGATGTGGACAGGCAAGACGGACAGCAGTGGCTCTGAATGCGCAGCTGCCCCATCACCAGCCACAGCTCCCATTAGCAGAGGGTCAGACCCCGGCCCAGGGTGATGCGCCCCGGTTAGAGCAAGCCAGGAATTTGGCCCCAACTACAAACGGCTTGTATCAGATGGTAGCATCGCTCTGCTATCACTAATGCAGAAAGTGTAGGGAGCACTGAAGATATAAAAATGTCTTTTTTTATTTCTGCTAATATGAAACAGGGTATATGAAAGTGTTTGCTCGCTCAGAGTGAAATTACTCTTGGCAGCAGCAGCTCTGAGAGCAGCAAAGGCCCCACAGAATTGGTTGGGGTCCAGCCTGACAAAGCACAACGCGAAACATATCTTATCGATGTCCCCACGGCTCCAGCTTTCCAGTCCCACCGCCAGCCTAGGGAAAAAAGAAACCCAGTCTCCCAGGCACACTGGGAGCACCATGTTAGCGCCTCCTGAGAGGAAGCTCCCTCCTTCCCTGACACCAGCACTGGGCTCGGGCGCGCTCTCCATGTCCCCGAGCACTGCGCTGCACCCGGCGCTGCTGCAGGCTGGCACACGCGCGCCCCTGCGCCCCGCTCACCCTGCCACCTCCGCGGCTGCACCCCACGGGCACCTCCAGCCCCCCACAGGCACCTCCAGCCCCTCATTTTCAGCATGCAGGAGGCTCTGCTGTTCTGCCTGTACAGGCAGGGGCCCCACTCCAGCACCTCAGGGGCAGGGAAGGGAACGTGAGAGAAGGGAAAGCTCTGCTGCTCCTTCAGCCTCATTGCTCCTTCCTTTAGAAATCACTCAGGAGGAGGAAACCTGCCAGAAGACACATTAGGGCTGTAACAGGAGAAGGCTGCAGGCAAGGAGCTGTCAGTCACGGGAAAAAATAAACAGCATGTATTGATTGTACTGCAGTCTCCAGTGCAGCGAGAGCCCGTTCAGCAGGATCCCCTCAGACCCCAGAGAAAGGGCAGAAACAATAAATAAAATCACCAAGAGAAACACAGAGAGGAATGAACTCCAGGGCCAGCCCAGCCTCTACGAGGAGTAAGAAACAAACCCTGGCTGCGTCCCAGGGAGGCTGGGGGAGGCGGCTGCGGGGGCACAGCAGGGCGATCTCACACTTCATCATGCATCCATCGATCCCTCCGCACACCAGAGCTGCACCAAAATCTAAACTGCAGTTAGCCCACGCATAGCCAGCCCGGCCCCCCAAGCCGGTCTGCGCCCCCCGCGGGGGTCCCTGCACCACTCGCCGGCACCCTCTGCTCTGTGCGCCCACAGCCCCGCTCCAAGCCATGGGCGATGCTCTGCTGCCTGCTCCCAGCCTCGGCGCCCAGACGTAGAGCAGCACCCACACACAGCCAGAGGTGCGGCAGGACCTCGCCACGCACCGCAGGGATGGGGGTTTGCTGCTCTGGCAAGTAACTGAGCAGCAAACCAGGTGCAATGCTGGGAGCTGCAGGCAGAGATGCCGGGTCAAAAACATTCCCCCTTTCCTGAGGGCACTGAGGGCCAGTGCTTCCACAGAGAGAGATGGGGTGCAGAAGAGAGGAGGTAGCTCCTGCGTGCTGCTGAAATAAAGAAATAAGAAGCTAATCTAGTTCCCCTGGCAGTGCCAACTGAGGTCCCCTCTGCCTAGAGGCAGGATGGCCACAGCAGCAGGCAGAGCGCCGGACGCCTCGCTGGGCGTAGGGGAACACACACAGCGCTCCCACCACGCAGCTATCGCATGGCAAGCCCCGGCCAGAGCCATGTGGACAGCAGGACACGCTGCTGTCCCAGAGCTACCCTGCTCCTGGAGGAGCCGCTGAGCCGCCGCCAGCCCAGCAGTGAGCGGAGCTGCCTCAAACCAGCACCCAGGAGCCCACGTCCACCACTGCTCAAACGCACGCAAACCCAGCGTCCTGCTGGCTCATGAGGCTGGCGGTCTCCTGGCACCCCTCCGAGCCCCAGCAGCTTGTCCAAGGCCCTCTCCTGGCCAGGGAAGAAAGGTCCCTTTTCTTTACAGTCTTCCTGTGTTCACAGCTGGATGCAGCTCTCTCCCTTCACTGTCCTCAAGACCGATGTGTCACACAGCCACCTCCCACCCTGGCACTGCCACACATCAGTGGTGGGCAAAGTGCTCCTCACGTCTGGTCTGTAACGAGCCACTGGGGTGTAAGAGAAACCCGCAGTAACGTTACTGCGGGAATCAGTGCAGGACCCACCAACAGCTGCCCGTGCAGCACACGTTAGTTTAAACATTTATGGTACGTGTCTGGCTTTGATGAGGATCTGTAACCTGTCAGCTGCCAGTGTTTACCTTGGTGGATGTGCATGAGAAATCTCAGTCTGAAGGGCTGGGAGTTTATGTTAGTGCCAGATAAACAGCTCTCCTTGAGAAATCACCCCATGACAGTAACCCCCAAGACTAAACAAAGATCTGAGGACCACGCGCTGTGCTTTGAGAAAACTTCCTGAAGTCGACACCTCCTCCACTGGCTCCTCTCCACCACTGGAGATGTCCAGGAGCTCTCTGCACTGCAGTCCCCGGCAGGGCACAGGTAAGACCTGCACCGCATCTCTTCCCTCGCTCAGGCTCCCCAGCTGGCTACAGACTGGGCACATCTGGAGGCAGCACTGTGTGTACCCAGGAGCGTCCTGGATGGGGAGGAAAAAGTGACAGAAGGAAGAAAACACCAAACGCAGCTGCATGAAACCTACACTGCTGAAAACCCGTGCAAGTGAGACACCGTGGCTGAGTCTGGTGACAGGGAGGAGCAGGGGAACAAAAGTATATCCAAGACACAAACAACTTTCCATTGTGAAGAGAGAGTGGTGGTTCACATGCAGCAGACACCAGCTGTGTCCTGCTCAGCTGCCTTTGGACTTCTCTACAGTAGGGAGGTCATGCCATTTTTGGATGAAAAACCTCTCTCTGAGACAAAAAGAGAAAGCAGCAGTGGGAAAGAGGAGGAATGAGAGCAACCTCAGCATCAGCAAGAGCTTAAAAAATAATGTTTAAAAAAATAAAGTTACATGTTGAAGTTGTGCCGATCCACAAAACAAAGAATTATCCCAAATTCCTTGCAATGGTCAGAAGAGTCATCAGACCCTGCTTTGGCAGAGAAAACAAACAACTTTCCACAAAGCTGGAGAAATACAGTGATTTGGGCAAATCAGGTGGGTGCAGTGACACAGCTGTGATACCTGACATTACCACTAAAGCAATCCCAAGGTCTTACAAGAGCTGGTTCAAATCCAGCCACGTTTGTCTGTATGAGCTGCTCTCACCTGGATGTGGCCACAGGGCATTTGGTGACACCGCCGAGCTTCCCAACACACCTGAGAGCAGAGCTCCTCCCGGCGAGCTGCGCCTGCGGAGCTGGCTCACATTTCTCTCCCTCCACGCCGGGACCCAGCGTGGCTGGCCTGGAAACAGGCACCTATCCCTACCACCTCAAACCGCAGCAGGAGGAAGGCTTCCGTGAAAACCTCCACAGCCGTTTTGGATTGAGTGGCGGCAGGCATGGGGGCTGAGGTCTCCTCTGCTTGCTGCTCCCCTGCTCCCACTGTGCACAGTAACACTGTATCTGGCCACTCGCCGCAGCCCTACCCAGGGAGCCGCCTGCCAAGAAATATTTCCATCCTCTGGATGCTGTCACCACAAAATTTCCCAATAACCAACTTACTCTGTGGGCAAGTCAATGTCTCAAGCCATTCCACCGAGGCCATGAATACTTCTGGCTTGGCCTCTGCTCCCCGTTGTGTAACTGTCCCAGAGCACAGGGAGGATATTTAGCGGCATAGACTGATGACAAGCGTGCGGTTAAACTTGTATTTCCCTTCCCAGCACTTGCCCACCAGCAGGACACCACTTCAGCTGGCTCCTCGCGCACCTCTGGGAGGCAGCAGGTATGAACGGAGCCACCACTGCCACTCAGCCAGTGGCCCTCGCTCCTCCTCCGGGATAAAGGTCCCTCCCTAAGCCCAGAGCCCCTGGATTGGGGCGATGCCTCTGCTTCATCCCAGGCCCAGGCACCCAGCCCTGCTCAAACCAGGTGCGCTGGTCCCAGAGCCACTCACTCCCTCTCTACTGGCTGGGAAGCTCCCTCCGGTCTCTCCCCACAGATGCAGTGGGGCAGGGGCAGCTCCGATGTCTCATCCCACACCTGCCCGGGGCAGAGCTCCGAGTGTTCCGGCTCAGCCACCTCTGAGCGCTCAGCCCGGCACTCGGGCGAACAGCACATCCCGCTTCCCAGCTGGGCTGCCACGCCGAACTGGTGCGTCTGTTACCCAACCCAGCCAGAAGTACGCGCATTCCTGGAAAACTATTACATGGGTGTTCCTGTTGATGCTTTTCCCTGTTAGCAAAAGTCTGTGCTGAACTTAGGACTTTTGGCATACCAAATCTGCAGGAGAGTTGAGAATTCATTTCCAGCAGAAAGGGTAATATGCCGGCATGCAGAGCAGGTTTGGGTTTGCATAGCGCGCTCTGGCACAGGGCACATTCAAGTGCTAATCCCTGAGGAATGCACACCTTGTTCAATATGCCTTTAATAACCTTCCGAGAAAGTTACATACACCAGCAAGGATGTCAAAACCAGTTAATTCTGAGTTTGATCTGAGAAAGCTAATATTTTTCCCTCTGATACTCTTTTTTTAAATGAAGTTCTGTTTACCTATGATTGTCTGACTCAGTCATAATATATTCAGGACACAGCTTTCAAGTAGCTCTGCATTTTTTAAGCTCGCTGCTTGGCCCTAGCGAGACAAGGACTGGCTTTGGGTTTTTACACCTGGACTTGACAAGAGCAGCATAACTTTGCTAAAAAGAAACCCAGCAGTAGAAGCAATCTGGGGGAAGGAAGAAGCTGGTTTACGCCTTCATGATTGCAACCAGAATAAGGGTCCATCCTATGCATCATCCCTGCAATTGCAAACAGAAATAGCAGCTGGAGAGAGAAGTGGGAGTACGTGAGAGAAAAAGCCCTGCAGACACCAAGGGCAGTGAAGAGGGAGGGGAGAAGGCACTCCAGGCGCCGGAGCAGAGACTCCCCTGCAGCTCGTGGCAATGACCGTGGTGAGGTAGGCTGTCTCCCTGCAGCCCACAGAGGTCCGCGGTGGAGCAGGCATCCACCTGCAGCTCTGTGCACCCCACAACAGAGCAGACGGATGTGCCTGAAGGAAGCTGTGATGCCATGGAGAGCTTGCGCTGGAGCAGGCTCCTGGCAGGACCTGTGGCCCCGCAGGGGACCCATGCTGGAGCGGTCTGTCCCTGAAGGACTGCACCCCAGGGGGGACCCACGCAACACAAGAGCGTGGGAACAGCAGGGTTAAATTACAAATTCCCCCCTGAGATCACCAAGGAACAGGCACTGCCACTTCTGCCCCATCCCCAGACTCCAGGCCAACAACATCTGGCTCCCTGCTGGCAGCTGGGGCCGTGGGCAGCAGCGGGGCCTCGCAGCCTCCAGCATCGCCACTTCCGCAGGTGATCCTGCGCTCGGGGGCTTCGTCCTGCCCAGCGTTTCACCAGGAGAGACGCTCAGCACCGCTGCAGCAGCGCGGTCGGGGCGATGCGGGAGCACAGGAACTGCCACCGGGACTCCACTACCCCGGTCACACTCGGCTGCAGGAGCCGGACACGTCCTGGACACATCCCATCCCGCCACCCGGGACACATCGCGGACACGTCCCGTCCCGCCACCCACCTCCACGCACCAACACTGACATCTAGAGGCCCACTCGCCTGGCCTCGGGGAAGGCCCGCGGGCGACGCGGCCACACCGGCCACACCGCTGGCCGTACTGCTCGCAGGGGGGCAAGGAGACGCCGTGGTCCAGAATCCAGCCCACACAAGAGCCGTACGGCCCCGCGCCTCCCAGGAGAGCTTCCCCGAGCCTCCAGCGCTCCTCCTTACCGAACTCGCTGGCACACAGGTGCTCCACGATGGCCTCCGACTTCATCTCATTGTCGCAAGGGGGACACACGGTTGTTCCTGGCAAGAGGAGAGGAGAGGTGGTGAGGGGCCAGTGGAAGAAGCACCGCGGAGCCGGGCTGCCCATGCTGTCACACCGCTGCCCCGAGGGGGGCACGCGCCCCGGCTCCCTGCCATGGGCTGCCAGGTCCCAGCCCCGCGGGACGCCACCCTGCTCAGGAGTGACCCCCAGCACAGGGCACACGGGGCAGCGCTGGCCACCGGCAGCCTCCTGCCAGCCCCGCTCCATCGCTGCCAGCAGCCCCAGCGCCGGGCACGGGCAGGGGCAGGCGGCTGCCAAGCGCGGGAGGACAGCACTGGCAAGGAGAGGGGTTTCCAGCGCCAGGCACTCAGCTGATGGGCCCGCAGCCCGCTGATGTCCCCTCCCTGCGGCGTGTCAAGGCGGGCACGCGGAGCCCAAACCCCAGCACGGCAGGAGGACGGTGCCCGGGGACAGCTCGCACGCCGAGGGGCTGCCCCGGCCACAAGCCACCCTGGAGCCAGGCAGGGGGGTCCGGACTGGCACGGCCCGGCTCAGCACAGGCTGTCGGTGCCGGGGACCACCCCGCAGGCTGCCCGGGCATCGCATGGCAAATCCCTCGCCTGCCTCCCTCCCACCCTGCCCAGAGCAGCACCGGCTGGTGGTGGACCCGCACACTTCCCGCATGCACTGCCCGCCTCCAGGAGCCCCTACAGCACAACCCTGAGAGCAGACATCATCTCTTTTTGTTTTCAGCCCAGCTACACCCTGAGGGGCAGCCTCTTGGTTCCAGCAGAGGAGAGCCGGCTCTGCTCACCAGCCGCTGGCAGCGGCTGACATCCTCCTCTCGGGATACGCCAGCTCAGAACATTTTATCAGGATCCGTCCTGGGAGGAAAGCTCACTTCACCCAGAGAATAAAAATCTGTTTCCAGGTTCCCATCTCCAGCCGGAGCAGAGACCACCCAGCAGCACAGACACAGATTTGTGCTACTGCCGGATGAATTTATGGAGCTGGGAGATGATGCTTCTGTTCCCGGTCCAGCAGAATGGAGGGCTCTTTCCGACACAAAGGAGTTATTCTCAGGGACGATGCTGCAGCGAAACATCTGCTGGTCCCTGCGTGCAGACGGAGCACTCGCCCCTTTCCAGCCCTCAGCCAGGCCAGCAAAACCCGCAGCTTTGCTGGACGGAAAAAACAGAGAGGTGTCCCAGAAAAAGGGGTGCAGAGCCAGGACAGCTGGCAAGGGAGGCACATCCAGGACCCACGCCAACCACAGTCAAGTCTCCTCAGTCACAGATGCCCCATGGGGTTTCAGGGGAGACATTTGTTTTCTGTGGCTTGTTCTTCCCCTCTCACCCCCCCCAAATCTGTTTTGTGCCAAATGCTAACTCCTGGGGTCACGCACCATGTCTTTATTAATCACACATGCAGAGCAACTGGCCCTCCAATCGCCCCAAGTGCGAGTCGCAAGGCAACGTCTGCAGCCCCCAGCAGAACTGAGCAGCCCTAGCCCTGGTACCCCCGTACCTGTGGGAGCCGCCCATCACCTCTTCCAAAACCCTCACATGCAATTGCCACTTTTATCATCTTAACTGAGAGTGACACCCCCAATGCTTTATTTTTAAAATCAGCAGTCAGAATATTTCCACCCAGGCTGCACTTTTAACGAGCTCATGATGAGGGAGAGGGGATGCTCGCGGGAGGGCAACTTTGTCTCTGCTGCAGTGCCAGGAGGTCGTTGCTGTGCTGGGGACCACCCTCAGGACCACGAGGGGTTACCTGCCATCCATTAGCTCAGCTCCGCACATCCCACCGTGCCAAGCCTTCGACGTGCCTCAGCAGCCAAAGTGCACACTAGGAGACTGGCTGAGCCTATACGGGCCAAACAACGTGGAAGCCACCACTGCCTCCAGCCCATGAGCTTTCCAGGCAACCAAAGGAAAAAAAAACAACCCAAAATGGAAAATAAGACTCATCGTTCCCTGGTGAAAACACAGGCTTTGTTTTAGCTCTGCTACAGCAGCCCCTGGGAACGCTCTGTCACATCCAGGGTGGCAGAGGCCCCCCACCCAACAGGGACCCCCACCTCGCTATGGCGAGGGCCCAGAGCCAGCAGCCATCCCGCCCGCCCCCCTCCCACCGCGACACAGCGCACGTCTGCCCACCACGCTGCAGGCGCGTCCCCCAACGCTCCTTTTGCCACGAAGAAGACGATTCCCTGAGGCTCTGCGATGCCGCCCAGCGCAGCACTGGCAGTAGTCTCATGGGCACATGCATCCCACCACCAGGCCACCGCATCCCTGCGCCAGGGTGAAGGTCCCGGCATGCCGCCCTGTGCCAGGAGGGCGCCCGTGGCCTGGCAAGTGGCAGCGGGCACCTGGTGCTCACCCCAGCTGCGAGCCAGGTGGCTCCACGTGCAGGGAGCATCCTCCATCCCTGCCTCCCACGCCCCGTTGCAGCAGGGGCTGCCAGTGGACACTGTCCCGTACCAAGGGGAAAGGAAATGCCCCTCTCCTACAGGATATCCCATCACACCAAGGTCAGGAACACAAATGTCAGGGCCCCAACATTCTCCGGCACAGCTCTGTGCCCCAGGAAAACTGCTGTTCCCTGGAGCCACAGCTATGCTGGAACTGCCCATCGTCCTGGCCCTCCTGAGGCATCATGGCCAACATCTTCCAGCCCCCAGTGCTGCCCAGCACCTCACCTTCCCCTTCCCGCGTGATCCCAGGCGGAAGGAGCTGCCGGGAAGCCCAGCCACGATTCGGATCCTCTCGCCCCAGGCAGTCCCAGCTGCAGCGGCGCAGAGGCGGCCACGCCAGCACGTGTCCGGCAACATGGTGCCCTGGCACGGCTCCGCACCGGGCACAGCCGCCTGCCTCCAAGCCCGCTGCAGGTCAGCTGGGGCCCGTCTCCTGCAGTTGACAGCTCCACTCCAAGCACAACATTAGCCTGCCTCCAGCTCGCTTTTCCCTGCTGACCATTTTCTAATGCCTGGCTTTAGAGCCAGCTTACTCCAGGGGCAGGAGAAGGAATGCGTAATGCTATATTAATCTGCAACTCCCCTGATGCATCCTGTGGGCCTGCAGGCTTTACCGCCTTGTGCTTAAGGAGAAAGGAATTCAGCAGGTCAGCTCTTTGAGAGGCAGAAACAAATTCCAATTTCGAGGTGTTAATGGGGAAAAACACTGAAAGGGCTCGTTCTGATTAGTGCCCAGAGAAAAGGGGGGACACTGCTGGGTTCTGACCCTCTTTGAATCAACAGGAAACACACCCCAGTGCCCGAGACCGAGGGGGCTCCAGGAGCCGGCGCTCACAGAAGACGCACACAACCTCCGGGTGCCCCGGGCGGAGGGAAGGATCCAGCACGCACCAGGACGAGGGCTGAACTGCGGCGGCACAGCGTGCTCAGCCAGAGGCACCCCTCGTCTGCAGGAGGACCAAGCGCTGGGCGCCCCGCTGGGTCCGGCCCTGCCATCACTGCAGCCACGCACGGATCTCCTGCGGAGCGCGGGAGCAGGAGCAGCAGCGCGGGAGACCCGGCTGTGTCGGTTTACGTGACAGCAGTGGCCGCAATTAACTTTTAAGTTTGCTTTGTTCACCCTGAGCTGGTTGGGGCAAGAGCGCCCCAGCACATGGCACATGTGGCACACGGAGCTTCACCCACCCAAGGTCTCTCGTAGGAGAACACGCGCCAGATCCCTCTGCCACAAACCAGCGTTAACGCCATAAAAACCAGCACACCTAAGGGCAGCAGGTCCAGCCCATCAGATCTCGGGGGGGCTGGCCTTCTCACCTTGAAGAAGCATTTCCTAGCAATATTACTCATCCTCTCACAGGGAAGTGCCCCAGCTGGTGCGATGGGCACAGGGAGCTCGGCCTGACACCTCTGGAGCTGCTGGGGCTCAGCGACAGCACACGCAAGCGTTTCCTCTTGAATTCTTTCCAGCAGCCAGGGGATGTAAAGGACCTCATACTTCCCCACTTTTTCAGTCTTCCACTGAATGCTGAAGAGAGCTCGCATTTGCACAACAATTTTAAAGACTTACTTTCTGTAAACATCCTTGCAAACAAATTGCTTATTTAAAAGTGCTTGGGACACAAGTTTTGCACAGCCATGTAGCAGAATGTGGTTTATCTGAGCAGCTGCAATGCTTCCTTGCAATACTCACCCAGCTCTGATTTACAGTTCACTCAAAGAACGAGTTCATACACCCTAAAGGTTGTGCAGAATGAGGCCTCTCTGCACCCCAATAGAGCCACAAAGGACCCAAACCTGAGCTGATGTAATTCCTTGTAATAAAGTCACTTTAGCGATGCCTATGAACAACAGCATGGTGCCCAAATACTGTGCTGACGGGCATGTCAGCAGCACCAAAAAAGCAAGCGGTAACGTCCCACCCCAGTGCTGCTGGCAAGACAGGTCTGAAAGGTGATCAGAAAGTTAGTTATTAAACTACACAAGGGAAAACTTGGCAGATGCTGCTCATCTAGAGGACTGTTCCCAGGTCTTGGGTCATTGATGTCTCTGAAATGAATGACCTGCACACAGCTCACACTCTGTTTTGGACCTTGGAAGGGGCAGCTCTGCAGCAAGCAGCTCAGTCCCAGCCGCTCCAGGAGCACGCTTGGCTGCAAGTCTCTGGGGAATAAAAGCAATCTTTGTACCCGCAACACAGGGCATGGCTGCGGACTTGACCAAGGGTCTACGTTCACACAGGACAGATGATTTTAGAGCCTTCCTGGGAAACAAAGAGCTTCCTCCTGCAATTGCTTCCTCCAGCAAGCGTGAGCCACGGAAGCCAGCATGGCTGCATGCTGCCGTCGGCAAGAGCAGCCAAACCTCACTCCCCAGCGTGGGCGCAGGCTTCACAGCCCACCTGCCTCTGGATGCCACTGCCAGACACGACAGAGGTTCCCTGTGCAGCTCGGCGGGTGTCAAGCTCAGGTGTCCCTCCCTGCCCGCCCCCAGGCAGGCTGCCTGCCCGCAGCCGCCACCACCCCCCTGCCACAAGCCACCGCTCTCCGCATGCCCCCGCGCCGGCTCCTGGGGACACCCCCAGGGTGTCACCCCTCTGCTGCAGGATGCACTCCCTCCTGCCCCCTAACTGAAGGGCTCCCTGACGTATGAGTGCCGCTGGGATGAGTGGGATAACACTGCGCAGTCCCGGGCAGGCTGGGCGAGGGCCCCCAGCCGAGCACAATGAGAAGCCTTTGTCTGTAAAGGTGACTGCACGCCAGCGGCCGCTGCGGAGGGCAACCCTCCTCCAGATGTGCTCTGGGCGCAGTGCAGAAGCCACAGCAATCACACAGCCCCACGCGCAGCTCCCCTGTCCTTGAGCTCCTCCCGCGTGCCTGCACCATCCCCTTGTGAAATCGGGAGTGCCCATCCCTTCCAGTGAAGTTCCAGACAGGAAAGCTTTGCACTTTTATAGCCCTCTGCCTTCTCCCTCTACAAATCTCTCTCCTGCCAGCCTTTCAAAAGCGCTCCGATGCAGAATGCCAAAGCAACACCAGGGCATTTATGTATTTTAAAAGTTTTCAGCAACAAGCCAGACTCTTTGCAACTTGCACAAACAAGCCAGTCTGGCACAAAACGGACCTGCCAAACGTAATGAAAGCAAACGAGAATCACAACTACTTTCCCCAGTTGCTCCTTGATAAGCCTCTTGCCCGCTTGCCAGCACCTGGGAGGGCAGGGATGGATTTCCACCGCACGTGCAGCCACCAGCCGCCCAGCGTCTCATCCCAGGACTGCTCGGGAAGCGAGGTATCCCGCTAGAAATACCGTCAGTTTACTCCAGTCAGGCAGCGCTTTCTGCCACGAGGACCACATGTCCCATTGCCACCACGAACAGCCCCGCAGGAGCCAGGCTTGGTAGAGAAACTGCTGCCGGGGCAATGCAGCCCCTGAGGGATGGAGGGTCGGAGCCCTGGTCCATCGGGGGCCGGAGCCCTGCGGTGATCAGAGCAGCCACGCACCCGCTGTGTCCCCACGCTCCCTGGCTCCAGGACGGAGGCGAGGAGCTGCCAGGGCATCCTGCCTCCCTCAGGACAGGAGCACCCACAGAGCACTCGGAGGCTGGCGGAGAACCCCTGCCGAGAAGCGGGGTTCAGGTGAGCCCCCTCCTGCTGCAAGGCCCCCTTCAGCCCCACGCAGCTCCTCCCGGGCTAACACCCGCCCCGCCAGCCCAGAGGAAAGCGCTGGGAGCAGGGCTGGAGCACTGCTCATGCCTTACCTTTGGGCCTGGAGACCTCGGTGGCATTGGGCGCCGTCATGGCAATGCAGACATCGTCCTGGGGAAACTGGTCACACTTGAGCATCTCGGGCCAGAAGAAGCCGAAGAACTGCATGACGGGCTCGCAGGAGTCGCGCACAGCCTCACAGAGCCAGCGGCATGGGTAGATGGGCCGGTCCAGGCAGACAGGGGCAAAGAGGGAGCAGAGGAAGACCTGGGTGCCCATGTGGCAGTTCTTGTTGAGCAGCGGCACCCAGCTGCTCGCCTGGTGCTTCACCTCGGCCATGGTCTCGTGGTCCAGCAGGTTGGGCAGCACCATCTTGTCGTAGCCCACGCTGTGGCAGAGCCGCAGGTCGGCGGGGATGGCCACGCACTGGTGGGGCTTGGCGTAGAAGCGCCCGCCGGGGTAGGGGCCCAGGTCAGACTGGTAGCTGACGTAGTCGTACTCGCTGGCCCCGCCGCACACCAGCAGCCCGGCGGCCAGCGACACCAGCGCCCGCAGCCCGGCCCCGCGGGGCCCCCGCACGCCGCCCATCACCGCGCCCGCCGACGGCG